>OU343221.1:296536430-296662302 GCA_910596185.1 Chrysanthemum makinoi
TTTGCTGTCATAGTCAAATAACACTTGTTTTTCCTCATCCATAGTGCTGTTGGCATGCTTTGCCGGGCGAGACATATTCGCTTCGTTGTTGAGATGGCATAAGTGCCGTTTTGAGAACCAAGATGTTAAGCAACACCCTGTTAGGAATATGTTTTATTATGATGTGTAGGTCATTTAATTTGTATTAGGTTGTTAATAATTATGGTTTATAAATGTTTGTAATTGATTCATAGCTCCGCGTGTAAGCCCATGAGTCTGATAAGAGGTTCTTCTGAACCAAGGGAAACACCCCTACTTATGTAACACTATAAATACCCTCCCCTTTGAAGGGAGAGGGTTATTGGTTCTAATTGCAATTATCATTTCATTAATCATTCATTAGTTCCTTCTACTTTCTCTCTCTAAAACTTTCTCTCTCTAGAAATACATATTGATGTGATAGAATGGTGACCTAACAAGTGGTATCAAGAGCCAAGGGATAGTTTAGGTTAATATTGATTAGATTTAATAGAAACTCGTACTTAAAAACGTGTTTTAGATTGAAATTTATGGACTTATTGGACTGAAATACGGTTTCGCGAAGTTGGCGAAGTTAGCCTGAATTCTTGCGTGTTTTCATGAATTCTCGCGAAGTTTCTTTGAATTCATACGAAGTTGAATTCCTCGCGAAGTTTCTCTTGAATTCTTGCGAGTTTCTTTGAATTTCTCCGAGTTTGGAAATTTTTTGAAGTTCTGCGAGTTTATTTTTGAAGTTCTCATGAGTTTCTCTTTGAATTTCTGCGAGTTTGCAAAGTTGAAGTTCTGCAAGTTTCTTCTCATGAAGTTTCTTCTCATGAAGTTTATTCTCATGAGTTTCTTCTGCAAGTTTCTTCTGCGAGTTTCTTCTGCAAGTTTCCTCTGCAAGTTTCTTCTGCAAGTTACTTGTCTGCGAGTTTGGATTTCTGAAAGTTTGGATTTTTGCTACTAATCTACCTAAATCTAAACAACCTCAACCTTAATTATCCTTAACGATCCACATCATTCATCAATCAACAATTATGTCTCAATCACCATATCCGAATTACCCTTACCCCTATTATCCTCAACAAGATCCTCTACAAGCTCCTCCAAAACAACCTCCTCAACAAGTTCAATAACAAATGTCAATGGTTCCACAAATCCCTCAACAACAAACTTGGTTTTCTCAAATGTGTGAAGCTGTTACAAGTCAGCAATCAATTCATGAAGTTGGTTCGGATACTCGTCCTCCAATGCTTACACCAGGAAATTATGTGCAATGGGCAAGTTGATTTCTAAGGTATATGGAACTTAAGAAACCTCACGGTAAGTATCTAAAGAAGGTGATACTAGAAGGACCATTTCAAATGCCAACCTAAACCGCTTCGAAGATCCCTACACTGTTCCACCAAGACCCGATACTATCTCAATTGTTCCACCGAGTCGCTTAACACCGAACAACTACTTCATCTTGAAGCCGATGAGCTTGCTATGCAACAAATACTTGGAATTCCTAATCCGATTTACAAAAGTATTGATGCACATACAACTGCAAAAGCTATGTGGGAACAAATTCATCTTTTGATGGAAGGCACTGAACTGAATAAGGTCGATATGGAGTCTAAAATGTATCATAACTTTGATGTGTTTACCATTGAGCCTGGGGAATCACTTGAATCATATTATCATCGTTTCACAAATGTGGTCAATGATTTACACCGACATAAGATTGATCTTCCAACCATTGCTATTAACACAAAGTTTCTGAGCTCATTAGGACCAGATTGGCATAAGTATGTTACTTTTGTTCGACAAGTCAAGGATCTTCATGAAGTAAAGCATGGGTTGTTGTATGATTATTCAAACATCATCAATATGAGGTTCTCAAAGATAAAGTACTGCGGGCACACACGGTTTCTCCACCACCAATTGTCGATCGATTGCTCTCATGGCACATGGTTATCTCAATCCGCACTCCAAAGTCCAATCATGCTTTTGATCAACAACAACGTCATTTTACTTATGCTCCACCCATACCTTCTCATCAAGTTCTTCCCGAAGGTGATCCTAATACTACATACTATGCTCAAACCAATGATGATCAAGATGATGCTTTTGAAGCATTGAATCATGGAATGGCCTTTATTGCTAAAGCCTTCCAAGTTCTCTTCTACTCACCAAACAATCGTCTTCATTCATCATCAAATCCCAAAAGTCACGCAGTTATACAAGGTTGCAAAGTTGAAGTTCAGAATAGAACTAGTGGTCGTCGAATGATTACAAGTGGGTATTCTGGTAATTCTGGTAATTCTAGGAATGGTCAAACATCAGCAGGGGGATCGGCTAGTAATAACTTCAAGAGAAATGTTCAAGTTGTGGAAACAGGAATTCACCGACTTCGTGATCTACTATTCGTGCAAAAAGCAAGGACATCTTGCTAATGCTTGTCCTGAACCACGAATCAGAGGAGGAGATTACTATAAACAAGTCATGCTGATGGCATACAAGGATGAGGCAGAGGAGAACTCAGAAACTCAAAGAAGGTTTTATGGCGATACTCTCGCATGATGAATATGAAGATTTAGAAGCCAATGCTGCAGCTTGTTTTGATGGCAAATATGGGAACATCACATTAGTCAAACAGAGAATAGATCGGTCTATGACAGGACGGTCTATCTTAGGTACCGACACCGATATATATGCCTCATAAATGCAATTGTGTCAAGACTGCACGATGAGCAGCAATCTTTTCAACATGAATCATTATTTAATCATACTGAAGTTGATCAAATTAACCCCGTGGTTACATTTGATGAACTAAGTGATGGCAAAATTAATGAGAATATTGAACAGAGTGAAGCAATTCATGGTCTAGATTCAGAATATCTTAATTCATTACTTCTGCCATTGCAAGCCCAAACCGCAAAATGTAATGAGATAAACCAAAACCTTAGGGCTGAGATTACCTCCTTGACAAATTTAACGCGGAGAGTTGTCAAAAACGGATAAATGATTTTGAAACTAAAACCACCCGAGAAACAAGTTTTGAAGTGGCCTTTCAAAAATCTTGCGTTAACGAACAAAATCTTCAACATCAGATGCACGAAATTGTTGAGTCAAATAACGAAAAGATTTCTAAAATTGAACAAGAAAAGTCGAACTGTAAAAACATTGAAAATCTTCAAATGGAACTTTCCAATACTAAACAAGATTTTTCAACAAGTCGGTCAAATTTTTCAATTTAAAAAGAAATCTAAGAAACGCATTGATGATCAAATCGAGGAAATTCTTCGATTGAAAGACGTTAAAAGATTTTGGCACTCAAGTGTATATAAGATTGGCCACCTCGAAAATGATTGAAATGTCAACCTTACTCCCGAGTCCCGATGACTCAAAACGTTTTGCTCTTGGGTATAATCACCCACGCTTCACACGCTCTCAAGGAAATGTCCAAATTGTATAGTGCTCAATGTCTTTTAGATCCAAGCATGCAACTTGTTGTATTTGATTGTGAGGAACAATGGGCACAAGATGATCAAAGTCGTTTAAAAATGAGACAAAATGGACTCTTACCATATGATTACACAAGTGAAAATGCTTCTTACAAACTGAATGCCATTTCAACACCATCTGTTGGATCGATATACTTTAATCAAACTAACTTAACTAGCTTGTTAAGGTTTAATAACCTCGGATAAATCCTAAGTTATTAACAAAGAAACACTGAGCAATCTTTATTAACTACGCGGAATTTACTTAACAAAGCTAAGAAGAAAAACTTTATTAACAAACTCTAAATCGCTAATATGCATACTCTAATACAACTTTAAGATAATCGAACTTTCTCTAAAACTCTAATTCTAAAATCGTAAGTCATATATCTAATGCCAATCTAGGAATCCTTTTATAGGCTCAAGGATATCCTAGTCGGTTTACAATTGATAACCTTATACGACAAGTAATCTAATACAGAATATTCTAGAGTTACCATACTTTCTATAAACAAATATAACAGTTCTTTGTTCTGCAAAGACTTTGACTTCATCTTGCAGATTTTGACTTTGTCTTTAGCAGATACTTTGACTCTTTGACTTTTCCAGATTTTGTTACATGACTTTGATATCTTCATTACTTTGATATCTTCAGCACTTTCATATCCCAACAATCCTCCCCTAACTTGATTTCTACTTGCTTGACTTCAAGTTCCTTTGTGAATATATCTTTAATGTTCATCTTTAAAAATGGATTGTTCTTAAGTCTTTAGATTATATCTTTGTAGAATCTGTGCTTTGTCAAAGTATCTCTTAGAATTGTTTTCTTCACGAAAGATCCAAAGAATCTCCATCTTTTCAAAGAACAAACAACATATGACAATTTATACATTTAATTCAGTTTAAGTTGCATACTATTCTCATCACTTTCAAGTGAATCATTGAAAAAATAATGGATTTAGAACTCTTAACCAAAGCCATTATCTCTGGAGTAGCCAAATGTTTTGGTGTGTAAGACCATGGTACATTGATAACCATATGATTTTTAGCAAACCACCAGCTATCAACAGATTTGTTTAGTCTTTACCAAAAGTTGTACCCTTCTGGACTAGTTAGTTCTTCTATCTAATGGTGAACTAATTACCAATAATGGTTTTTCCACAGCCTTTACCACAAGCCATTTTCTTGTGGGCTAGCCAACTCTTCACATTACTGATATGGTGAGTTGAATACCATCCAACTTATTAGCAAGTTGTCAACTAAAACGGATTTGATATATCTACGTGAGCCGTTTGCTCATTGATTAGTCAATCCTTTTGTAACCATGGTGGATTGATAACCTATTGATGTTATCATCACAAAACCCATTTATTCAACCTTTAGTTCAAAATATTTATTACTTAACAACAAGGTTTCTTCTAAAATTTATTTAACTGGTTTAGTTCAAAGAAACAAGATACTTTGATGAAAGTAATGTCGACAGCAGTACTTTGAATAAAACTACAGATATATCAAAAAGTATTTATTCAAATAAAATTCATACCAGTTATTGATCATTCTCAGCAATGGTAGTCCAGTTTATAAACAGATTAATCACCATGCAAGCAGTTTCATCATCCTCTTCTACTTCCAAACCATGCTCAAGCATCCTTCT
This sequence comes from Chrysanthemum makinoi, assembly GCA_910596185.1. Classification (NCBI taxonomy): domain Eukaryota; kingdom Viridiplantae; phylum Streptophyta; class Magnoliopsida; order Asterales; family Asteraceae; genus Chrysanthemum; species Chrysanthemum makinoi. The sequence goes on from OU343221.1 coordinate 296,541,573, forward strand.
CATGAGCTCAACTGTAAGAGGGTATCTTCTTTCTGCAAACATGTGAATCATTGTTCCATTCTCTAACTCAAGACATGAACTCCGATTCTTCAAAGAATCTCCAAAAACTATTTCCCCAAGCCTGATTCGGATATCATCGAGCTTTCTTCTTCAATTTCCCACATAGTTATTAGATCACCATGTAAAACCAATCCAATCCCTTCCAATGGATGATCTTCAAAATAAGCCTTCACAACATGATATAAGTAAAATAGGTCTACTCTATCAATAACATGCAAAGAAATCCCATAACCTTTTGAAAACTTTAAAACTTTCATCTTCCTTATAGAAAACCATGTAATCTCCATTCTTAGATTTCTCAACTTTGAAAGCACTGATCTTTGATCTGTTCATCTTTATATCATCATCTTCCTTTGTATAATCAAAATCTACTACTCTAAGATAATTCTTCAATTCATCACTAGTCTCAGATCTTAATTCTACCTTTTCTTTCTTTGAAAACCGAACATCTCAGAATTCAGCTTTTTCTTTTTCTTTTAAGATTTTCTTCCTTTCTTCAGTCCGAAAGCTTCTTTCTCTGAAGTCTTTAATGTCCGCAACATCTTTCTTATAAGCTTCTCGTTTCAAAGATCATAAAGTCTTTTCATATCAACATAGTTTAGCTTCTGAAGTCCTTTATATCCTCTGCCTTTTAAATATGCCATCATTGTATTCCTTTCCTTAGCTAAATTAGGTCTTCTTGACATAAATCTAACAGGTGTAGGACTGTAAAGGTTCAGAGCTTTCAGATCTAAGTCTTCTTGCATTTTCCGAGCTGCTTCTCTATCTTTAGCTTCTTGAGCTTGTTGTTCTTCTCTATCTTTAGCATCTAATTCTTCCTGAACTTTTCTAGCAGCAGCTTCATTCCTAGCCACTTCAAGTGCTCTAAGTTCTGCTAAAGTGAGTTTATTTTTCTTTGTTTCAACCAGAATACCTTTCCCTTTGTCTTTAGGATCAATGGCTGGTTGAGAAGCTCTTGGTTGTTCTTCTTGTACATCTCTAATGGTAACTCCTCCTCTTGGTTGTGATAGATCTAATATTGTAGCAATTACTTCATCATCACTAGCAGAATGGATAGGTATATAAGTAGCTTCCTCCTCTTCTTCTCTAACAAATGTAGAAGGACCAGCTTCTTCTTCAAAATTCAAGTACCTTTGAGTTATTGCTCCTTGCCTAGATGTATCATGAAGATCAGATTGATGTTCAAGTACCTTGAACACCAAGACTTTGAACTTGTACTCTTCTTCTTGTTTCTCGTAAGAATCTTTCTTTTCATAACATCTTCTTCAGATTCTTTCTGCTGTGTAACATCTTCTTTCAAATTATCCTTTCGAATTCCTCCCCAAGTTGATGAAGATGATTTAGGAACCTTCTTTCTTTTAATTCCTTACTGCTCTTACCGCTTGTTTTCCTCCTTACCCCACAAGTTAAAACCTTGAATATAGGGTTTAACAAAATTGCTTAACCAGAAATAGTTGCGCTTTAACTTCCTAATAGTTTTAGCTTGATGCTCAACAGTCTTATTCAACCGAGCAAGCTCCCGTGTCAAAGCATAGTTATCCATAGATAAACCTTCATGAGGAATAGAATGAGCATCACCTGGAAGTGAAGAAGATGCCTCTAAACAAGACGTTGTGGAGATGGAGTAGGTGATCTCTCAATCTCTACTTGAACCTCGGACCAAGAATCATCACCTTGTAAGGATGCGACCTTCACGAGAAGCAAGATTTGCAGATGCAAAGACCTTGTGAAGCAAAGACAAGATCGAGCGTAATCAGCATCTTCTCGATTCTTTCATCCTCCACCAAGATCAATGCACCGACAATTTCCATCATTGTTGTGGTTAAAGGAATATCTCCACCTCTGAACAAGTTACTTCTTTTAGCCATGAATGTATAAATTTTGGCTTGTTGCACAATGACGTAGGTAAAGCAAGAGGTTTTGGAACATCACCAAGTGTTTGTTCAAGAAAACCTCAGATAAACCTTGGATACATCAACCAAGTAGCCCGGATGATATATGCGATAGCATCCCATCCAAAATAAGCCGTGGAAAATTAAACACTGGCCTGTGCTAAGCCAACTACACCAGATGCAATATTCGACCCAAATTGCTCCCAAGAAGTGCTTTTAGAACTTAAGCAATGGAGCAAAACATGAATCAAAAACTTCCATTGAGGACAAAATAAGGCCTTCTTAAAAGTTTGTTCAGTCAAAGAACCTTCATAACCCGATATTTAAAAGTATCCCAAATCAGTTGCTTGTCAAATCTAATAGCCCCTTCTTCATCACTAAATAATAAATCATCACGAATGGAGGCCTCTGTAATCTTGATAGGCTTCCAAAGAACTGAGGATCTAATATAATATTCATCCTCCTCCAAATTCTCTAGCATTAGCCCAAAATTCTTGAATCCATGGTTCAATAACATCTGGCTCAACTAAAAGAGCATAACTAGGCGACCCAACTAGATAATCAATGATATCATAGAAAGCCACGTTTGCCTCACTGTCCAATTAGCCACCATATTGTGCTTCAAAAGTTAAACGATTCGCCATTGTAGAATAAGTGAGCACAAGAATGAATTGATCGAAGAATAAAGAGATTGTGATTGGGAGATAAGTATGGAAAAGATGTAAGGTAATAATATGAGAGGAAAATCGAAAGTAGTTATTTATAGGTAGGATTTGAAAATCACAGCCTATAATAACAAAGTTGGTCTATTATGAATTACCCATCAATATTACCGTTGGAACAGATTTAATATTTGACAAACAAGTATTTCCACATAAGCAAGTACTTTCCCAAGCAGGACTTTCCCAAGCAAGACTTTCTCAGAAATACAAGACTTTTCCAAAACCTTCATATAAACTAAGTATAAACTAACATCCTCCCCTTAAGCATAATACGTGACTATACTAACAACTTATAGTCCTCCCTTAAACGCTTAGTAGTTAATCATTCCAATGCTCACGACCAAGTGATTGAATCATGACACATCAAAACCTTTGGTGAGTAAATCGCCTACATTATCATCCGTGTGAACTTTAACCACATTAATAAGCCTATGCTCATAAAGTCCTCTCGATAAAGTGATGCCTAATCTGAATATGCTTTGTCTTGGAATGATATACAGGATTCTTAACAATACAAATTGTACTCTCATTATCAATATTGATAGGAGTATTTTGGAAATTGAACCCATAGTCCAAGAGTTGATTCTCAAGATCCACAAAACTTGACCACAACAACTTGCAGAAGCCTACATATTCAAATTTCTGATTTGCCATCAAACTTCCCCAGATTATCAATGGTATTTAAAATAGTAAGAGGGCATCCAAAAGGCTTCATAAAACGAATGTTGGGTTTATTGCCCATCACAAGGTGTCTTCATCTCTGTGGTTTGGTGACGTAAAACCCCTGTTGAGTACATAGCATGCGTATTTCATGTCACCAAAATTGAATAGGGAGATGGGAATCAGCTAACATAGTCCTTGCAGCTTCAATCAATGTCCTATTTTTCTTCTCTGCAACACCATTTTGCCGGTGTTCTAGCAATACTAAATTCTCTTATGCCTTTATTTGCACAAAAGTCATCCATAAGCTTGTTCTTGAATTCAGTCCCATTGTCACATCTAATACCTCTAACTTTGAGTCTTAATTGGTTTTCAAGTGCTATTATAAGAGTTTGAATAGCATCAAAGGTATCATCTTTAAAGCCCAAAAGAAACCCAACCTAATCGACTACAATCATCAGAGCAACCAAACAAGACTTTTCTTCTTATTTAAACTTGCCAAGAGATGGTCCAAATAAATCCATATGTAATGCCCAATGGTTCTCTAATAATTCTTTCCTCAAGCTTCTTACAGGAAGCTTTGTGTTGTTTACCCTTCTTGCATGCCAAACATGATTGATCATTCTTGTAAGTCTTTGAAGGTAAACCTCTAACTAAATTGCCTTGACCGCTTTGTTGATGTTCTTAAAATTAACATGGCCCAATCTTCTATGCCATTGATGTGCTTCTTCAGATGTTGCTTTAGCCACCAAACATGTGGCTCTTCCATAAGAATGTAGACTCTTCATGTCTAAACTATACACATCATTTGTCCTTGTACCCTTTTACTACCAAGTCATCATCAAGGTTTGAAGTCAAGAAAGAATAAGACATTCTCGTGTCGTGAATAACACAGATGCTTTTTATCACAAATTTGAGATACTGACAACAAGTTGAACTTAAGCTCCTTCACATATCTGACATTCTCAAAATCGATTCTTCCAGCTTTAATTGTTCCTTTTCCAAAGTAATCCTCCATTGGGATCATTCCCAAATGCAATTTTTCCTCCACTAATATTTCTAAAATCAGACAGGATCTCTTTATCGCCTGTCATACTGCCAGAGCAACCACTATCCACAATAAGATGATCTTTAAGCTCCTCTTCTGGGTTTCCCTCGACACAAAGAAAAGAGTTAGAAACTCTTAGGAACCCAAGCCACATGACTTGTGTTCCCTTTGTGGAGTTACAAACTCAAATTCCTTGAGTATGTAATTTCCACTATCTTTCAAATGGTGATCCAAAATTATCTTTTGAGTTTTAGCATGTGGATTTTCAAAACTTTCTGGTTTTTCAACATAAAGCTCTTTCACCAGTTTATTAGCATTTTCTTGTGTCACACAAACATCTGATTCACTTTTTGTTGAACGCATCTGTGGTGTCCTTTACCAATACTTCCCCTTTTACCCATTCAAGGTGGTTCCTGTGATCTAAATCCCCTATATGAATTGTGATACATTCTAGGTTGATAATGAGATCTCCTAGAATACCTATTCCAAGCAGTTGTATCAGTACCTTGTCTCTGAGCAGTACTTTGGAAAGTACTGTGAGATACTGAAGATCTTCTCTGATGGTATCTATTATCCGGTGTGAAGTTTTGTGATTAATCCTATTTGAATTAGTCCACACTGGTTTGTGCTCTCTAGGTTTCTAATTTGTAGACTTATTCCTTGGAAACTTGCTTAGATATTCTGAGTGTTTGTCACAGTCTTTGATTAAGTGAGTAGGACTATAACACACAAAACACAGTTTTTGACCCATATGACCAAAGTGATTTCTTCTATGTCTATGCCCAAAATTATTTTGCCTTCTTGATGGTGATAAAATTGCTTTGACCAAAATTATCCCTAAAAGGTTTAGCAGGATAGTTTTGAAAGGGTTTTGCATAAGGTACTGCTTGTTCAGAAGGTACTGCTTGTTGAGCAAGACTTTGGTTTAAAGGATCTGCTTGAATATCAACAGTTTCTTTTGGTTCTCTCGCCTAGATTTAGCAATAAGCTTCTTCCTAAACTCTAGACTATCTACACCATAACGAGAAACATCGGCCTAGTGTTGATGATTAATAGGATGAGGAACAAGATGATAACCATTGTCTTTCTTATATGCGAGGGGTGAGTCACTTATTTAACCATCATTACTAGATGTATCTACATAATTAATGAGTTCTTCATCACTAGTGGTTATATCCTCATACTCACCTTCATCCTGATTACTAGATTGGTTTTCTTCTATCTTACTAAAATCCATACCAAAACCTAATCCAGTTTTAAGATAAGCTCTTCATGCTTTTTGAACATAAGAATCATGTGACAAACCAGCTTCACCCCAAGCAGCAAACTTAGCTAACAAATCATCTCTTTCCTTAGTTAATTTCTCAATTTCAGCAATTTTACAGTTTAGTTTCCATTCACTAAGTTTTAACTGGTAATCCTGTTGTTCATACTTTCTACCCAAGCCATTTCATTATTTTCATGTGTTATGATTTTAGCTTCCATAGACTCTAAAGTAATTTGATAACCTGCTACCTCAGACCTAGCCCTAATACAATTATCTCTTTCAATCACATAATGTTAAGTAATTTTGATAGAACTCGTAACAGCTTGAGCATACCTCGGTATAGGATCGAGATGGTGCAAGAGCCACCATAGCAAGAAGAATAGGATCATCTTCACTTTCTTTGCTCCAATCAAATCCTCCAAAGCCATCATCGATTCCAAAGCAAAGATGGTCGATTCTTCATTAAAAGCAGTGCTCCAAATCCAATGCTCCAACGCTGTCTTCGCAATCTTCCAATGCTACCATACAGAAGTCACCTGGTTCATCATCAAACTCTTCACTCCAGCCAACTTCAGATAACTTCTTGAGCAACCAAAGCCTTTGTTTCAGTAATTAGAATTTCCTTAAGCTCAAGTTTTGGCTTCTCGATGTCCCTTGCTTGATACTTAGCAAACCTGCACTCTCTTGAGTGACGTCTTTTGACAATTGAAACATTCAATTTGAGATTTGTCAAAAGTTATGCCCTGTTTGGGTTTGAAATCAATGCTTTTGCCTGTCTTCTTCATGTACTTTTTGATTCTTGCAGGGATCATAGCAACTTGCCACCTGATATCAATTTCTTCAAGTGCATCTTCTTCAATCTGCGCTAGATCTTCTTCATAAGTGAAAGGTAAACTAGCTTGTTGTGCAAAGAAGGAGCACATAACTTCATCTGAGGCCATAGTGGTAGTTGGTGGGGCCTCTTGAACATATGAGGGTGGTGTATAGACAAAGCAGACTTTGAGAAACAAGATACTTTGAGGAGAAGCAGACTTTTGGAAGTACGCTTCTTCAGAGGATAGAAAAGCAATACTGTGAGATTTGGAATTTTGTTGACCACTCATCTCATGTTCATACACCTTCAGTTGATGATAAAGATCATCAAAGTCCATAACATCCAACCCCATTGTCCTCGATCATAGTAGCAATCACATGCCATGAGGATGGCAAACTCCTTAAAAACTTCAAATTAGCATCCTCAACTGATACTTTGTATAACTCCAACATGTTGAGAAGATTCGGAACCTATCAGATGCAAAGATCAAGACTTTCTTCTCCAACTGTGAAAGTTTCAATTGTTGTTTCAGTTTCTGTGCATCTTCTTAGAGGCTTCATTCCCTCCAAATCTGGTCTTAAGAGCAGCCCAGAGCTGCTTAGCATCTTTAGCATCATGAAACTTGAGAAGATGACCTGGAATGGCGCGACAAGAGAATGTTTAGAGCCTCTCTTGATTCCTTATGGTTGCTGCCGGTAATGCTAAAGGTTGTCCAAAGAACTTGAATGGGTTCAGGAGGAACTTCATTCCCATTCACAATTACATTCCACAGAGCATGGTCTGTAATGGCAATATATTGCCTCATCTTCATGCACCAGAGATCATATTCTCCCTTCTTGATTATTGGAATTCGGAGTGAGGTGATTGAGGGTTGTGAAACAGCTTCACGACATCTTGGATATTGTAGGTTTCTTCCTAGTCGAGTTTCCACACAAGCTCGATACCACTTGTTGGATCGTATACTTTAATCAAACTAACTTAACTAGCTTGTTAAGGTTTAATAACCTCGGATAAATCCTAAGTTATTAACAAAGAAACACTGAGCAATCTTTATTAAGTACGCGAATTTACTTAACAAAGCTAAGAAGAAAAACTTTATTAACAAACTCTAAATCTGCTTAATATGCAGATACTCTAATACAACTCTAAGATAATCGAACTTTCTCTAAAACTCTAATTCTAAAATCGTAAGTCATATCTCTAATGCCAATCTAGGAATCCTTTTATAGGCTCAAGGATATCCTAGTCGGTTTACAATTGATAACCTTATACGACAAGTAATCTAATACGTAATATTCTAGAGTTACCATACTTCTATAAACTAATATAATAGTTCTTTGTTCTTGCAGTATTTTGACTTCATCTTGCAGTACTTTGACTTTGTCTTTAGCAGTACTTTGACTCTTTGACTTTTTCCAGTACTTTGCAGCTTACAGTACTTTGATATCTTCAGTACTTTGATATCTTCAGCACTTTCATATCCCAACACCATCATATAATCTTTCTGAAATAACTGAGGCATCTTGCGTGGAAGGTCCCGTTCACAGTGTTGCACAAATAAATGGTCTTATCGCTTGCAAAAGCAACTCGTTGCCAAAAACTCCTAAACCTTGTTTAGTATTAGGATACTTTCAAACGTTTATGGAAGATATTTCATTTTAGAAACGCAATTGAGAAAAATTTCGAGTTAAAAGCATCTAATTTTCAATCGCTATGCAAGAGAGCAAAGACAAATGTTTCAAACCCAATTTCACCTCATGTCGCACATTTGCTTCGTGGTGCAACACATTGGGAAATGGAACTTCAACAAGAGGTGACTTCAATGATTGAAGCTTTTAACACACTTGAAAACTCAGTTTCACAAGAACAATGCAAAAACCAAGATCTTCAAAATGCCTTTGATCAATTGTTAGAAGATGCTTTTTCTGCTAATATTGCTTCTGTGGTTATATATTGTGAATTTGCTTATGTGAATGATACGTGTTAATCAGCCGAGAATCTCAATATGATTCAAATGTTGGAAATGGACAATCAGATGTTAAGGCATGAAATTGAGAAATTAAAAGAGGAAAATGAAAAAATGTTTTCACAAAATGATGATGTCCAATCTAAACTTTCAATGGAGATTTCTGAACTTAAACGAAGACTTCAATGGTGTTAGTCTAAGACAATTGAATCCAACTTGCTTTACAAAATCACATGGAAAAGGTGTCTTTGGATGGGCTAATTTCAAAAGTCGAATATCTTGATGATGAAAATGCATCGTTAAAATGTCAAATTTTCAAATATGAACAAGAGATTGCACAAGTCAAACAGGAATATAAAACGATTTTTGATTCTCTTAAAACTGCTCGCTCGTTGGCCAAAAGAACTTGATCGCCATGTTGAATACACTCGACAAATGTTGGGTGAACAAGGAAGATTAAATTCCATCATTCAGGATCAAAAACACATCATCATTGAGCTTAAAGAAAAGCTAGATAAACAAGCCTCTATCAAGTCTAGTAACACAAATGTGATTGCTCCTGGCATGTATATTATTGACAAAACTTAGGAAACTAATTTGATTTCTTCCACTTCTACAGGAATAATTGCGTCTACTAATGTTAAAAGATCCGAAGAGACAAAAAGAAAATACTAGGATCTCGCAACATAGGAAGAGCACTCGTCCACATCAAGTAGAAGTTCATCTTAGGAAATATAAAATTCATGTTGCATCCCTTTAGATTCAAATTTGGAAACTCAATTCTAATGTCAGGTGTAACGAATGATAAGTCTCAGAAATGTTTCAAACGTTAATGCTTCTTGTGTTTTTGTCGTAAGAATATGATGTCCGGTAATCATGAAAAATGTTGTAAATTCTCTGTTAGCTCGTTCTAAGAAATATATAACGGCCCTCCCTCTAGGTCCCCATAGTTGCAAAATCAATTTAGGGAAGGTACACGTGTAGTTTCAGAATTCTCCAGACACACCCATTGTTTGCAAAACATCTTCTAAGCAAGTATACTCACCTAGTGACTTCACTAAGACTAAAGCCAAAACTAATTGGTTATGGCAACAATGGTTGCGCCAGTACCTCAAGCTTTAAATGGATTCCTAAATGTGCAAATGTGTGTAACACTAACATAATGGAACCCACTAACTCTTTGGGTTCCATTGCTTCTATCATACCACCGTTGTCTTTGTGTTTTGCGTGTGATTCAACTTGTTCTGGATTGTTGATAGCGGATGTACCCAGATAGCGGGCAATCTAAAGTTGTTAGTAAACTTTGTTTCAAAGTTCATCGGTATCGCCGATTCGGAATGATCATTTTGCTGCAATAATGGGATATGGAGATTATGTTAATGGAAACATCGAGATCAGTTGGGTTTATTATGTTGAAGGTCTTGGACACAATCTTTTCTCGCTTGGACAATTCTCGTGATGATGATTTGGAAGTTGCGTTTCGCTCCAAAACATGTAACGACGTGTGATTTGGAAGGACATGATTTACTCACCGGAAATCAGAGCACCAATCTTTATACGATTCCTATGTCTGATATGATTGCATCTTCACCGATTTGTCTTCTCAAAAGCAACCACAAAAATCATGGTTATGGCACAAAAGGCTTTCTCATTTAAACCTCAAAACCATGACTGAACTTGCTCGTCATAAGTTAGTTGATGGTCTTCCAAGGTTCCGATACACCAAAGATCACTTATGTTCGGCTTGTGAACAAGGCAAGAGCAAGAGATCTAACTTTCCCTCAAAACCAGAACCAAGTTCTCAACATGTTCTTCATTTGATTCATATGGATTTATGTGGTCCCATGCGTGTACAAAGTGTGAATGGCAAACGGTACATTCTGGTTATTGTTGATGATTATTCACGATGGACTTGGGTCTATTTTCGTCTGCATTACTAAAGATCAATCTCCAACAATGATTATCACCTTTCACAAAGATTCAGTGTTCAACTCAAAACACCGCTCGAATTGTAAGAACGCACAATGGAACTGAATTCAAGAATCAAACACTCTGTGCTTACTTTGAGAAAGTTGGAATCACACATCCGACCTCGATTGCTCGTACTCCTGAACAAAATGGTGTTGTTGAAAGACGAACCCGAACGTTAGTGGAGGCTGCGCTTTCGAACAATGTTGATTTTTCACAATTACCCGATTTTTGTGGGCCGCTTCTCAACCGCATGTTTTACTCAAAATCGCTCCATCATTCATACGCCTATATAATAAAACTCCATATGAGATTGTTCACAACCGCAAACCGATATCGATATTTTCGTATTCGTGCACCGTGTTATCCGAAAATGATCGTGATGATATTGGTAAACTTCAGCCGAAAGTCGACATTGGAGTGTTCATTGGTTACCGTGAAAATTGAAAGGATTTAGAATTTGGAATCGTCGAACTCGACAAATGATGGAAACCGTTCATGTCAACTTTGATGAGCTTACGATATGGCTTCGAGCAAAACCGCTTAGGACCATCCATCCGTTGTCTAAACTTTCCCTCTCATCACTGTTCCACCTATGGAATTTACTCGTCAACAATTGGAAAATTTGTTTGCTCCTCTGTTTGATGAGATTCCCACAAGAGTGCTCCGGATGTATCGACCGGTTCCTGCACAACCTATAATATTCCAATACCGATACACCCGCTCCAACAACAACCGCGCACTGCATGCACCGAATGATTCTCAATCAACGAAAGAACACATTGCATCCAACACCACATAACCGATGAAACACAAAATCAAGAAGTACCTGCACCCGCAAATTATGACGGAAATGCTTTCTTCAATCCATTTGCTCCGGCTCTAACCATTCCTGACATTGGCGAGTCACCTTCACGTAATTTGGATCCATCTAATATGCATGCAACATTCAATCATCACCCTTCGACACATAAATGGACAAAGGATCATCCATTAGTAAATATGATTGGCAACCCTTCTAACCCGCATGACAAGACAACGCCTTCACGATGCCGAAACTTGTGTTTATGCTCTTACCGTTTGTCAAGAAGAACCACGAAACATCAAAGAAGCTATGACATATGACAATTGGATTGAATCAATGCAAGAAGAGTTGAATCAGTTCAAACATCTCGAAGTTTGGGAACTTGTTCCAAGACCGTGATGGGATTTATGTCATTGGACTCGCGTGGATCTCGAAAAAACTGATGCCGAAGGCAATGTTATTCGCAAAAATATCGCCTTGTGGCTAAAGGGTATTCTCAAGAAGAAGGAATCGATTATGAATAATCGTTGCACCAAGAGCTAGGCTTGAAGCTGCGTATGATATTTCTCGCATATGCGCGCGCACACAAGAATATCACGGTTTATCAAATGGATGTGAAAACGGCGTTTCTGAATGGTCAACTCCGTGAAGAAGTTTATGTGGGTCAACCGGACGGGTTCGTTGATTCAACATCCTAACTAAGTGTACAAGCTCAAAAGGCTCTTTATGGTCTTAAACAAGCCCCACGGCCTGCGGACAACTGCCAAAATTTCTTCTCGCTAATCAGTTTACCAAAGGAACTGTTGATCCAACATTTTTCATTCAACGTCACGGGGAAGATATTTTAATTGTTCAAATTTATGTTGATGATATCATTTTTGGTTCAACACATAAAAGGTATTCAAATGCTTTTGCAAAATTAATGAAACAAAATTTTGAAATGTCCATGATGGGTGAACTAAAGTTCTTCTTAGGACTTCAGGTTCATCAATCTCCCCGTGGCATATTTTTAAATCAATCCAAATATGCTCTTGAAATTTTAAAGAAACATGGAATGACCAGTTGTAATACCTATAACACACCTATGTCTTCAACGTCACCAAAGCTGGACGCTGATTTACATGGGAAGGTGATTGACCCTACAAAATACCGAAGTATTATTGGGTCTCTCATGTATCTAACAACAGTGTACCAGACTGATATTGTATTTGTCGTATATCTTTGCTCCCGTTCATCGCAGTTAAGACCAACCGAAAGACACCTCAATGAGGCTAAAAAAATCCTTCGCTACATAAAGGGAACCATTCACTTGGGAATCGGTATCCGGGATTCGGCTTTGCACTAATCGCTTTTTCAGATGCTGATCACGCAGAGTGTTTAGATACACTCAAAAGTACATCCGGTGTTCGGGCCGGAGATAAACTTGTGTCTTGGCAGTCAAAGAAACAAGACTGTACATCTATGTCATCAACGAACCGTAATATGTTGCCATGTCGATGTCGTGCTCGATAATTTGGATGAGATCACAACTGATGGACTATGGCTTTGTATTTGACAAGATCCCTATGTATGCGTGACTCAAAGAGTGCCATTGCCATCTCCTGCAACACGGTTCAGCATTCCAAGTCAAAGCATATCGCTCTCTGATATCATTTCATTAAAGAGCATGTCGGAAAGGGTACAATTGAACTATACTTTGTGGGTGCTCAATACCAATTGGCGGATTTGTTCACCAAAGCCTTGCCACCCGCAAGGTTTACTGAGCTTGTTCATCAAACTGGTATGCGGTGTTTGACTCCAGAATATCTGGAAAATTTACTCAAACGTTCTTAAAACGTCAAACACCAAAAACATTTTGTTGTATATACATATTAAAAAAAAAAAAAAAAAAAAAAAAAAAAACGACTTAATAAAACATTTTTTAATACACCAGGGACCAAATGTGTCACTTTCTGATTCTTATCCCTATAAGTTCTTTGGTTTTTTCATTGTTTTCAAAACTTTCTTATTCTCTAAATCCACAAAACTGCTGCTGCACATTTGATCGATCTATCCATAGTTGTTTCTTATTTTCTCTAATCGATTGTAAGTATTTGTTACCTTTTGGTTTTGGGTTTCTTTGATTTTTTGCAAATCTTGATCGTCAATAGGGTCGATTCACATGCCTTGTTAGTGCAAAACCTTAAGGTTCTTAGAATGTCCAATCCACTTTGGTTTAGATTAATATTTAGATATATAGATTATTAGGATTTGTGCGCTGTTTCAGTTTTTTGGATTCGGATAATCAAGATGATTTTTTGCTAATTTAGGGTTGTTTGTTTGAATTTTGGCGAGTTTGCCATGATTTATTGAATAATTGCGCGTTTTTTACTTGAATAATTGCGAGTATTGGTAACATGGTATGAGTTTTTGCGAGTATTATTTGTATCATGAGTTTTTGTGAGTTTTTTCTTTGGCTTATAGTTTGGCGAGTTTGCCAAAGCTTGATGAATCTTTGCGAGTTTCGTTTACTTATGACTCTTTGCGAGTTTTTTGTGTTGGTTGGATATTTGCGAGATTTATTAGGCTATTTTAGTGAGTTTGCCAGTGTTTATGAACTTCTGTGAGTTTGTCAAAATAATAAATTCTTGCGAGTTTGTTATTTTTTGCAAGTTTCTCGCTGTGTTTCTGCGAGTTTCTCGCTCATATGTGTTTCTGCGAGTTTTTTCATGTTTGCGAGTTTCTTCCACTGTATACTTGTGTTTGCGAGTTTCTGTTGGGCATTGCAAGTATTTTGTACGTTATTGTGAGTTTAGTATAACTTTAATTTGTGGAGAGTTTGAATTTCATTGTGAGTTTCTTTTGCATCTCTGTGAGTATGGCTTAGTTGATTTTGTGAGTTTCACATTTTCATGCTGTTGTGAGTTTGCATAGTTTGTATGTTAGGATTTTATGAGTCATACCACTAACATGTCATTACAAATTCTTGGAACTCTTGGTAAATGATTTGTTTCAGGTCAAAATATGTCTCAAGGATCTCTAACAAGAAGGGACATGTTTCCTATTGATGATGAATGAAATATTAGGCTTTCAAATTCTCGTGTTGATCTCGAAAAACTTCAATGTCATCCCTCATGTCAGATAATAGTGGAAATTCTTAAGAAGCACTTCTGTAGGCATCTTCTGACTCTATCTGCAAGTGTCCATGAGATCTACTTAAATCAATTCTGGCATTCTCTCAAGATCAGTAACGATTCCAGCCTCATGACAGTCCAGATTGACAGATCGCCAATCGAATTTGATGTTAGCGTTCTTCGTCATGTTCTTCATCTTCCTCTTGAAGAAACAAAGACTCACACTTCATTCATACCATCTCCATCGTTCTCACAAATTGCCGCATCTCTTAGAAAAATGGGTTATGATGGGTCTTCTCAATCTCTGTCAAAGAGTTCTGATGTGAACCGGAAATTCATTCCTCAACCATGGTTATCCTTGTATACCATACTTAGCCATTGTGTCACAGGCAAGGCAACCGGTCATGAATACCCACGCTTGGAACTTCTTCAAATATTTTGGGGTGTCATTAATACACAACATCTTGATTATGCACAGCTTATTTGGAATGATATGATCTATCAAGCACGGCAGTTTAGCAATAAGAAAGGGTATAAAGTTCCATTTGCTCGTTACACCAAGATTCTTATTGAATACTTCATGAAAGAAGATCCAAGCATCAACAAACGAATTGAAAGTGATGATAAGTTTCATACTCGTAACATGGATCATGTGCTTAAAACTGTTAAAATTCAAAGCACTAGCACAACATACCAAGGTTTAAAAATTCCTGACCGTCTCTTGAATGATGGCATCAAGCAGACTACTGCTTACATGGAATATGATCAAGCAGAAAAAGCAGGAACAGTTGGGATTATTTCTGAAAAACCTAAAGGTAGAGGAAAGAGATCCACTGCAAAACACAAGAAAACCTCGCTGCTTGATGAAGATTTGTCCAATACAGAGCATGTTGTTGAAAAAGAACAGGTTAGTCATCAAGCCGAAGATGATAACCCTGCAGAAACTCACAGTATTATTTAGATGAAACAAGAAAAGGCTGCAGGACAAACGACTAAAACTATCAATGTTCAAACTTAACTACTTCAATCTCCTCGCACTCACAAAGAAGAACAAGCAATCCTGAAGAAAACCTTGCTTGTCAACAAACGTCAATACCAAGCTGATCTTGAAAGGTTGCGTCAGAAGGAGGAAGGATCAGGTTCTAAGGTAATTCCTGAACAAATTGATGAGAATGAACAACCTCTGATTGAATTTGATAACTCAGTTTCTATCACACTCACCTCATCCAAAGATGAATCTGATGACGAAAAATCTGTTCATAATGATGAATCTTATAACACAACTGAGAATGATGATTTTGATGATGTTGTCGCTGATAAACCACATCTTGAAGGTGACGCTCGTATTCCTACATCACAAACACAACCACCTCCAACATCTTTAGATCAACAGTCAAAGACGAATGTTCCTTCCAAAACCACCTTTAAGATCAGGCTCCCCTCTCGACAAACATCTGAAGCGACTGAGAAAGATAAAATGCAAGTCATTCAAGAGCAGCTTACTTCCCTTCAAACCCAAGTTCAGACACAACAACAACAACTGTAATCAACAACAGTAGCTTCAAACACTTCAACAGTACCCCTTATCAGAGAAGATGGTGGAACTCATTAAAAAGGTTCTTCCTACAGAAGCAAAGAGTTAATTTAATGAAGTTCTACCATTGGCATTACGAACATATGTAAAAAACAAGCTTCAAGGTGTTGTAGCTACTCACCTTCAAACACACGCGGTGACTCTTGAAACAAAACCTTCACAGCTGCCTGCTGCAAATCTCAAAAGTCAACTCCTTGAAAAGATACTTAACGATGATGAAGAAGTTGAACTTCGAGAAGCTCTACTCAAGTCCATGATGAGGGATGATAAGAAGATTGCGTCTGCATCATGCAAAGATATCCCACCTCGTAAACGCAGACCTGATGATAAAGATGGTGAGTCACGTCCAAGTGACAAACACTCCAAATTCACTGCACCATCATCTTCAGTTTTTCCAACCACTTCTCCTGATATCCCACCTGAAGATGAAATTCTACCACAATCTACCAATCAACCTCCACACCAGACTGTCTCTAAGGTCATATCCCCGCCACCATCTAACATGCCATAAGAAGAAGCCCCAGAATGGATTGACTCTTCCACGACTCAGTTTGACTGGTTTGAAGATATGGTTGATTCTCATCCAGAAGATGAAATTCCTAATGAAGCTTCCATTGTGGATTTCACAAAGAATTTGAAAAAGATCATGAAAGTGCAGAAACTTCAATTGTCTCACATCGCCAACATTCGCCGAGCAGGGTTTACACGATTTAAGACTTCCACCACTTCAAGGCTCCAATTTGAGTACAATCTTGAGGAAGTTGCAAGAGCAATGTCTGAGAATATCACTTGGGATGTTTCGTTGCCCTCCAGTGCTCCCAAAACGTTCAAGTTTCAAGACTATTCTCAACCTTTACCACTCATGGGTCATACTCATAATTCCAAGGTACCCACACCATATTTCTTTAATCATGATTTAGAATACCTGATGTATGGCAACACAGATCCAGAAAAAAGGTATGCAACATCCTTGTCAAAGTTCCATGCTGCGGTTTACACTCAAGAGGGAATGGAGGAAGAAGTTGATGCATTGTTTAGTTCTTCGGTTGTTACGATAATGATGAGGCGTAACTTGGCATCTTCCATCGCCTAATATGCGTAAATGATTTTACAAATGGCGGCTCACATTCACCTCTAAACACAAAGTGTGTTATAACCACCGGATCTTGTCCATTATCGGCGAGAGGTTATGCACAACTACGGTACAATTTTCTCGACTAACATCAAGGTTCGCAGAGCGATGACAAAGAATACACCTTCAACGAGGCCGACTACAAGTTTCAATCTCAACGATATTGAAGATCGATCTTCTCAAAGTTCAAGGAAAGCTCTAGCATCTTCCTGGCAGCTTACAATATGATATCTTCAACTCAATTCTCATTTTTATCCGCAGTCTCGTCATTAAGTCAAGAGTTGAAGATCTTCATCTTGGCGTTGAAAGTTATCAAAAACGTCTGAATCTTACCAAACCTGATCTCAAACCATCCGGAATTTATGACCAGAAGCCGTATACATTCACAAGAACACCATTTAGATTACACTTCATCAGGAAAAAAATCGTCAAATTCATGGGATACGAAGAAATTCACAAGTTCAGTGATGATACGTTGACACATGTAAAGGCTGAGCTTGTGAACATTCTTGAAGATCTGAACGCGGGCAGAAAGCAAGGATGGTTGCGGCACATGAAATGGAAGAGAAATGATGTTAAGGAAGCTAAAAAGTTTGTCAAGAAAATTGATTCACGACTCAAATTCTGAGTTCAAATGCGACGACTTGAAGGCTATGTCGGAGGAAGAGCAAGGGTGCCAAATATCTTGACGTTTCGTCGTCCTGAATGAAGTACTGCAGTTAGATAGTTGTTTGGAACATTACTGGAACATTTAAACATCTGTCTGTAATAACTCTAACTCGTTACTTTCATTCGTATGCTTATGTTAATTAATTCTGTTTTTTCAGTTAAACCTTGAGCTCAAATTTTCACATGCACAACAACACTGATAATATGTTTTTACAACGTGTATTAATCTGATTCAAATTCGGCTCAAGAAGGCTATCTCTCGAATATATTTCCATATTTGAGGGGGAGTATTTTTGTTAAACGAAAACAAAATCTTATTCCACGAAAGGACCCTGTGGTACGCTTCAGTGCCTTAATCCTAATTAAAGGAGCGAAAGCTACTTAATTGTTTTGCAACACAAAATCTTTGTTCAAAATCAAATGTTCTTGAAATCCGTTTCTTCCCAAAGAAATTTCAAACATCTCAAAACGCATATTTTAATCAACATGTTTTCAAAAACATCATTCATATGCTATTTTTGAGGGGGAGAAATGTGATTAAAATTGTTGATCAGGAAGTTATGGAATCTCATCATGTGCTCGACTCAAACATCACCAATGCATTGACGATCTTTGAATGTCAGTAATCGAAAAGATTTGTCTTCTAAGACTTATCTTAGTAGAATGTACCAATTCGAGACACTCTTGATTGACATGAACTTTGACGGGTCTAACCTCCTTTTCAAGAGAGTTTACATCTTCAAGGTAGTTATTAGAGCTAGTTGTCACCTAAAAGCTGATAATGGAACTCTTTAACTATACAACGTAACCGTGTCTCGCGGGGAAATGTCTATCAAGAGTTGATCAATTCAAAAGTGCGAGCTCTCCCCTCTCTGTGCATATTTCAGTCAAAACTCATAAGCACATGTGGAGGGGGAGTATTTCTGAAAAATCAAAAACTCTCAAGGTGTTAGCAAAACATGTTTTTCATCATAAACATCTTGAGAGATTTTTTCATGAAAAGGTTTTTGTGGCAACATAGGATAGTCATGGAGTTAAAAGGTGGCTAAGTTTAGGAATAAACGTCCTATGATCCGCCAGAGCTGGAGGGATCTACCCAGGGACCCCACAAATAGTTAGTATTTAGAAGTCCTTAGGTATGATTGAAAAAGGAAAAAATGAGAATCGGAGAAAGAAGGAGTTGAAGAATTAAAAAGAAAAGTTAAATAAAAGGGTGAAAATATATAACCCTCTAAAATATTCAACTTAGGGCAGACACCGGGTTCAATTCATATGCTACTGGTTGTCACAAGATGACACTGGTATTGAAGACAAAGTCGTCATGGACCCAGTGACGCAATGCACTAAACCTTCTAAGCCACTCAAGTTCTTTCAAAAGAGCTTGTTTCATTCTCACAGGGAACCCTACGTAATCTATCGACTCTCTCTTAGAGATTGTTGGTATTGAAGAAGGAGACCCTCTCCCTAGTCTCCGCTTAGGAAAATAAAAGCGCACTAATCGAGTCTAGAGCCATGAGATTCATCAAAAGATCTCTTAGGAACACCTAATATCTTATCACTTGATTGTTCAAACAATAAGGACACAAGTGAAATATTCCAGAGTCCTACGCAGATCTTAGCAATCTGCCTGAACATTTATGAGAGGATTCACAATTGTGATCCTCAGTGATTGAATGGAAATTCTGCCAGTGGTCAACATCAAACAGCCTTGACAAAGGTCACTTCGGTAACTCCTTATGGGTTACGCTTAGTGTGTCTCAAACGGTCTACAGTCATGGGGTGATGCTTTGGTGTACCTCAGCGACTCATCTGAACTGTAGGTGTACTTTGGTACATCGCGTTATCTCACTTGTGGGACTCAGTCAGAGCAGCCTTTGTAAGAATTAGAAATGTGTTTTCACACTATGCTGTTAACACTCTCGAAGTTCAAACTTGTAAGCGCTGGATTATTTCTAACCCATGTTTTATGTTTTCTTCTTATGGATGCGCGCGGGTGGAAAAGATCGTGCAGACTCTTCACATGCTCATACCAACATCAACACTAATTGAAGTTCTCTCAAATGGCAACACAAAGTCAGAATAATTCTTCATCAAAGCCAAAGAATCTGCAAAGTTTAAAGACTTGAGAGCTACACAAAATTGGAGATTCAAAGTTAAAGAAGTATGAGTATGGAGGAGAAAGACAGAGAGACACCTTTACTTATGATATTGATAAAAGGCAGAATTCACAACTGATCACAACAACAAGGACAAAGAACATAGTTGCAAAGAATCAAAGACGTCACAAGCTATGAACGCCAAAGAAGTTAAAGACGTCAAACAACCTAAGCAAGCCAACAAATGATGACCAACACTTAGGGGGAGATTGTTAGGAATATGTTTTATTATGAAGTGTAGGTCATTTAATTTGTAATAGGTTGTTAATAATTATGGTTTATAAATGTTTGTAATTGGATTCACATCTCATGTAGTAAGCCCATGAGCTGTGATAAGAGGTTCTTCTAGAACCAAGGGGAAACACCCCTACTTATGTAAACACTATAAATAACCCCTCCCTTGAAGGGAGAGGGTGTTGGTTCTAATTGCAATTATCATTTCATTAATCATTCATTAGTTCCTTCCACTTTCCCTCTCTAAAAATTTCTCTCTCTAGAAATACATATTGATGTGATAGAATGGTGATCTAACACACCCCATGAAAGTGCAAACACCACTTGTACTTTTTTGGTCAACATAATCACCTGCATGGTCATGATCTGCATATACAATACTTTCTACCCCTTTCCCCTTGAGATACCATAATCCCAATTGAGTTGTACCCTTAATAAATCTAAATATTCTTTTGACTACTTCTAGATGTGAAGTTTTAGGGTCTTCTTGAAACCTATGACAAAGACATACACTAAACATGATATCGGCCGAAAGCCATGAGGTAGAGAAGACTGCCAATCATGCCACAATATTTGGTGTTATCAACGGATTCACCGTCTTCATCTTTGGTGAGTTTGGTATCGGATGACATTGGTGTTCTTATTGGTTTTGACTCTAATCCGAATATTTTTAGCATTTCTTTTATGTATTTGGATTGACTAAAGAAGATACCATCTTCTAGTTGTTTGATTTGTAGACCAAGAAAGAAACTTAATTCTCCCATCATACTTATTTCAAACTCATCATGCATGATACTTGAGAAATCATCACACATGTCTTGACAAGTAGATCCGGATATAATATCGCCATGTATATTTGAACAATAATTATTTGTGATGCCTTTTTCTTTGTAAAAAGTGTATTGTTAACTAACCCCATGGTATAGTTGTTTTTGATAAAAAATAATTTGAGTCTATCTTACCAAGCTTTTGGGGCTTGTTTAAGACCATAGAGAGCTTTCCTTAGTTTGTAAACGTGATTAGGTTTTTCGAAATCAACAAAGCCTGGAGGTTGAGAAACATAAACTTCTTCATTTATAAAACCATTTAGAAAAACACTTTTAACATCCATTTGAAAAAGCTTAAGATCATGAGCACAAGCATAAGTAAGAAGGATTCATATAGACTCTAATCTAGATACGGGAGCATAGGTCTCATCAAAGTCTATGCCTTCTTGTTGGTTATATCCCTGAGCAACAAGTCAAGCTTTATTAATAGACATGATACCGTTTGCATCTAACTTGTTTTTATATACCCATTTTGTTCTGATTATGGTTTGGTTTTTAGGTGGAGGGACAAATGCCCAAACGTTGTTAGAAACAAATTGATTTAATTCCTCTTGCATAGCCATAACCTAACTTTCATATTTTATGGCTTCTTGAGTGTTTTTAGGTTCTATGGTTGATACAAAACAAAATAGACTACTTTGGTTTTGGACTTGAGACCTTAGAGTTCTTTTATTTAATTTTCTAACAACATTTTCTACGGGATGATCTTTAAACTCTTTAACGTTGATGATTTCATTGTTTAATGGTTCATCTTCCTTGTTTATATTTTCTTTGATTTCTAAGACTTAACTTTCGATTAACTCGTCATCGACAAGAGGTAAGGTAGTTTTAGGTGGACTCTCGTCAAATTTTACATTTAAAGATTCTTCAACTTTCATGGTTTCTTTATTTAGTGTTACGTATGCTTTACTATTTAGGAGAATATCCTAAGAAGATACCTTCGGCTGATTTTGGATCGAATTTAGTTAAATAGTCTTTAGTATTAAGTATGAAACATTTACTACCAAAGACTCGAAAGTGTTCTAATGAAGGCTTTTTGCCTCTTAACAACTCGTATGGATTTTTTTCCTAAGAATGATCTAATTAGGACTCGGTTTAGTATATAGGTTGATGTGTCAACGACATTGCACCAAAAATTTTGAGGAATAGATTGCTCATTAATCATGGTGCGACTCATTTCTTGTAAGGTTCTATTTTTCCTTTTAACTACCCCATTTGATTGTGGAGTGCAAGGAGCCAAGAAATTGTGGGTAATACCATTAGCATCACAAAAACTCCGAATTGCACTTCATTATCAAATTCCCGACCATGATCCATTCTAATTGACACAATAGGACTTCCTAGTTGTCTTTGGATTTTCTTACTTATGATTTCAAAGTAATCGAATGTTTTAGTTTCATTCTTTAAAAATTTAGTCCATGTATACCTAGAGTAATCATCCACTATAACCAAGGTATAGAAGTTGCCTCCGTAACTTTGGATAGTGGATGGACCAAATAAATCCATATGTAGTAATTCTAGACACTTAGTTCTAGAAACCATATTTTAGCTTTATGACTAGCATGAACTTGTTTTCATATGTTTCAAGCATCACAAAAATGATGTTCATATTTTAGTTTAGGTAGGTTTCTTACTAGTTCTTTGGATGATAGCGATTGAAGAAGTCTCATATTGGCGTGACCCAATCTTCGATGCCATAAGGTCGAAGTATCATCCATAGAGGTAAGACAAAGCTTGTCTTATGGTTCATTTCCAATTTTAATAACATAGATTCCATGTTTTCTAACGCCTCTTCCTATAGTAATACCGTTTTTTCAAGACTTTACTACCGTTTTCGCTAAAGAGTACGTTGCACTTTTTATCACATATTTGACCTATACTTAGTAGATTAAAGTTTAGGTTTTCTACGTGAAATACGTCGCTAATGGTCAAGGATTTGTGAGAGATTGTACCTTTACCGATGATTTTACTCTTGCTATTTCCGAACACCACATTTCCTCCATTGAAGGATTCGTGTGTGGAGAACAATGCTTTATTACCGGTCATGTGCCTCTTGCACCCGCTATCCTTGATCCATTCGTTCGGACCAAGTCAACCTTTAGGCACACCTCGTTGGAGTCTTTTGCCATGAGACAAATTTCTTCCTTCTCTTCCTCACTCATTCCCCATGAACCACTCATGAACGCCTTTTGTTCGTTACGTTTGGGACACTCACTAATGAAGTAATTTGGATCCCCGCATTTGAAACACTTGCGTTCGTCCTTCACTTTCTTGTCGTCTTTACTTTTACGCAACCCTTTCTTGTCATCATAAGGTTGCTTGACATATCTTCCTTTTCTTCGAAAGAACTTCTTAAAGTCGCGTACCGCCATTGCATACTCTTCGTCCTCACTTTCTGAAGATAAGTTTTCTTCATCACTTGAGACTTTCTTTGCCTTTAAAGCAAGATATTTATGTTTCTCTTTCTTTTCCTTTGAGACCTCAGAGTCTTTAGCGAGTATGAGCTCATAGACTTTTAGGTTGCCTATGAGTTCATCGAGAGTGAGGATTGACAAGTCTTTGGATTCTTCGATGGCCATCACCTTTGGTCTCCACTTTGATGGAAGCGCCCTTAGAAATCTCTTGACATGATTACGACTAGAAAAAGACCCATCAAGTACTTGTAATGAAGTAATAATAGTATTAAAGCTAGCAAAAGAATCATCAATACTATCCTCATCCAATATTAAAAATTGTTAATATTGTTGAACAAATAAATCAATTTTGTTGTTTTTAACTTGTTGATTTCTTTGGTGTGTTACAACCAAAGAGTTCCAAATTTCTTTAGCGGTTTTATGCATAGAAATTCTTTCAAATTCCTTTTTAGGTAAGGCATTGTATAAAAAAATTTTTGCCTCACTATTTTTGAAAATCTTTTTCTTTTGGTCATCGGCGAGACGATCATGAGAAATGTTTTCTTCATTTCCGGTTTTATCATCTTTTACAGTTGCTTGAAAATCACCATCAACAATAATATACCAAAGATCAATATCTTTTGATTTCACATAAGTTTCAAATCTATTTTTCCAATAAATAAAACTATTAGTTTCAAGTAGTGGAGGTCATTGCATAGATTGCTCTTCTCTATAATTTTCAAAACTCATTGTGATCGAAAAGATTTTAAAATACAATTTACTTTAAAACTTTTTGTAAACCTTGCTCTTGATGCCAATTGTGGAAAACTAGAAGGGGGGGGGGGGTTGAATAGTTTTACCGATTTTAATTTAAGTTTCAAAAATTTAGATTCGATCTTAAGTGAATTCGTATGGATGGATAGATAGTATGAAACAATAAGTAAAGTAAGTAAAGAAAGCAAGTAAAGTAAAAGGATAAAAAGTAGCGACACAAGTGACTTATAACGGTTCGGCTACAAGGACACTTTCCTTGCCCTACTCACTCCCTGAGTATCCCACTCGAGAGTTCAAGCACTATGTCAACAAGCTCCTTCAACTTGGCGGAGAAGCCTCACAACGTTGCTTACACTTTATCCGGTACAAAGCTAAATACCGAGTTCTTCCACGAGGTAGAACTAAACCCTTACACAACTATCACATAACAACTATGTGAATTATGAATTACAAGATCTTGCTACAGAAATATTGTGGATGGACAAATCAATCAAGGACCCTTTGCTTAGATGACTTGTAGTATATCGCGATCTCGCCTTTGTGAAGGACCTATATGAGAATCAAAACAAAAGATAGAAGAGCTACTAGAATGATCAAATGATCAGAGGTTAGGAGAGTGAGATAATATATGGGAAAGTTGTAAGAAGAAGGGTGAGAAATAATAAAGAAATGGCTCACTATTTGTAGGCACAAAAGCCTTCTGTCCCACAGTTCCGGCGGATCCCTCATGTAGGTCCAAAAGTTTATGGATCTAAGTAGCCTTGAATGACTTATAGTAAACTTGAATAAATCCAAATTCACTATGTGAAGAACTCATAACAAGACCTTAATGTGTTAATGCGGAATCTTAACACGGTAAGTATAAAGAACACAAGAATAAACTAACTTCGTATATTCTATTAATTACTTTGCTCAAAGGTTAAGGCTTACAACTCGTACCTTAACCTAATACCTTAGGGATCCTTTTATACACCAAGGAAACCCTAATTGACTACAAGACTTGTCGAAGGGTAGAGATATCTATTCCTAACATATCTCTACGCGTACATATCTATTCCTAACATAACTCTAACAAACTATTCTATTTTTATCATAAACAGACTTAACTATCAACTATTTGTTCTGCCAGACTTAACTACATTAGTACTGGTAGACTTAACCACTAACATACTTAATTCTGGCTTACCAGATTTAACTATTTCATTACCAGAATTAATACTAAACAGACTTAAACAAACTTAAATCTGTTTTACAAAATATAATTCCCTACAATCCTCCCCTAACTTGATCTTCACTTGTGAACTTCAAGTTATTTTGTATTCCTTGAGGATCTTGGAATTATCTTTGAGCTGCATCTTTAAGTTTTCTTCATTATGTGTTCTGTACGTCATCATATCAGCAAACTATCAGTACTCTATAGTCTTTTATGCAATTGTGACTGTATGTACATCAATTCATAAGAGTTTCATGCTATTCTCAACACACCTAGGTGTGTTAACTCTTGTGAGAGGTGAATCATAGAAAACTTAATGGATTTGATGTCTCTTTACCAATTAGCCATTACTATTGGAGTAGCCAATGTTTTGGTGTATACGACCATGGTACATTGATAACCATCTGATTTTTAGCAAACCAACAGCCATCAACAGATTTGATTAGTCTTTACCAAAAATTGTACCCTTTTGGACTAGTCATGGTTTTCCACTGCCTTTACCACAAGCCATGAATTTGTGGGCTAGCAAACTCTTCATCTATACAGATATGGTGAGTTGAGCACCATACAATTTTTGGCAAATTGTCAGCCATAAACAGATTTAAGTTATCTTTACCAGAGCCGTTTGATCATGGATTAGTCAGTCCTTATGTGGGTTAGACATGGTAGACTGATAACCATTTGTTGTGATAGTGAAAAGCACTTTCACCAAGTAAAAATTTCTAAAAAACCATTTATACATATATCAACTTATTAAAATAACATTCAACAGCTAAGAAAATTATTCCAAACATTTTAAAAATTTATTGCTTTTGAGCTTTTGATTCAATCAGTTTCAAAAGCTGATAACATGCATTATCTTTTACCTCACCAAGCAACTTCTTTTCAAGCATTTACGTGCAAGTCTTATTTGAAAGTGGATAGTCCACTTCTGTTAGCATATAAATAATCAAATTGTCTAATTCAAAATAATGAACCTGACATGTATGGAAGTATCTCCATCTCGACTTTTCTTGACTTGCCAGCCTTCCACATCTCATTATCCATATCTGGTGGCTCAAACATTGTCTTTAAATCTGCCAGAGGACTCTTTCATACTCCTCCTCAGGTCTTTGATCACCGTGCTTCTCCATCATCAATTGATACAATGTCTTCAGATCATTCCTGGACAAGTCACTTTACAAAGCAGGAAAATTTACATACACAATGTCAGTATAATCTTCCCTTAGCACCTGGTAAGCTCCCTTGCTTTCAGTTTTGATGATATGGATCTTTGCTATCTTTACAGCTGCTGGACCTTCAAGAATAGTGCCCATAGTGAATTCTTCAGATGGAGGTTCTGCAACCTTGTCCTCCATATAAGCATCCACTTCCTTCTTTATCTCAGTCTTATCCTTCTTTGTAGGGTTCTTACCTTTGGATTTCTTTCTGTTCCATTTGATAATAGGCTTTGGAACTTTAGCTTCCTCCCCCTTCTTTACAATGCTAGGCTAATCAGCAACTTTTTCAGCTTCAGCTACCTCTGCAACTTTCTGCTTCTTTTCCTCTTCTGATTTAAGATTGAACCTCTTTCTTTTATGCTTTGAAGCTTCCAATTCAGAGTCCATAGGAGTAAAGCTTTTAACCTGCTCCATTACCTTTTAAAATTCTGATTTTTACTCACCAGACTTCAATTTCCTTAACTGACTTATTTTCCTGCTGTGATGACCTTGACTCTTGATATAATTGATCATGTATTCTCTTTGCTCTCCCTTAGTCAAAGGTTTGTGCATCCTTTCCCTTTGCCTTTTTTCTCTAACAGACTTAATTCTGGCTTACCAGACTTAACTTTTCAATACTAGAATTAATACTAAATAGACTTAAACAAACCTAAATCTGTTTTACAAAATATAATTCCCTATACCTCACCTAGGGGATCCGGCCAGTGCAAAACCAGGTATCCGGTAGTCTTGGTCAGAACTGTCCGGATTTTGGGTTGTAAACCGGGTTATGGGTTATGGGTTATGAGCCATGGGTCATGGAATTTGTGTCATGGGTACCCAACAAGATACAATGTATCTAGAAAATGGGTCATGGGTCTTGGGTCATAGGTCATGGACATTGGATCATGGGTCAAGGATAATACTCAACATGATTTCATGCATGATGTCATGCAATGGGTCATGGGTTATGGATTAGCTCCATGGGTATGGGTCATCTTGGATATTATCCATCCTATTACATATTATATTACAACAATTTATTTATTGCAACATTTTATGTAAATGACCCAATGTATATACTTTGCAAAAACAACATGTGTTCTTATAATTTTACTTATGATAACTTTATAATTGTTATCAACAAAACATAACGAGATCGCTAAATATAAACAAATGTTATTACGGTTTATTTGTATTAACAATGTGGTACTGTTTTCTCCACCCTAAAACCAATTGAAAAATCCATCAAGGTACTTATGATAAAATATCAAAGCATTTGTACCTCAATTGTTTTTTATCTTCCAGAAATGCTCCCCCTCAACATGTGCATCGGTATTTGAAATCGTTTAGCACATTGAGGGAGGAGTGCCTGTTTGAGTCTTAAACAATCACATTTTTATCAGATTTATTATTTAAATCACATTCTCTCCCTCGATCAAAAATTTTAA
Organism: Chrysanthemum makinoi; assembly: GCA_910596185.1. Lineage (NCBI taxonomy): Eukaryota > Viridiplantae > Streptophyta > Magnoliopsida > Asterales > Asteraceae > Chrysanthemum > Chrysanthemum makinoi. Next base: position 296,569,530 of record OU343221.1, read on the forward strand.
ACCTTTTGAGATTTGTGATCTCAATTGATTTATATAACTTAGAAAAATTGGGAGAAAATGTAGTCTGTTTTAATACATACTTATAAAGGAACATTACAACGCTCCCCCTCAATGAATGAGGGAGAATGTTAGTGTCAAGAATGATAATTTGCAGAGATCTTTGAATGTAAGAGAAATCATTTTGAAATATATTTAATATAAAAAAGATCATACACTGACACATAACAACAAAATATATATTTACTACTTATAATGTACAAAGGACTCATTTGATGACGTAACGTTTGGAAATATGAAATTTGAAATCCCCCCCCCTCAATCGATGACACAAGTCATTGATTGAGTGACAAATTTAATGAAAAAATTAAGTCCGATTTATTTTAAACCAATATGTTACCACCATGTGAAATACAAATATTTTTCTGAAGAATCATGCAAGGAAAAACATTTGTATAGGAACAACCATCTTTTTGGCGACATGCTTTCCTCATTTTGTTTTAGGATAAGTGCTCAATATTTATGAAAATCGATTTTGTGTAGCACTTCCCTTTCTTGAAAAATGGGTTATCTGAAATAATAGCACGCCATTATAGACATTTTTTAAAAAACTTTAGAACTTTTGCTCGAACTTCATTTAAAGACCCGTGTCATTATTGAATGACATTTCTAGGACCGTAAATGTTATCGATGCCAGAAGACATGCCTTGAAAAACTACTTTTGGTATTTTCTATTTTTTTCATTTTTTTTGTAGGTTTTATATTTTTCTATTTTTCTTTTTGGTTTTAAATATGTACAAGTGATACACGAAGCAACTCCATTACTCCTCAGTCTCTTCCTGCAGACATTTGAGTGTGTCTGGCTTCAGACTCTTCATACCAAGTCGCGGGAGAATAAATTGAAACCATTCTCTTAGAAGAGATTTAGTAAAGATATCCACCAGCTGGTACTCAGTCCTTACGAAGTATAGTTCAACCACACCGTTCTCAAATTGTTCCCTAATGAAGTGATGTCAGATATCCATGTGCTTTGATCGAGAGTGTTGGACATTGTTGCAGCAAAGAGCAATGTCACTTTTGTTTTCACGGTACAGAGGAATATTGTTGTATGTAAAGCCATAGTCTGACAGTTGGGATCTCATCTATAAGATTTGAGCACAACGTGCAGACATGGCCATGTACTTTGCCTCTGTGGAAGATATGGATGTGCTAATTTGCTTCTTTGAAGATCATCTCACTAATTTATCACCCAGAAATTGAGCACCTCCCAACGTACTTTGAAGTGTATCTTGACACCCTGCATGGTCAGCATCTACATAGGCTGTTAGTTCCATGGCGGTGTCCTTTGGATACCAGAATTCCATAATATTAATGGTTCCTTGGAGATACCAAAAGACCCGTTTAACCGCTTCAAGGTTCTTTTTGGTAGGCTTAGCCTGATACCGAGCACACATGCATACAGCGAAAAGAATATCTGGTCTACTGGCAGTGAGATACATCAGGGATCCAATCATACTACAAAATTTAGTTTGGTCAACCGGATCCTAGAGACGTCCTCACCTGGCTTTGTTCTCTCCACCATAGGAGTGTCAACAGGGTCACAAGAATCAAATCCAAACTTCTTTAAAATTTTATTAGTATATTTAGATTGATTTATACAAATGCCTCCGGGTCTTTGAGAAATTTGTAATCCTAAGAAAAACGACATTTTTCCCATCATAGACATTTGAAATTTAGAACTCATCTCATTTGAAAAACGGTCACATTCCATTTGATCGGTTAAGGCATATATATGATGTCATCAACAAAAATTTGAACATGAAGTAAATGTTTGCTTGTTTTCTGAGTGAATAACGTAGGATCAACAACACCTTTGTAGAATCCATTTGCCAGTAGGAACTTTGACAAAGTGTCGTACCATGCCCTAGGTGCCTGCTTTAACCCGTAAAGAGCATTCTTCAGACGATAGACATGTGTATGATGATCGGGATCCACAAATCCTTCTGGTTGACTGACATAGACTACTTCTTTCAACTCTCCGTTTAGAAAAGGAGTCTTCACATCCATTTTGTAGACTATCATGTTCTTGCTAGCATCATTAGCGAGAAAGATCCTGATAGCCTCTTTTCGAGCAACCGGTGCGAATGACTCCTCAAAGTCTATGCCCTCCTCTTGACGATATCCCTTAGTAACAAGCCGTGCCTTATTTTTCAAAACATCACTATGCTCATCAAGTTTTACCTTATAGATCCCCTTGAGGGAAATAATCATTGCACATTCTGGAGGTGTTACTAATTCCCATACTTCAAGTTGGTCAAACTCATGAATTTCTTTTTGCATTTCATTGAACCAAAAATCCTCATCAATAGCGGTCTTCAAATATTTGGGTTCGACTTTGGATAGTAAGGAATTATAAAAGCACCATAAGGCATCGGTGGCAAGTTGCTTTCGTGTGGATACCGGACAAGAAGGAATTCCAATAATGTTATCAATCGGATGATCATTGGTCCATTTTCTGAGATTGTCATGTGGTTGAGGGTAGGAAACTGAGGTAGCCGTGTTTAGCTCCCCTGACGAATATGTCTCAGAAGGGGATTCAGGAGAAAATATGTTTTCGAATGGGGCATCTTCAGGAGGTGCAAAAGGATTTACTTCTAAATAATTTTCAAATGCAGTGCTTTGATGTATCAAAAGAGATTGAAGATTTGATGATGATGGTGACTGACTTGCAGAGCGAGCATCTTGACCTATAGAGGTAGACACAGATGGACCATTGAAATTGTTTGGAAAAGGAGCTGCCGCAGCCGGTACTGTCGGAGTATCACCAGTTGGTGACTCAAAATATTCATCAAACATTGGATCGAACAAGAGGTTAAAATCTTCATCTGAAGGGGGTACATAAGGAACTTCAGGAGTGGGATATTGTACAAGACCTGAACTAATTAGCCCAGGTGACAAAAAATTAGTCGTAGAACCGAAACTGGTGTGACCAGGAGCCGGTTGCTCAACCAGCTCATCAAATGTCACGTGAATGGTTTCCATAAATTTTTGGGTTCATTGGTTGTAGATTCGGTATCCCTTACGATCTGGTGCATTCCCAATGAAGAATCCAATGTGTGCTTTAGCCTTTAACTTTCCCATATCTTCACTGTCATTTGTTGGATAGCATAGCGCACCAAACACACATAGAAAAGAGAGATATGGTTTCCGGTTATGAATCAGCTCATATGGAGTTTTGTTGTGCAGAGTATGTATCAAGGATCGATTTTGGGTGTAACAAGAAGTAGCAATTGATTCCGCCCAAAGATACATCAGAGCCATAGAGAATATTAGCGTGGTTCGTGCAGCTTCCACAAGAGTACGATTTCGTCTTTCAACAACGTCGTTCTGCTGAGGAGTACGTGGAACACTTTTCTGGTGACTTATGCTAATGCTCTTATAGAATCGAATTAGTTGTTTGTTTACAAACTTAATTCCATTATCTGTGCGTATGAATCTGACGATATTGTTGAGTCTGACATGTAATTGCTTGATCAATTTGCTGATAACCTCTGGAGTTTCAACCTTGGTTCTCAAAAACTTCATCCATGTGAACTGAAAATAGTCGTCTACCACAACAAGAACATATTTCTTCCCATATATACTCTGAACTCTCATTGGTCTGCATAGATCCATGGGAAGGGTGTGAAGAACTTCCATGATGGTGTTGACAGTTTTGGGTTTGTGAGAATACTTCTTGCTTTTGCCCAGTTGGCAAGTTGAGCAAATATGATCTTTTTCGAATTTTAGTCTGGGTAGACCACGCAAGAGGTCCTTTCGAGCAAGATCATTGATGGTACCAAAGTTCAAGTGATTCAAACGACGGTGCCATAACCAAGATTGTTTCTTTAAGGCTTTGGACAACAAAAAAATATGAGAGGACCACATCATGTCTTCAATAGAGATGGTGTATAGATTAGTGCTATAAGAGCCTTTAAGAAGTTCAACACCATCCAATTCTCTGACGAAGCACGTGTGTTTTCTGAAAGTTACTTCGAGATCGGAATCACAAAATTGACCAATAAATAACAAGTTGTGACCAAGTCCTTCCACGTAGTATACCCTGGTAATTACAGTGTCACCAAAAACATAATCTCCCTAACCCATAATTGCCCCAAAATGGTCATTCCCGAATCTAACTGTCCCGATAAACTTATTCACGAAATTCTTGAGCCGTGAGCGATCTTCGGTCATATGTTTTGAGCAGCCTGAATCCAAATACCAAAGGACGATTTATACGACCTGCATTTGAAAACAGACGAAGATGGATAATTGGAAACATTGGATCCCCATGTACTAATGGGGTCCTTTTGGTTAGTGCAAACAATCTCTGGATTATCAGAAATTCTAGGTATCATGGTATTAACAATGGTGGTATCACTAGTTGACGCGCATGACCTAGTCAAAGGGCATTGTGTTACTAGAGGAATAACTCTACCAGTTGGCTTCCATTCCTTAACCGTCCCTACTCTAGGTATGGTAGTCCTAGCTAAGGGCCAAAGTTTTCCTAGAGTGAACATTCGACCTGTGCGCTTCCACTGATAGCCCACATTAGTAAACATTTTCCCTGTAGGTTTCCTAGATTGCTTAACATCTTTCACTTTTCTAACTATCTTATCTGGGGATTGTTTCGATGACATCAAGAATGACCCAACACATTAATCATGATTACCAGAAGTTAAACATTCATTACATGTTTTGCACACAGCATTAGAATTCGAATTAATTATAGTACGCTTATAGCTAATACTAGAATCAACACGATTCTTTTTTATCAAATCAAACTTATTGTTCCTATGGTGGTTTTTTACTTCCTTCTGGTTAACACTTTTAGCTTGTATAGTCCTATCATTCTTTGTATTGCCTCTAAGCTTTGACCCGCTAGCTTTAGTGTCACTGTTTACTCCTATAGAAGTAATGATGGAAAAATTATGTTGTTTTACTGCCATTTTCTTTAATGGTTTTGATGTGCTAGGTTCAGATGTTGACATGGGTACATCAAAGGTAACATGTTTTTCTTAGGCATTGAAGTGGATGCAACAAATCTATCTCGCTTGGTACCGATTTTAGGACATGTGCCAATGACATATTCTAAGAGTTCCTAAGATCGTTTAGCGTACATGAAAGCATAGGCAACATGATACGCGTACAACACGCGTTCGGGGTCAAAGGAACTTCCTTTTCGTCGAGCAAGTTTTTTAACACCCTAGGCAGTGAACGTAATCGTTGTAGTGTAGTATTAGGGTAAGCCTAGGGAATTGATATCGTTCTCTAGGGGAATAGGAATGCTAGTGAGAAATTACTACGCTAAGGTTGAGGTTGAGGAAGATTATTTTTTTATCTTTTTATATTTTTTTTAGAAAATGGAAAGGTACGAATCTCGGGGTATTTGATTTGAGGGGTGGTATTTCTACCGATTACTCTACTTATCTAATTATCTAATTATCTAAATTAAGGTGAGTGTAGTCTATGTATATTGTTGTGTGCTCTTATGATGATTAAAGATGTGTTTACTTAGATTCTATTACTCCCTAGTTATCTCCTATTGATGGTTGAATTGTCACGTCCTTATTCTTAACGCGTTGTGTCTTTTAAGGTCGTAGGGTATGCGTTTTTCCCTAACTCTTTGAGACTACCTTAAGGTTATTGCCTACGAAATCTCTAGGATTCATAAACTAACTCTAAGGTTATCTTTGGATGTTTAGACTACAATAACTCTAGATGATTATAAAATAATGTTCACAAAGATTACTCAAGCATTAAAAACACAACGAATGACCTATCGCAATATTAGGTCAATCACAATTAAGATAAGAGACAACCAATCAATATTCAATACCTAGGTTTCATAGATCTAAGCAAACACACAAGTAAATTAGCTGGACATGGAAAACATGCAAGCATACACACAAACAATTGAAGACATAATTGAATTAATGAAGTAAATCACTTGTTGTAAAATAGGGTATGGAACCCTAAGATACTACCCAAGACAGCCTAGGTTCGGTTTAGGTTTTACTCCACAAAACTACCTCTCTAAAATACTGAAAATTCGAATTCTATATATAGAGTTACAATATGCAACGGCGTCACCCTTTAATTGTGACACCGTCGGGTCGCCGCCATTAGGCTTTCGTCTTGGCCACGTCAACAATGTGACGGCGTCACCTTATGCTTGTGACGCCGTCGGGATCCAAATCTAGGCCGTCTGAGTTGTGACGCCCTACTCTTTTAAACCTGATGCCGTCAAGTGCAAAATAGCAATTTGCTCTCTGAGTCGTCTCAAGGTTTGTCCCGACGGCGTCGTAAATTGGCTGTGACACCGTCCCCTTCAGTTCCAGCAGCTTGAGTGTCGCGATTCTTGAATTTGGCCATTTTCTTCATATATTCGCGCCTTTTCGTCCGAATAAGTGTCATTCCAGCAATTTGCCTTCAAGAGACCTAAAAAGTGAAGAGGAACGAAATTAAGTAGTAACGAATACAAAAGTGATCAATTAAGGGCTTAAATGACCTCTGAAAAGTGTACCTTTTAAATCCTTATCAAATATCCCTACACTTGGTATTTGCTTGTCCTCAAGCAAATGTGCTTTTGGCCAATTAATTTATAAGTTAGGGGTCATGAAGCATTAGTTTAAAACAATTCACAACACGTATAAGCCCCGCAAAAGTCATAACAAGCACGGAAATTACATACTAGCACCTTGATAACGCTAAGATTGTACATGTTTTCAGTAGCGTTATGTGTGCTTTTGTATATGTTATTTGGTCATATTTGTATGATTTTAGTGCTTAATCGCATCAAAAGATGTTTCTCTGGTATTTATAACAAAGTGCAGGGAAACGGAAGGAAAAGTAAAAGAATGTTCAACAAATGGGAGATTCCCGTTTTAGTAAAGCATGTCAAGCACAAATCAGTATTTCAAGTACCATAGAAGGCCAAGATGATTGAAGAACCAAGCTCTACGAGTCAGAATTAAGTAAAGATCGATTTTCCGTCACTCAGGAAGACCAACCAAATCGGTTGCAACTGCAACCGGATCGGTTGGGTGAAGATCAAAGATTGTCCACGATGCCAGTCCAACCGTTTGGTTGCCACCCGCAACCGATACGGTTGGAACACTTGTAGAAGACCAACCGGATCGGTTGGTCATGTGACCGATCCGGTTGGAAGGACTGTTTCTTCCAAATCTTCATCACTAAGTTTCCTCTTTGTATTCAAATGGTTCTAGGTCCTTCGCTTGGTGTATTCTAGTCCCTTCCTAACTCCTTGGAGGCCAAGTTCAGTAATTAAAACCCTAGGCCTTGGAACTAGTATAAATAGAGACCTCTTGTGAGCATATGAGGCACACACTTCAAAACAACTCTCTCTACTCATCAAACAAAGCTCTTAAGCTCTCAAATTCGTCTTTAGAAGTCCAGGAAAGTTTGGAGTTCTAGAAGTACCACATTTGGAGGCCAAAACCCCAAGGAGTCTACCCCAATACTTTGGGAATCATTACTTCACCATTTGTAATCTTATTCCAAGCATTGTAAGACTCTTAATCATGTTTTCAAATGTTCAAAGTTCTGAGTTTATGTTTATGTTTGCTATGAGTGGCTAGTTTCTTTATACACTTGCTTAAATGATGTTGATTATCATGTGATTAGTTAGTGATTGTGTTAACATGTTCTAATTCAATTTCAAGTTGATTCTAAGATCCAATTGTGCTAAAGTTTCATAGTGACATTTGCTAATCAAGTTTGACTAGTTGATAGTAATCGTAGAGGTCGAAAGAACTTATTGTTATTCAACTAGTTATAATCATTTTGTCTATGGATGATTGTTTTTACCCATTATTCTTGATTAAACAAAGAAACTAAGGTATGGTTGTAATAAGAACGCTTTTTGATTATCAAGTTAGATTGATTGGAAACATCTAAAAGGCTGTAAGATTAGTTGTTGACAATCAATTGTAACCTTTTGTCTATAATCGGTTACCTTTTGTATTGACCATTTCTTAAGCAAATTTTATAACGCAAATGGATGTTTTTGTGTTTAAGTTTGTGAAAATAAACTTATAAATTCCAATCCTACCTCGTACTCTAAAAAAATCGTGTTCATCGATCACTCGACACTTAAATATCTCTTCACCAAGCAAGATGCTAAACCGCGTCTTATCCAATGGATTCTGCTACTCCAAGAATTCGACATCGAAATCAAAGATAAGTAAGGAGCAGAGAATCTAGCCGCTGATCATTTATCACGTCTTGAAAATCCAGATCTTGAGGAATTAAAGGAAGAAGAAATCGATGATTACTTCCTTGATGAAACCCTCATGACCGTTGATGGAAATGACGATCCTTGGTTTGCTGACTTTTTGAACTATCTCGCTGGAGGAATTCTCAGAAAAGGTTTAACTCACGCTCAAAGGAGTAAATTCTTTTCGGAACTTAAATACTACTTTTGGGAAGAACCATATCTTTTCAAAATGTGCCTTGACGGAATGATCCGAAGATGTGTTTCTGGTTTCGAAACCCGCAAGATTCTTGACGAATGTCATCATGGCCCAACTGGGGGACATTATGGTCCTTCCACCACAGCTAAAAACGTTTTTGATCTTTGGATTCTATTGGCCAACAATATTCAAAGAAGCACATACACTTGTTCAACACTGTGATGCTTGCCAAAGAACTACTAATCTTTCACATAGAGATGAAATGCCATTGACAAGCATTCAAGTGTGTGAAATATTCGATATTTGGGGAATTGATTTCATGGGACCATTTCCTAAATCCCGCAAATACGAATACATTCTCATTGCTATAAATTATGTGTCCAAATGGGCAGAAGCTGAAGCTTTACCAACAAACGAGGCTCGCGTCGTTGTTAATTTTCTCAAAAATCTTTTCGCTCATTTTGGAATCCCCAAAGCCTTGATAAGCGATCGAGGAACCCATTTCTGTAACCAACAAATAGAGAAAACCATGAAAAGATATGGGGTTCATCATTGATTCGCGATAGCTTATCATCCACAAACCAGTGGCCAAGTTGAAAACTCCAACAGAGCTCTTAAAAGAATACTTGAAAAAACAGTGAAGGATAATCCTTCAGTATGGTCGAAGAAACTTGACGATGCTCTGTGGGAGTTTCGGACGGCTTACAAAACTCCTATTGGCACAACTCCTTACAGACTCCTGTATGGAAAAACTTGTCATTTGCCATTTGAAGTTGAATATCATGCTTACTGGGCTCTTAGAAACTGTAACACCGATCTCAAAATAGCTGGAGAGAAGAGATTCTTGCAATTGCATGAACTCGATGAATTAAGACTCCGAGCTTATGAAAATTCCGAACTGTATAAGGCCAGAACAAAAGCTTATCACGACAAAAAGCTGAGAATTCGAAAAGAATTCAAAGCCGGAGATAAAGTTCTGCTTTTCAACATGAAATTCAAATTCAAAGCTCCTAAATTACAACCAAGATGGTTTGGACCATATATCATTAAACATTGTTAGGAATTAGAAAATTCCATGTTAAAGTGTCGGTCACCCCAATTATGGTCTAGCATATGTTAGCTCGTAGACGTGTCATTATTTACGTTATTCAGTAGTTTATTAGTTAGTTTGTAGCGTAGAATAGTTTAGTGTAACACCGTGGAGGAAGGACGGGTCTTTACCCACTGTATACCTGATCCACAGGCCGTCAGGAGGTCGTGTAAGTTGTAACTATAAATACCCCTTCCATCCTTGGAAGGGGTGTGGCTTCTTTGAATCTAACCTTTCATTTTCTAAAGCAACTCTCTTTCAAGAACCTCCTCTCTACTCTCTTCATCTCTCTAATGGCTTTCTTATTTAATCATTGTTCTAGACCACCCGAATCATCAAACAACATAATATTCACGATCCTACAATTGGTACCAGAGCCAGGTTATGTTGTTTGTGTTGATTTGTGTGGTACGATTCATAGTTTTTGTACTAATCTTGTTGCGGGTCTTGTTCGGTTTTATGCGTGTTAATGTATCTGTGGGTTTTAAAAAGCTTTAAATTGGTTTCATTCTGGTTTCAAACTTTATGCTTGAACTTTTGTGTCCATATTCTTGAGGTCATCAGATTCTTGAATAGATTATTTACCATTGAGGTCAAATTTGTCTTAAAATGTCTTATATCTGTTGAAACAGGAACTGTTAAAAACATTTGCTGGTCATTTTCTTGTGGTCAATAAGGTCATTTATGGGTTATACTGATGGGTCTTAATGAAGCAATGAAGTTTTTCTAGGTTTTATACTTAATGGTCTGGTGTTTTCTTCAATGCGAATTGAAGCATTCTTTATGCGAGTTAACTGGTTTCATCTATGCGAGTTGACAGTTTGGACTGCAACTATGTCCAGATTCAATGTGTAAGAAGCGAGTTGGGTACTAGCATAAAGGATGCGGGTTGACTATTTAGTCAACTGCGAGTTGCTTACTTGCATTTTTGAATACGAGTTATGGTAGAAACTCTTGGAAGCGAGTTGCTGTCAAAAGATGTCCAGATTTTAAGTACCTTATGCGTGTTGGTAAAAAGACTAATATGCGAGTTGTGGACTCGCATTTTTGAATGCGATTTGAGTACTAGTATTTATTAAGCGAGTTGTGATTCTGTACTGGTTTCTATGATACGAGTTGTGTACAAACTGTTTATAAAGCGAGTTGGGTCACGAGTGTTGGGTTAAAATGCGAGTTGACTTTTTAGTCAACTGAGACTGGATTAAGATGATGCGACTTGACTATGACAGAAAGGATGAAGAAGAATCAAACTTGACCTTAACTCTAATCAAAATACCACATGACTCAAATCAAAATACCAGACTCGTGACCTCAGTTTACCATCATCAGTCCATGAAATGTTAACTTAAATCAAATCCCAATCATAACCTGAACTAGACAAAACTCATTCAATCAATCAAGACTCAAACCAACCAACTTCATACTATCCTAGACCTATCCTCCATCATCTATTTCATTCAATCAAGACTCGAACAAGAAAGCAAAATGACAAAGGATCTCAGCTTTCATTATTCGCGGCACACAAATGTTCTATCAAGACCAAAGGTCATGAGATTCGAATTATTTAATATCACAGATCCAGAAAACAAATGAAAACCGAAATGAATGTTACCCAACGATCTCAGATATCTATTTTCGTGGTACTCATAAAGTACATCAAGACCAATGGCTAATAACACGAAATAGATTTCATCACTGACCACTTTGAAGTCTGACTTCAGTTTTATTATTCGAACAAACAAGAAAGGATACAATAACTAATCAGTTGTCATCTCCCCTCTCTATTCGTTTATGTATATGGAATCATAACGAATAACATGTATTGAAACCCCTACCTTGAACCTTGGTTTGATATCGTGGCAGTCACTATAACATCAAGCCATCCCTGTGGCCACAATCTCTAACCGATCCGGTTGGAAGGACTGTTTCTGCCAAATCTTCGTCACTAATTTTCCCCTTTGTATTCAAACGATTCTAGGTCGTTCCCTTGGTGTATTCTAGTCCCTTCCTAACTCCTTGGAGGCAAAGTTTAGCAACTAATACCCTAGGCCTTGGAACTAGTATAAATAGAGACCTCTTGTGAGCATATGAGACACACATTTCAATACAACTCTCTCTACTCATCAAACAAAGCTCTTAAGCTCTCAAATTCGTCCTTAGAAGTCCAGGAAAGTTTGGAGTTCCAGAAGTACCACATTTGGAGGCCAAAACCCCAAGGAGTCTACCCTAATAATTTGGGAATCATTACTTCACCATTTGTAATCTTATTCCAAGCATTGTAAGACTCTTAATCATGTTTTCTAATGTTCAGAGTTCTGAGTTTATGTTTATGTTTGCTATGAGTGGCTAGTTTCTTTATACACTTGCTTAAATGATGTTGATTATCATGTGATTAGTTAGTGATTGTGTTAACATGTTCTAATTCAATTTCAAGTTGATTCTAAGATCCAATTGTGCTAAAGTTTCATAGTGACATTTGCTAATCAAGTTTGACTAGTTGATAGTCATCGTAGAGGTCGAAAGAACTTATTGTTATTCAACTAGTGATAATCATTTTGTCTATGGATGATTGTTTTTACCCATTATTCTTGATTAAACAAAGGAACTAAGGTGTGATTGTAATAAGAACGCTTTTTGATTATCAAGTTGGATTGATTGGAAACATCTAAAAGGTTGTAAGATTAGTTGTTGACAATCAATTGTAACCTTTTGTCTATAATCGGTTACCTTTTGTATTGACCATTTCTTAAGCAAATTTGATAATGCAAATGGATGTTTTTGTGTTTAATTTTGTGAAAATAAACTTATGAAACTTGAATTGATTGGTTAAACTTAATGCTTGTTTTTATGAACTAAAATCTTGACGAAGGTTTAACTTGTGAGAACAATAGATTAGTACACCAACTAATTATCACCAACATGTTAAGAGGTTAACACAATCATACTAATCAAGGATAAGAAACTAGTTTAAGCAAGTATAGTTTTTAATCATCTGAATTTCATTATATCTATTTTCGCTGTTATATGCTTTTAGATTACCTTAGTTGATTCAAACTTGTTAATCTGATTTACTCAAATCCCCGCGAACGATCCCGACTTACCTTCATAATCTTGCTATAACGGACGAGTGCACTTGCTCGTATGTGTTTTTGGTAAAATTGGTAAATCGTGTTTTATAAATTTAAAACTTGTACACGACAAGCACATCACACCTCATAAGTGGTGTTTGGATACTCTTATCTCTCGGGTGTATATGAAATATATCAGATTGGAAATGGAAGATAAACACTCATTAACCGGTCCTAGTACATAGATTACCAAAGGCTTGAGACTAGATCAAACCTTCATCGCTTTGCGTAAGCACCTAGGAAAAACTATCCAAGAGGTCTTTTAAAGGGTTGTAACGTTAGGCTTATGGTAGGGAAACAAAGGGTTTGGTGGGATACGCGATTTAGTGGTGGCAAGTCAAAAATCATTATGTTACAAGCATGAGGAGAATGGCGTTGCTAAGCCAAGACTCGACACTCTAAACTCTAGATAAATTGAAACAAACTAACATAAATTTAAAGATAGATGTAGGATGGTAGCCCGTATTTTTATTTTATTTTATTTATTCATTTTTTTTTAATTTTTTTTTGTTCATCACTCTTTTTTTTCGATTTTTTTTATATATTTTTTTCATACACTTTTACTCTACCATCCTCTACAATAACATCAAAATAATAGGGATTTATAGGTACATCTCTACACTTGAGTTTTTATTACTCTAGCACTAATTTGACCCGAATTGAAAAGATCAAAACACTTGGATTACATTATTACGCAAATAAAGGGAATTTGAATTTAACGTTCCTTCCCGTCATTTCATAAAATTTAACTTTTCCAATGAGTCCCAATCGTCCCAAAACTGTGTACAAAGGATATGACTCGACTTAGAAACTTATGCAAGCAACTAGATAATTGAACTAAGGGTTTAGTATGATAACAATAATGCACTAAAAGTGAGTGCATACAAGGTAGGCTAAGGCGATTAGGGTGTACATTTAGGGGTGGATTGTAAACAATGCTCTTCATTGATATTCCGAAAAACCGAAACATCACGAGAACCGCGAAAAGGATAGGCTCTGAGGGGTTAAATAGGGGTATCGTGTACTAAAGATGAGTACAACGCAAGGGTGTGGGGGAATTACTCAACCGATGTGGAAGAAGTAATTAAACCTGCACACTTGAAGAAAACAAATGAAACCTTCGCGTAAAATCGGCGGTAACAATATATATATGACTCTACTAAACTAGGATATAATGCTTGTGGAATGGATGTTTACAGATTTTCTGGAAAATTAAGACCTGGGAAATTCCAAAAATTTATAAGTAGCTCAGAAAACAAGAAAAAGTAGTAAGTAGTTTCTACTCTTCCTGACGCCGTCAGGTTGCGACCCTGACGCAGTCAGATTATCCTAACAGAAACTGGTCTGCGATTTTCTGGAAAAATTCTGGAAAATTTTAATCTTTAGAATCTGGAAAATTTTAATCTTTAGAATCTAGAAAAATTTCCTGCAAAACATCCATTATGACTCGATACAAGCATTTGACTCGAACAAACACACATGTATATCTTTTAAATAATCGTAATTCTCGTGTTCACGTTCTTTTTGAAAACGCGTGTAATCCTCCATACACTTATCCCTTATGTAAAATACCTTTATATGTAATTAAGACGAGGTTAAAGATAAAATAAAGCATTTTTACAAATTTAAACATGAGAATAAACAATCAATAAAAGATATACGACACACTAACAAGTAAACAATTAAGCATGGGTTGCCTCCCACGAAGCGCTTTTCTTTATTTATCAGTCTTGCAGCTAGACTCAAAGTCGTGCCCCCATGTACCAATATAAGTAAGCTTATCCTCTAGAATGTCATAAGGATCAAACTTATCATTTAAGTTCCTAGTGGTAATCTTGGTTCGGTATGCCTTTTCAAACTTCTCTTCATCGGGGTCATAGATCGTTATCCTAGTGTGCCACTCTCCATTACCATCACTAGGCGGTATATCCCTATTCCACTTATGCTTAGGCTTATCGCTCTCAACTTTCCACTTATTCATGACAAGGTTGACAGGCAAGCTTCCTAGGAACTCGGTCATCTTCTTAAATACTAAGGCGTCCACGAACGGGTTCACTTCCATGTCCCTAGCCAATTTTTTTTCATGGAAAGTTGCTTTACTAGCAAAGGCTTCATCTAGATAGAAAGGTCGTTGGGGACCTATGAACTCTTTATTAATCCAAGGTCCATATCTAGATGGTGTTCTATCCAACCTAATCTCATGTGGGATTTCCTCTTCCTTGTAGTAAATATGCTTTTTGACATCGCAAATTGACCTAGCACTCCCTTCTCCTACCACTATTTTGGACATCTTACAATCAATGATGGCACTAGCGGTAGCTAAGAATCCCCTTCCTACTAGCAATGGGTATGTCGGGTTCTTATTCATGTCTAGCACATGGAAATCCGCAAAAACAGTCAATTCTCCTACGTGTACTACCATGTCTTTTATTATCCCAATCGGATATGCAATACTACCGTCCGCTAGACCTAAGATGGTTTCCGTTGGTTCTATCTTACCTAAGTTAAGGTTTCTATGGAGGGACAACGGAACAAGATTGATGCATGATCCTAAGTCGGCTAGAGCATCGAGAGGTTTGGAAGTTCCAAGCCTACACGGAAGGGTGAATAGCCCAGGATCGTCTAACTTCTTAGGTAAATTATTTTGCACAAAGGCGAACCCATGTTTTCCAAGTTTAAGTTCTAGCTCATATTTTTCTTTTAAAGCATTATAATAAGGTGCATGAGCTAAGACTTCAAGAACCGGTTTCTCTTGATGAAGTTCCTTGTACTCCTCCTCTAGATTAGGTTTGGGTTCTTGGTTGACGGGTTTCTCAAGAGTAGGTTTTACCAATGGTGCGGGGCCTTAGTACCTCATTTTGGATCGCTCGGAACCCTTGTTGATAGCATTTTCCGAGTGGACCGTTGGGTGTGAGGGGCATGGATGTGCACTCTCCCATGGTGAACAAGAACATGAAGTCGATGAAATCGAACTCACTTTTGGGTTCTTTATAGTATCACTTGGGAGTGCTCTAATTTCCCGGTCGTTGAAGGCTTTTAAAAGAGCGTCAAGCTTGTTTGTCATTTCGTCTTGTCGTTTCTTGAAATCGACTTCAAGCTTAGTCAATCGAGTATCTTGAAATGACATGAATCTAGACGCAATTGCCTCAAGACTAGTGGGGTTCCCGGTGTTTGGAGGGTTGAACCTATTAGGTGGACTAGATGAGCTTTGGGGTGGGTTTGAATTTTGGTTCCACTTAAGGTTAGGGTGATTCCTCCATGAGGGGTTGTAGGAATTTCCTAATTTGTTTTGTTCGGGCTTGAAAGTGTACCACTTCTCTCCCGCTCCGTTGGTACGCGTGGAAGCGTAGTCCGCAAAAGCTTGTTCGGGGAGTCTTGTGCAATCTCGAGTGTCGTGGGGGCCACTACACAACTCACAAGGTAGAGTGATTTTATTCAGTTGATGTGAAGACTTAGTATTTTCGTAGGAGCTCATTAGGAATTTAACTTGATCTTCAAGCTCGAGCATCCTACGGTCAAAAGATTGTGAGTCAATGGGAGGCAAGGAGATTGCCTTTACGGTTTTGCGCAACTCACGGGGGTCATTTCAACTTTCGCTTTCATAGAGAGAAAGGTCCTCTATTATACCCCATGATTCTTCCGCGGTGAGATCACTAAGTTTTCCACCGCTCGCTTGGTCAATGGATCGCTTAGTTGGGAAGTTGACATGATCATAGAAGAGTTGGACTTGAAGCCAAAGATCAATGTCGTGATGAGGGACTCTATGGAGTAAGTCCTTGAATCAAGTCCATGCTTCATAGAGAGATTCACCTTGACATTGTTGGAACATCAAGATTTCATTCCTAAGCTTAGTAGTTCTCCCCGGTGGGAAAAATTGAGCAAGGAAACGAGAGGTGAGATCATCCCAACTTGAGATGGAGCCGGCGGGAAGTCGCTCAAGCCAATTACTAGCTTGGTCCCGCAGAGAGAATTAGAAGAGACGCAAACGTGTGGTCTCCTGAGTTGTAGCATCGAGGTCGATGGAATCGACGATTTTAAGGAAATCCTTAAGATGCTGATTAGGATCTTCAGAACAAAGTCCATGGAACGCACATCCGTTTTGCACCAACCGGATGGTGTCGGATCGAAGGGCCGTAGTTTGGGCTTGGTCGGGAAGCTCAATGGTGTTTCTGTAGCCTAGGTGGCTTGGTCTTGAGTATTCACCAAGAGTACGGCCTCTTGGCGGGTCATTTAGTGGTGGGTTGATGAGTGGTGGTTGATTATCACCTTCCATGATGAAAAGTGTAGAATCCATGATCGAGACTCACCTAAGGTATGAGTAACATTGATTAATTGAATTCAGCGGAATAATAACACAATCAACATTACTAATAAGGTTTTTTTTCATTAATTAAAACAAAGAAACTACTACATCTAATGTACACACGCTATAATCGTGTGTCTAGACTCTCATTAGAGATGTTTTCTATCAAATGAAATGAAAGGATTAATAAAAGGGATGATTTGTAACTAGATGCCTACCCTCTTTATATAGGAGAGGGAGGTTTACAAACCCTAATAATAGCTTACTATAAAAGCTACTAACTATTACATAATAACCCCTCGTTGTTTCTTCGTTCTTCATTCTTGCTTGTCGTTTTGTAATCTGCAATTCCCAACAATGGGCTTCATTGTATATCAAATGGATGTAAAAAGTGCCTTCTTATATGGAGAAATTGAGGAAGAAGTGTATGTTACTCAGACCAAGGGATTTGTAGACCCTCATAATCCAGATATGGTCTACAAAGTGGTTAAAGCACTCTATGGACTTCATGAGGCGCCTAGAGCTTGGTATGATAGGCTCTCTTCATTCTAGCTGAAACATGGTTACAGGAGAGGTGTTATTGATAAGTCTCTCTTTATCAAGAAGAACTCCAGGGATATCATTCTTGTTCAAGTGTATGTGGATGACATTATCTTTGGTACTACCAAAGAAGCTTGGTGCAGGGAATTTGAGGAGTTGATGAAAAGTGAGTTTGAGATGAGTGCAATGGGTAAGCTTACATTCTTTTTGGGCCTTCAAGTGCAGCAGAAATCAGATGGTATTTTCATTCATCAGGAGAAATATGTGCATGACATCCTCAAGAAGTTTGATATGGAACTTGTTAGGACTGCAACTACTCCCTATGAAGCCCCAAAGTCTAAGTCAAATAATGAACCCGATCCTGCTGTCAATGTTCATCTATACAGATCAATGATTGGTTCACTCATGTATTTGACTGCTTCTAGGCCTGATATTATGTTTGCAGTCAGTGCTTGTTCTAGGCATCAGGTCACTCCTTTGACTTCCCATTTGACGGCAGTCAAGAAGATTTTCAAGTATCTAAAGGGTCAACCTAAGTTGGGTCTTTGGTATCCTAGAGAATCTCCATTTGAGTTGGAAGCATATAGTGATAGTGACTATGCTGGTGCAAACTTTGATCGAAAATATACTACTGGGGTTGTCAGTTTTTGGGAAGGAGATTAATCTCCTAGCAATGCAAGAAGCAGACCATAGTGGCTACATCTTCTACTGAGGCTAAATATGTTGCTACTGCTAGTTGTTGTGGTCAGGTACTTTGGATTCAAAATCAGTTATTGGACTATGGGTTCAATTTTATGAACACTAAGATCTATATAGACAACCAAAGTACAATTTGCATTGTTAAAAATCCTATTTTTCATCAAAGAACTAAGCACATAGAAATAAGACACCACTTTATCAAAGATGCTAATGAAAAACACCTTATTCAAGTGGTTAAAATACATACAGATGAAAATGTAGCTGATTTGTTGACTAAAGCTTTTGATGGTCCAAGGTTTCAATATTTGGTTGTCCATATAGGCATGATCAACCCCTGGTTGTTGTGTTTGAGAGGAGGATTATGCCTAAGGGGAGGTTTCTGGTTTAAGGAGAGGATTAATGTTGTATATTTTGTATATATATTAGTGAGTATGTATATTTTTGTATATATATTTGTTTTTGTATGCTCTGTGTTCGACTAACCATCTTGCAGATCTAGAATCAAACACACAATCAGTGGCAAAAGATAGCAAAAGATTAAACTACAAAGTCTTTTATTCATATAAACACAGTGCACTCTTAGATGCAGTTTAACATTACAAGACATTTTAACCATTGTTGCTGATCACATCAAGACTCCACCCTAACAAGCTTTACACAAGTCTACTTCAGACTCCAGCTTCCAACTTCCAGGCACCTACTCAGGCCTCCTCTTTCCCCACTCTGGCATCTTCTGATGCTCCTTTCCCCACCTGTCAATAAACGACCATACTGGCTTTGCAGCTAGACCAAGCACTGTAGCTCTCTTCTCAGGGTTTAAGGTGGAGGGTTCTGGTCTTGGAGCTGAAGGGCCTGCAACTGGCACATAAGGAGGTGGTAAAATGGCAAGAGGAGAAACATTCATCACTGGTCCAGAAGTATCACCATGATCATCATCTTCATCCTCAGAAAAAGTGCAAACAAATGGTGATTTACGAGGAGGGTCTTGTTAATACAAATAAACCGTAAAATCGTTTATTAATATTTTGCGATCTCTTTGTGTTTTGTTGATAACAAATGTAATGTTATCTTAAATATAATTATAAGGATACATGTTATTTTTGTAAAGCATTTACATATAGCCATTTAAATACAAAAATGTAATAATTAAGCATTTGTTGTAATAGTTTATTAGGATGGGTATAAACCATAACCCATGGATCTTAACCCATACCAAAGAAGACTTGATACAATGTATACTTAGATACATTGAATCTAAAGAAAACCCATGGACCAACCCATAACCCATGACCCATAACCAAAAACCCATGGGCAAAGAGGAGCGTACCACGGATCCCTAGGATTACACTAGACGGATCCCAAGTGGAAGGGATCCGTGGGATCCGTGGAACAGAGGAGAAATTTGCCTATAAATAGAGAGCCATTTCTTCATTCTAACTCACCCCTCTTCTTACTAAATCTCTCATACACTCTCATTCTCTTCTAACATATAGATCACTTGATCTAGAGAGTTGTTCTTCTTTCTTTCTATTTGTGATCCTCATATAGGTCCTTCTCTAAGGCGAGATCACGAGCATTCTACAAGTCATCCAAGCAAGGGGTCCTTGATTGATTTGTCACTCCGCAAGATTTCTGTAGCGAAGATCTTGTATTTGATATTTCACATATTTGTTGTGTAATAGTTGTGTTGGTTTGGTCCACCGTGCTACGGACTCGGTATCTAGCTTTGTACCGGAAAAAGTGTAAGCAACGTTGTGAAAGCTTCTCCGCCAAGTGAAGGAGTTTGTTGACATAGTGCTTGAACTCTCGAGTAGGTGACTCGGGGAGTGGAGTAGGGCAAGGAAGGTGACCTTGTAGCCGAATCACTATAAATCGGTTGCGTCTTTTCTATCCCTTAACTTTATTTATTTGCTTGCATTATCATTAGATCTATATGTTCTCAACATCCATACGATTTCACATAATATCGAATCTAAAGTTTTTGAAATCAACTTAAAATCGGCAAAATAATTCAACCCCCCTTCTAGTTTTCCACAAATGGTATCAGAGCTAAGTTTATAAAAGTTTTAAAATAAAATTGTTTTTTAAAAACTTTTCGATCACTATGGGTTCTGAAAATAATAAGGAAGGTCAATCTATGCAACGACCACCACTACTTGAAACTAATGGTTCTATATATTGGAAAAATAGATTCGAAACATATGTGAAGTCTAAAGATATTGATCTTTGGTACATTATTGTTGAAGGTGATTTTGAGGATACATCAAATGATGATAAAGGAAATTTAGTTCACATACCTCATGATAAACTAAACGATGAAATGAAGAAAAAGCTTTCTAAAAACAGTGAAGGAAAAATGGTTTTATATAATGCTTTACTGAAAAAGGAATTCGAAAGAATTTCTATGCTTAAAACCTCTAAAGAAATTTGGAATTCTTTAGTTGTAACTCATCAAGGCAACCAACAAGTTAAAAATAATAAAATTGATTTATTTGTTCAACAATATGAACAATTTTCAATATCGGATGAGGAAACTATAGATCATTCATTTGCTAACTTTAATACTATTATTACATCTTTACAAGCACTTGATGAATCTTTTTCTAGCCGTAACCATGTTAGGAGATATCTAAGGGCACTTCCGTCGAAGTGGAGATCCAAGGTGACGGCGATCGAAGAGTCAAAAGATTTGACAATCCTCACCCTCGATGAACTCATAGGCAACCTAAAAGTCTACGAGTTTGTCCTTGCTAAAGATTCCGAAGCCTCAAAAGCGAAAGAGAAACACAAATCTCTTGCCCTTAAAGCCAAAAGGCTCGAAGCGATGAGGAGAACTCATCCTCGAGTAGTGACGACGAAGAATACGCTATGGCGGTAAGGGACTTTAAAAAGTTCTTTAGAAGAAAGGGAAGATACGTCAAACAACCATATGATGACAAGAAAGTCTTTCGGAAAAGCAAAGAGGACGAGAAGCCAAAGGATGATCGTACTTGCTTTAAATGTGGGGACCCAAACCACTTTATTAGTAAGTGTCCCAAACGGGATGATCAAAAGGCGTTCGTGAGCGGCACATGGGGAATGAGCGACGAGGAGGACAAAGAAATTTATCTCATGGCAAATGACGAGGTGTGCTTAAAGGTCGACCTAGACCCCGATGAATGGGTCAAGGATAGCGGGTGCACGAGGCACATGACCGGCAATAGGGATCTATTCTCCACATATGAATCCATAAATGGAGGTAATGTGGTGTTTGGAAATAGCAAAAGTAGAATCATCGGTAAAGGTAAGATTTCTAACAAATCTCTTACCATTAACGATGTGTGTCACGTAGAAAACCTAAACTTTAATCTCTTAAGTATAGGACAAATATGTGATAAAAAGTGCAATGTACTTTTTACCGAAACCGATAGTAAGATACTTAAAAATGGCATAACCATAGGAAGAGGAATTAGGAAACATGGAGTCTATGTCATTAAAATCGGTAATGAACCTAAAGACAAACTATGACTTACCTCTATGGATGATACTTCGACCTGATGGCGTCGAAGATTGGGTCACGCCAACATGCGACTTCTTCAATCGCTATCATCCAAAGATCTAGTAAGAGATCTACCTAAGTTAAAATATGAACATCATTTTTGTGATGCTTGTAATGTAGGAAAACAAGCTCATTCGAGTCATAAAGCTAAAAACATGGTGTCCACAACTAGGTGTCTAGAATTACTACATATGGATTTATTTGGTCCATCCGCTATCCAAAGTTATGGAGGCAACTACTAAACTTTGGTAATAGTAGATGACTACTCTAGGTATACATGGACAAAATTTTTAAAGAACAAAACATAAAACTTTAACTATTTTGAAATATTAAGCAAAAAGATCCAAAGACAACTAGGAAGTCCTATAGTGTCTATTAGGACGGATCATGGTAGGGAATTCGATAATGAAGTGCAATTCGGAGCTTTTTGTGACGCTAATGGTATTACTCACAACTTCTCGGCTCCACGCACTCCACAATCGAATGGGGTAGTAGAAAGAAAGAATAGAACTCTACAAGAAATGAGTCGAACCATGCTTAATGAACAATCCATACCTCAAAAATTTTGGTGTAATGTCGTTGATACTTTAACGTATATACTTAATCGAGTCTTGATTAGACCAATCTTAGGAAAAACTCCATATGAGTTACTTCGAGGCAAAAAGCCTACGTTAAATCACTTTAGAGTCTTTGGTAGTAAATGTTTTATTCTTAACACTAAAGATTACCTTACAAAATTTGATCCTAAATCAACTGAAGGTATCTTTTTAGGTTATTCGCCAAATAGCAAAGCTTACGTCATATTAAACAAAGAAACAATGAAGGTAGAAGAGTCATTAAATATAAAATTTGATGAAAGTCCACCCAAACCCTCTCCACCTCTTGTCGATGACGAGATTATAGAAAGTGAAGCCATAGTAATAAAGAAAAAGATAAGTGAAGAAGAAGAACCTATAAGTGATGAAATAATAAACATTAAGGAGTCCAAAGATCACCCCGTAGATAAAGTCATAGGAAAACTAAACGAACGAACATTAAGGTCTCAAGTTCAAAACCAAAGTAGCTTGTTTTGTTTTGTTTCAACCTTAGAACCTAAGAATACACAAGAAGCCATAAAAGATGAAAGTTGAGTAATGGCTATGCAAGAAGAACTAAATCAATTATCTTCTAATGATGTTTGGACACTTGTCCCTCCACCTAGTAATCAAACCATAATAGGAACCAAATGGGTTTATAAAAACAAATTAGATGCAAACGGAGTAGTGTCTAGTAACAAGGCTAGACTCGTTGCTCAAGGGTATAACTAACAAGAGGGAATAGACTTTGATGAGACCTACGCCCCCGTGGCTAGATTAGAGTCTATAAGAATACTTCTTGCGTATGCTTGTGCTAATGATCTAAAACTTTATCAAATGGATGTCAAAAGCTCTTTTCTAAATGGTGTCATAAATGAAGAAGTATATGTAGCTCAACCTCCGGGCTTCATTGATTTTGAAAAACCCAAACATGTGTATAAATTAAAGAAAGCCCTTTACGGTCTTAAACAAGCTCCAAAAGCTTGGTATGATAGACTCAAGTCATTTCTAGTTAAACACAACTACACCATGGGGTTAGTTGACAACACACTTTTACTAAGAAAAGAGAGTCACATATAATCATAGTACAAATATATGTAGATGATATTATATTCAGATCCACTTGTCAAGACATGTGTGATGATTTCTCTAGAATCATGCATGACGAGTTCGAAATGAGTATGATGGGAGAACTTAGTTTCTCTCTTGGTCTACAAATAAAACAAGTAGAAGATGGTATCTTCTTCAATTAATCTAAATACATCAAGGAGATGTTAAAGAAATTCGGTCTAGAAGAGTCAAAACCAATTAGGACTCCAATGTCATCCGACACCAAACTCACAATAGATGAAGATGGAGAATCGGTAGATAATACTAAATATCGTGGCATGATAGGTAGCCTTCTCTACCTCACGGCAAGTAGGCAGGATATCATGTTTAGTGTTTGCTTATGTGCTATGTTTCAAAAAGACCCTAAAATATCACACCTAGAAGCCGTAAAATGGATATTTAGATATATTAAGGGTACAACACAATTAGGATTATGGTATCCTAAGGGCACGGGAGTAGAAACAATTGTATATGCAGATTCTGACCATGCAGGTGATTACGTTGATCGAAAAAGTACAAGTGGGGTATGTACTTTTGTGGGATGTTGTTTAACATCATGGTTCTCTAAGAAACAAACAGCACTTGCAATATCAACAACCGAAGCCGAGTACGTCTCCGCCGGCAAATCATGCCAACAAGCACTATGGATGAAACAAGCGTTAGTAGACTACGACATCCATCTAAGCGACATAGCCATCCTATGTGACAACAAAGGTGCCATCGAATTAAGCAAGAATCCGGTATTGCATTCTCGCACAAAGCATATAGAGATTCGTCATCACTTCTTAAGAGACAATGTTCAAAAGGGGAACATCTCTATTGAGAAGGTAGCATCCAAAGACAACATAGCCGACGTCCTCACCAAACCGTTGAAGCGGGAACAATTCAACCTACTTCGTCTTGGTCTTGGTCTAATGGAACAAACGTCGTAACATAATTGACTCTACAAGGTATGTAAACACTAGCCTTCTTCTTTCTGAGTCTAGGATTTCTATTTCACGCACAACTCACAAACAATACGGGAATTTTCAAAACCCAAGATGAGTTTTCCACTTATAGCTTTCTTATTTTTTCATATACACATTTTCAAAGAAAACCTACTTTCACAATGTTTTCTAAAAGGATGATACCTTCCCGTATCAATTTCACAAAAGCAATTTCTCACGTATAGGACAAATCGTTTTTCTTTTCATTATTAATACAAAGTAAAAACCCGTTTTCATTGCATCTCATGTCTTTTGAATGCTAAAGGGGACACATAACTAATATGTGTTTTCGGGTACATTCATTTAAGCAACAATGAATTAGGAGCATTGATAACACAAAATTATGTACTCACGTACTAAATATGTGTTTTCGGGTTATCTCAATAGGATGGTTTTATACTTCTAGTTTATTTTCTATTTCTTTTAGGGGTCGAGATAACTGAAACTCCAAATAGTTTGTGATTCGATAAAAATCAAAAATAGAATAGTGTGTAGTATTTGGGTAACTCAAATGTATTAGATTTGAGCACCGAGATCGTTCCGAACGAGGGTTGAATGGAATTTTCAACTCACGTCGCGATTATCGGGATTTGAATAAGATAAGGGGATAATTTGATGTTTTCTAAACTACGGGGCAAGGGAAGCATAATAGGGAAATTACACTACGGGGAATCCTAAATACGCGAATAAAACTAAAATGAAACGTAAATAAAATGCAACTAATACCAAAATAAGTCCTAAAAATGATCTAAAAATATTTTTAAACTAAAAATGCAATTTAAAACTCAATTAAGAATTAAAACTAATTTTTATGATTTTTCTAGAATTTATTTGAATTAAAAACTAATTAAAACTAATTAAATTGCTAAAAATTATAATTTAACTAAGAAAATTATGGAAAAATATTTTTTTTGGCTTTTTATATTTTTCTTAATCTATGAAAATTGAAAAATTATTTTTTTGAAACTTATCTGAATTAAATGTATTAAATGCTATTTAAAAAGTACTAAAAACTGATTTAAAATAAGATAAATAGTAAACCGTGCCAGAAAATTATGAAAAATTCAGGGAAAATCTAAAATATTACTATAAACCTAGGAAAAATATAAAAAATATGGCTTATGTGAGAGATTTAAAAGCTGTAGTGCAACTGATCCTAATTAAGCTACTTTTAATAAGCTAAATGAGCATAAACAAGCACCAAATCAAAACAGAAGCTAAAGTAAGCTAAAATAACTGAAAACCAACTTATTTCAACTATCCTAAACTTCTAGAGTTCAATCTAAGCTGTTTTGATTTGATTCACTTATGAACAACAAACAGTTTTAACCTATCAACTTTAAGCAAATGCAACTGCTTATCCAATAAGCTTAACTGAAAAACAGATATGAGGAACTAAAAACCACCAAGCTAAGAACTGATAAACGAAATTTCAAGATCTAACTATCTAGAATGAACCCTATGCAAAGGCTGCAAGTTGCCTGTATCACACTTAGTACTAGCTGATAATGAACAGAGCAAATCAGCTCTAAAGAAGAGCTGATTTGATGCTTATAACAGTTTCTAAAAATTTCACAAAAATCAGATTTCAAAAATAGACCAACTGAACTAGAAAATCCCAAAATATCACTTAATTTGAACCAAAAACGAATCAATGAAAATTCCACAAAGTTTGGTAAAAACCATATTTTCCAACTTTGACTTTTATGACAGATTTAGAACTTTGACCAAATTGAACTTTGAACTTAATTTGTGAACTGATATTGATGTTTTTATGATAAAATAGAACTGATGCAAGCTAACTTACTAATTTCTAAACCTATATGCAAAATCTAACCAACTGATTCAAACTGAATTAGAAACTAGAACTGATCTTATGCAATTTTGACTAACTCGGTGCTAAAATGCAAATGAATGACTGAATAAGACCATATTATGCAATTTGATACTACTGCAACCTAACTATTCTAATGCTTGAACCTCTATCTTAGAATCACAATCTGATCCAAACACACCTTAAGCTAACTGTTAAGCAAAGATTAAACACTTAATCTACTTTTCAACCTTAATTATCACTTGATCTAAGTTTGTTTATTCAAATTATACCTATCTGCAATAATCTAAACTACTAATATCCTCAAATTCAAAATCAAGCAACTATGTACTAGTCTAATATGATGCAAACATGAGAGATATGAAACATTAAGATTATAAATCAGCTACACAGATCAACTAATCAACTAATAAAGTAAAACTATTCTACATAAAACACAATTAAACTACTGACAATATATCTATCCTACTGAATCAGATATTAGATGAAATATAGAACTTACAAGTGTCCAGCCACGACGGCTTGCCTAAGATTTCAATGAAACAGTAACCTAAATCTGATATTAACCCCAAAGTAAACACAATCAACCCAAATCCATATCCTTATCAGCAATTCAGAATCATGAGAACTTAATGCTGCAGTTGACTTATGTTGACTGGTTTTATGATTTAGTTGTGAATTGAGATTGAAATGAAGATAAGCTCACTATAAGCTATAAGAAACTTAAATGAGCTTAATGAAACAGTAGCAATAGCTTTTTACAAGCTTAGAGATAGATTGAAAGTATTTTTTTATTTTTCAACTATTTTTTCTGATTTTTTTTTTATTTTTGGTTTGTTGATGAGAATAAGCTGCAAATAAATTTTAATAATAATTTCAATCAAACATAAGATCTAAACTGAATTGAAAGCATTAAAACATGAACAATAATAATAAGCAAAAGCTGAATTTTATTAAAATTTGAAAGTTGAGTACAAGTAGTGAATTACAAAAGCTAGAATTTAAAACATGAATTAAAAACTGAATAGAAACTACAATTAAGCTACTGAATTAAGTAAAAAAATAAAGTGAATACAACTTGTGAATGAAGGTGGTATTTATAGGCTCAGCTGAGCTCTTGGAAGGATCCAGAAGCCAAATGTGTGCTTCTTTTGAGTGTCTCTCATCCGTTAGATCATATCCCAGTAGCATCACACCTTTTACAACCCTTGGATCATGTGCTCACGCAACTCCAGCCAATCAGAGGAGAGTATTTTGATGGAATGATACACGGATTGCCAGCGTGGCATCCGTGTGTCAGTGTGTGTCAGGTTAAAGTACCAAATTGCCCTTGATTTTAGCTAATTTTGGCGAATTGATGCAAGGGTGTTTTAGGGTTCTTGGGTGCCTGGGTTTCAGTGGGAAAAAGGGAAAATATTGGCGCCCATGGATTTTTAATATTAATTCGTTTTTGGTTGACTGAGTAATGGGTGGATTTTACCGGGTTAAAGGATGGTGGGTAAACCGGGTATTGGTTAAGGTGTAAACGAGTTAGAATATTGGACTATCCATGGGTTAGAGTGGTTTTGGGCTCAAGTGATATATTGGACTTAGGATTTAAATTAGACCCAAGGTGTAGTTTAAGGACCAAAAGTGTACAAGCTGAAATTTCAGGGACTAGGCATGTAAATCTGAAAATGTAATCCAAGGGTTGTTTTTGCCAATCTTCAATAGACCAAGGGCTGAATTTGTAAATTCTGAAACTTAAGGGGTCTATTCTGCCAAATGCTCAAAGTTCAGGGACTGATTCTGTCATTTATGCAAACTTGATCGTATCTTCAAAAATCATCCTCAGAGAGTAGAAATCTTCACAAATGCACAATTCTGACCTTCCGGCTCAGCTTTAGCACTCTTAATCTCTCGTGCTCGGGTTTTCGTCTGATTTGGCTATCTTTTGTGTGTTTTGACATATCCGTACCTGCACAAGCATAAACTCAAGAAACCATCAAATATTAGCAATAAACGGCTATTTTCTTTGTTATTTTGGGTCAGTTTTGATAATGAAAAGGTATGTGTTTTAGCACATATCAAAATACCCCAGACGAGACCATTGTCGTGTCCCCACGCAATGCAATCAACTCACGCTTCTAAAACCAAGGATTTCAATCTCTTTCTACTAAACCTATGAAGAAGTAGCAAAGATTCCTCAAAAGAGATTAAGAAAGCCTTAATTCTAAAAACGCCCCGTTTACCTTTTATTTCACATATAGATATTACGATTAAGCACTTTCTGATTATGAGTGACGGTTTGTTGAACTTTCATGTCGATCAATAATTCCAACATTTTTCAAAAGACACGTTAGGATCACGGAGTAGGAAACACAACACAACGTGAAGTGACCATACGGATAGAATACATCGTCCCTGATTTTTCACAAGTCCTCAAACTAAGCGTAAAATCGAAATCATTGTTAAATATGATTCTAGATGCTAACACTACCCATGGAAGTTACTTGTGTAATTACTGTTTGCTCCAATTTTCCTATTTTCCTCTAGATTTTTTTATTTTTGTGAGAATTGAATTTCTTCAAATTTCTCGTTTCGATAACTTTTATTCCGATAAAGATATGAAGCTAAGTCGCTAATTAGTTATCCATCTTCCCTCGAAAACCATTGCACACAAGAATGAGGTCCACATCAAGGTCCTAATTTTGCACGATTTAGGAAGATATCTCCCGGATTCAAAGTTTGGCTTAACACTTATTTCAGCACATTTGCGTTTTTGCAATTTAGGCCCTTGGTCTTTTCAATCACTAACTCAATGGGATTACCATTTTATCAGAAGTCTTATTATGACTTTGGATTTTCCTCAACCTTTATAGAAGTCCATGACAACTTTTATGGCTTTGGATTTTTCAACTTTAATACATTTGGGCTTTATTTCATGTTAATTTTTGTGCCAAACTCCGAATCCTGTGGCTTTTATAACAATAGAAACAATAGCAGCAAACTATCAGGAATCAGTTGTCTATTACACCGCAACACTGACAGTACCTTGATGTGTACCCAACTCTCATGGGCAAAGATTCTCTAAAGAAGATAAAGAACTAACTATCGCCAAAAACTCAACATCTCTAATTATTGTTTAACATATATGGGGTGAAACAATTTTGTGGGAACAAAAAGCCATAAGTACCTTCGATGGGCTCTAAAGAGAACCATCTACTCCATGCTTAGCATCTAAACTCATAAGTAACTCTATCATTCCTCGATCTCTGCAAATTTAAAATCCCAAATAATGAGATCCGCGGATGCTTAGCCGATAATTAAATTATCTATGGTTAAGGGAACAAGCTAGGGCTCAACACGCCTGGTCAAGTCAGAATTCTATTCCTACTCTCACCAGCGGAAAGTCAACAAGGTGTCAAAACATATATTAACTTAGCGAATGCTTCGTAAAATAATCTCAAGTCTCGCATTTTTAAAGTCACTTATTAGAAACTAGCAATTCCTTGGTTAAGCTTCGCATATTCAAAATCACTTAGAGAGACTTGCAAATTCTTGGCCTTGTGAGCTAGAATCGCATTTTATAGCCTCTTGTCTGAGCAATTAGCAAAGGCTTTTTCAAGAAAAACGCATATTTAAAGTAACTTCTAAGAGACTAGCAAGAACTTTTTCGATCATAAAACTAACAAAAGCATACAAAAAAAATTTAAAATTTTTCTCATTTTTAGCACAATTATTTTTCATTTTCTAAGGAAAAATGGGGTTGCGAGAATACACGACAAAAAACAAGCAAGTGCGGTCAAATCAAATCGAAGATTATCCTACCCCAGACTAGAACGAAACATTGTCCTCAATGTTTAAAAGCAAGGGTATCAACGAAAATCTAAAAGCCGTTTATTAAGTATGCTAAAAGATAAACGTTAGTCGATAAGATTTCGGATATCGGATTTCCTTCAGCATCGATCATGAAACTCGAGTGGAGAAAAGATAAACTTCGAGCACGAGAGTCGTTATATCGGGAAAATCCTACACAACATTACAAACAACCAAACACGAGAAATCGAAGAGGCTAACCCCTTCATGTCACTTATTAGAAAATAGAAAGAAGATAGAGATAAGCATGGGGTGCCTCCCACGAAGCGCTACTGTTTTTCTTCACCGAGTCGCTAGCCTGACTCGTCCCCGAATTCATTTGTCCTTGGGGAAACAAGTGGAAGGGATACCTGGATCAAAGATGGTATCCTCACTCCGGAAAGAAAGAGAATGGGTGGGTTGGGAGGGAAAGAAAATGTCGGGCTCAAGCACATAAAGGTTAAATCCTCCCAAACTCACAAAAGGTTTATCAAGAAATAATGATACATCATCCAGTGGTTTTGCGGGCGGACGTCGGGATGACGGATCAAAGAGAAACGACCCCATAGAAGAAGGGAGTCCATGGTACAGAGAGGTGTTTCTTATAGGCTCAAACATGAAGGCATCCAAGAGAGGATCCTTTTTCCAGTTATCTTTTGTTTTATCAATGTCCTTGCTGATGAGTATCCCAGGGTTAAAAATTTTGTCCTCGGAGAGGAACGAAATCAACGTATCATCTACGTGAAAATCCTCAAGAGAAGAGGAATCATTCTCGGATAAAAAATAGTGTGGTACCTCAGTATCAATAAGCTCATCAGTCAAAATCTTCACTTCCTTATCTTTCTTCGGGAAAAACGGATCATCGTATTCTTTTTCTTCATTTTCGGAAAGAATTGAGTCGGTGGGAGCAAGTTCATCGGTGAACTTCTCGAAGTAAATCGACGGATCTTGATATAACAAATATTCAATTTCGCGTAAGTCGGCTCTAAAATCAAAGACGTCATCCTCACTTCCCGGTGGAAGAGGATCCATGCGAGCGAGTTCATCGGCGAACTCCTCGAGAAGTAAATCAATGGAAGAATCCTTGAGCTCGGGTTCCGAAGGATTAGTAGACGGCTTGACTTCTTTAATTTCATTTTCTTTTGGAGAGATATAAGAATCCCAGTAAAGCATTTTTTCAATCAGACGAATATCTTCCTCGATGTTAATTTCGGCATAATCAATTTCCGGTGAAACTGAATCACTTTTCAAATAAGCCTCGATTTCTTCCATGATAGAATCATCAGTTCGAGACGGTTTAGGTTCAAAAAGATCATCCGGAGGAGGGTAAGAAGACGGTTCATTATATATCAATTTTTCAAGTAAAAGGATGTCCCCCTCCGGGTCAAAAGTAGCATCATCAATCTCAACGGGAATCGAATCATCATTAATATAAGCCTCGATCTCCTCCCAAATGGGGTCACTTTCCGTAGTGAGAGACGGGGAAGAGTCAGAAAGTTCCAAAATTTTAGAGGAAGGAGTGGGATTGCCACTCAAAGAAAACTCGACGTTCTTAAGTTCAACACAACAAACAGAAAGCGGAGGTGGGACAAGTGGTGTGCTCTTAGAGCTAGCATTTTCCACCACTACCGTTGTAGTCTCCTTTTCTAGTTTCTTCTTTTGCTCAGCACGTACCGTTGACAAACTCTTAACCGTAAAACGTGAAAGACTCGGATCAATTCTCGATGTCTTAGGCCCAACTTTTGGAACAACCGGAGGTTGGACGTTTTTGGTACTTCCGTTATTAGTAGGAATTCCCGGGTCCTTTGTCACCTCGGTGTCATTAATTTTGGCCACATCATATTGGTTGGTTAGAGATTTAGAAGTATGGTTAACGTTAAACGTGACGGCTTCTTTTCCAACTCTTAACGTGATTTCTCCCTCATAAACATCAATCAACGCATGGCCCGTCCTTAAGAAGCATCTTCCGAGAATAAGAGGTACTCGAGGGTCGGCATCGAAATCAACGACAACAAAATCCGCGGGGAAATCGAACGTCCCCACTTTAACAAAAACATCCTCGGCTATACCGATTGGTTTTGTAGTAGTACGGTCGGCTAGCTCGAGGGTCATACACGTTGGGGTAAGTGGGGGC
The DNA here is from genome assembly GCA_910596185.1 of Chrysanthemum makinoi. Lineage (NCBI taxonomy): Eukaryota > Viridiplantae > Streptophyta > Magnoliopsida > Asterales > Asteraceae > Chrysanthemum > Chrysanthemum makinoi. The sequence goes on from OU343221.1 coordinate 296,601,775, forward strand.
AATGAAAGCTTTTCGTAAATTGATTTCGGCATCAAATTGATACTCGCGCCAAGATCGGCCAAGGCGGAGCATTGAATAATTCCTTGAAAATCGCATGGAATGAGGAACTTGCCGGGGTCACCTAATTTTTCGGGAAGTTTCTTGAGAATAACTGCCGAGCAATTCTCATTCAAAGACGTTTTTGCCAAATCCACAATTTTCTCTTTGTTACTTAACAATCCTTTTAGTGTCGAAACAAACTTAGGCATGAGAATAAGAGCGTCCGCGAAGCTAATTTCGAAATGAAGATCTTGAAATATTTGAAAGAATTTTTCCATTTGAAGATTTGCTTGTTCACGTTGCTTCTGATCATTCATCCTTGACGGGTACGGAAGTGTTGTTTTTGAGTTAGTCTTTTCAGCACTAACCGGAGCATCCTTAGGCTCAGACGTCGGGACAACCGTGGGTTGGACATTCTCGGTACTCCCCTTATTAGTAGGAAGCACCGGGTCCTTTGTCACCCCGGTCTCACGGTCTACCACACGAGACGGTGAAGAAGAAATAATGGTAGGAGTCGTGGGTCCATCGTAAGCAACACCACTTCGGGTAGTGATCGCTTTCATGTCACCTCTCGGGTTGGGAATCGTATTACTCGGAAGAGAACCGGAACCCGATGGTTGAGAATAAGACGTAGAAGCTTGATTAGCTTGAAAGAAACTAGCCATCATATTCCTCATTTCACTCATCTGCTTGTTACTCGTAGCTTCCATTTCTCTTTTGAAATCAGTCCTCATGCTTGTGATTTGAGTTTGCAAACTTTTAATGGTGTTATCGGAATTCTTCATGTAAGTTAGAAAATCATTATTCGGAGCAGCTTGATGAGGTGGTTGATAAACTTGAGGTGGAGGAGCTTGGTAGTTTTGATTACCATGATTGAGATTAACTCCTCGGTTTTGATTGTAAGATTGGTTTTGATAACGGTTTTGGTTTTGTTGAGGAACGGGTGCAAAACCGGGTGGTCCCATTTGGTTGGAACGGTATCCTTGGTTCTGATTTTGAACCGGATTAGCAGAGGCTACGGAAGCATTTCTGAGATCGCCATCGGTGGCTTGACAATTATAGTATGGATGAGGACCACCGCAAATAACACATGTTTCGGTAACGGCTTTGACTGGTTCGGATTTCTGAATCTTAAACTCTCTCATCATAGAATTAATAGCATCAGTCAGCCCACTCAACTCACTCTTCAAACCATAGTTATCATTAGTAGCGATCTTAGAAACAACCGAACGGTTTCTAGACGAGACAACTTTTGACTTATTTTCGATAATCGTTCTAATATCGGCGGGCATACGACTCAAGATGTTACCACCGGCGGCCGCGTTAAGCGAATCTTGATCGGACGGCGTTAAAGCATTGTAGAACGTATCAATTTGATGAAGATCGGTAAAACCGTGATTTGGGAATTTACGTAAAAGTTACTTAAATCTATCCCATGCTTCTCCAAAACTTTCATCGAATTTTTGTTGAAAATTTATGATTTGATTTCGTAACATTGTAATTTTCGAAGGAGGAAAGAATTGATTCACAAACTTCTTAGAAAGATCGGCCCATGTTGTAATAGATTGAGGGGGTTCTTTTTCGAGCCAAGTCCGGGCTGCCCCCTCAAGGGAAAATGGAAATAATCTCAATTTAACTGACTCATGAGTGACGCCCCGAAAGTTTATCGTAGAAGCAACTTGATTAAACCAACGGAGGTGTGCGTGGGGCTCCTCATGATCCAAACCACAAAAAGGTTTATTTGAAACCAATTGAATTAAGTTCGTTTTTAGTTCAAAATTCTCGGTATCAAGTGGTGGAATAACGATAGCATCACCGTAGCCGGCTACGGGAGCTTGAAGTAACTCGATCATCGTTCGAGTATCTGCCATGACGACGGATTCTTCAACGATAGTACGTAACTCGGGTACGTCTATTCTACGATTGCGATTACGTCGTGACTGAGAACGAGTGCGCATGCACTAAAAATTCAAAATCAAAAATCAAAAAGGAAAAATAAATTTGAAAAAGGAAAATCTTTTTGGTTTTTATATTTAGAAAACTTTGAAAACACAATCTTTTTGTAACCTTCGCGTCAACCGGTGCTCGGTAGCTCCCAAAAGTACGCGCAGCGGAGCGGGAACGAAGAGTGGATCGTTCTTCAGTCTGCAATTTAATGTCAAGACTTTCCTTATACCCCGTGTATAGGTTGTACTTCTGAGGTGAGCCGACGTAACAATTAACGTTTCAGTTTCTTTTGTTCGTTTTTTAATTTTTATGGTTTTGTAAACACTCTAGGAAGAATGTTTCGGTTTTTTTAGATGTTTTTGGGTTTTTGAAAAAGATATATATACAAAAACGATGATAACTTCACTCGGGGAAGGATCTTCAAATGCACGCGATTCGAGATAGAAATACGAAAACTCGCTACAAGCCCTCCCCGGCAGCGGCGCCAAAAAAATTGATTCGATAAAAATCAATAATAGAGAAGTGTGTAGTATTTGGGTAACTCAAATATATTAGATTTGAGCACCGAGATCGTTCTGAACGAGGGTTGAATGGAATTTTCAACTCACGTCGTGATTATTGGGATTTGAATAAGATAAGGGGATAATTTGATGTTTTCTAAACTACGGGGCAAGGGAAGCATAATAGGGAAATTACACTACGGGGAATCCTAAATACGCGAATAAAACTAAAATGAAACGTAAATAAAATGCAACTAATACCAAAATAAGTCCTAAAAATGATCTAAAAATATTTTTAAACTAAAAATGTAATTTAAAACTCAATTAAGAATTAAAACTAATTTTTATGATTTTTCTAGAATTTATTTGAATTAAAAACTAATTAAAACTAATTAAATTGCTAAAAATTATAATTTAACTAAGAAAATTATGGAAAAATATTTTTTTTGCTTTTTATAATTTTCTTAATCTAGGAAAATTGAAAAATTATTTTTTTGAAACTTATCTGAATTAAATGTATTAAATGCTATTTAAAAAGTACTAAAAACTGATTTAAAATAAGAAAAATAGTAAACCGTGCCAGAAAATTATGAAAAATTCAGGGAAAATCTAAAATATTATTCTAAACCTAGGAAAAATATAAAAACTATGGCTTATGTGAGAGATTTAAAAGCTGTAGTGCAACTGATCCTAATTAAGCTACTTTTAATAAGCTAAATGAGCATAAACAAGCACCAAATCAAAACAGAAGCTAAAGTAAGCTAAAATAACTGAAAACCAACTTATTTCAACTATCCTAAACTTCTAGAGTTCAATCTAAGCTGATTTGATTTGATTCACTTATGAACAACAAACAGTTTTAACCTATCAACTTTAAGCAAATGCAACTGCTTATCCAATAAGCTTAACTGAAAAACAGATATGAGGAACTAAAAACCACCAAGCTAAGAACTGATAAACGAAATTTCAAGATCTAACTATCTAGAATGAATCCTATGCAAAGGCTGCAAGAAGCCTGTATCACACTTAGTACTAGCTGATAATGAACAGGGCAAATCAGCTCTAATGAAGAGCTGATTTGATGCTTATAACAGTTTCTAAAAATTTCACAAAAATCAGATTTCAAAAATAGACCAACTGAACTTAATTATCCCAAAGTATCACTTAATTTGAACCAAAAACGAATCAATGAAAATTCCACAAAGTTTGGTAAAAACCATATTTTCCAACTTTTACTTTTATGACAGATTTAGAACTTTGACCAAATTGAACTTTGAACTTAATTTGTGAACTGATATTGATGTTTTTATGATAAAATAGAACTGATGCAAGCTAACTTACTAATTTCTAAACCTATATGCAAAATCTAACCAACTGATTCAAACTGAATTAGAAACTAGAACTGATATTATGCAATTTTGACTAACTCAGTGCTAAAATGCAAATGAATGACTGAATAAGACCATATTATGCAATTTGATAATACTGCAACCTAACTATTCTAATGCTTGAACGTCTATCTTAGAATCACAATCTGATCCAAACACACCTTAAGCTAACTATTAAGCAAAGATTAAACACTTAATCTACTTTTCAACCTTAATTATCACTTGATCTAAGTTTGTTTATTCAAATTATACCTATCTACAATAATCTAAACTACTAATATCCTCAAATTCAAAATCAAGCAACTATGTACTAGTCTAATATGATGCAAACATGAGAGATATGAAACATTAAGATTATAAATCAGCTACACAGATCAACTAATCAACTAATAAAGTAAAACTATTCTACATAAAACACAATTAAACTACTGACAATATATCTATCCTACTGAATCAGATATTAGATGAAATATGGAACTTACAAGTGTCCAGCCACGATGGCTTGCCTAAGATTTCAATGAAACAGTAACCTAAATCTGATATTAACCCCAAAGTAAACACAATCAACCCAAATCCATATCCTTATCAGCAATTCAGAATCATGAGAACTTAATGCTGCAGTTGACTTATGTTGACTGGTTTTATGATTTAGTTGTGAATTGAGATTGAAATGAAGATAAGCTCACTATAAGCTATAAGAAACTTAAACGAGCTTAATGAAACAGTAGCAATAGCTTTTTACAAGCTTAGAGATAGATTGAAAGTATTTTTTTATTTTTCAACTATTTTTTCTGATTTTTTTTTTATTTTTGGTTTATTGATGAGAATAAGCTGCAAATAAATTTTAATAATAATTTCAATCAAACATAAGATCTAAACTGAATTGAAAGCATTAAAACATGAACAATAATAATAAGCAAAAGCTGAATTTTATTAAAATTTGAAAGTTGAGTACAAGTAGTGAATTACAAAAGCTAGAATTTAAAACATGAATTAAAAACTGAATAGAAACTACAATTAAGCTACTGAATTAAGTAAAAAAATAAAGTGAATACAACTTGTGAATGAAGGTGGTATTTATAGGCTCAGCTGAGCTCTTGGAAGGATCCAGAAGCCAAATGTGTGCTTCTTTTGAGTGCCTCTCATCCGTTAGATCATATCCCAGCAGCATCACACCTTTTACAACCCTTGGATCATGTGCTCACGCAAATCCAGCCAATCAGAGGAGAGTATTTTGATGGAATGATACACGGATTGCCAGCGTGGCATCCGTGTGTCAATGTGTGTCAGGTTAAAGTACCAAATTGCCTTTGATTTTAGCTAATTTTGGCGAATTGATGCAAGGGTGTTTTAGGGTTCTTGGGTGCCTGGGTTTAAGTGGGAAAAGGGGAAAATATTGGCGCCCATGGATTTTTAATATTAATTCGTTTTTGGTTGACTGAGTAATGGGTGGATTTGACCGGGTTAAAGGATGGTGGGTAAACCGGGTATTGGTTAAGGTGTAAACGGGTTAGAATATTGGACTATCCATGGGTTATAGTGGTTTTGGGCTTAAGTGATATATTGGACTTAGGATTTAAATTAAACCCAAAGTGTAGTTTAAGGACCAAAAGTGTACAAGCTGAAATTTCAGGGACTAGACATGTAAATCTGAAAATGTAATCCAAGGGTTGTTTTTGCCAATCTTCAATAGACCAAGGGCTGAATTTGTAAATTCTGAAACTTAAGGGGTCTATTCTGCCAAATGCTCAAAGTTCAGGGACTGATTCTGTCATTTATGCAAACTTGATCGTATCTTCAAAAATCATCCTCAGAGAGTAGAAATCTTCACAAATGCACAATTCTGACCTTTTGGCTCAGCTTTAGCACTCTTAATCTCTCGTGCTCGGGTTTTCGTCTGATTTGGCTATCTTTTGTGTGTTTTATCATATCCGTACCTGAACAAGCATAAACTCAAGAAACCATCAAATATTAGCAATAAACGGCTATTTTCTTTGTTATTTTGGGTCAGTTTTGATAATGAAAAGGTATGTGTTTTAGCACATATCAGTTTGCATATAGGCACACAGTAGGCAAAAATATTTCCAAAAGGAAAATTTTGTGCTGCCTGAATCACCAGACCTACGGATCCCAGCCTTCATGCTGGACGGATCCCTCAAGGTAAGGATCCGTGGGATCCATGAAACAGAAGCTGTTTTCAACTTCTATTTTTTCACTTTAGATGAAAAATCCACATTTGTTTCATTTTTGCGAGTATTCTCTTTAATGCTTGTGTTCTCATGATCACATGCCTTGAATCCATATCTAATCATTAGATTTTAATCCACATTTTGGGTCAAGCATTCATTACAATGCTTTGTTTTTCTATATATAGAACTCCCAAAATGCTTGTATACTCCATCTCCTTCTCACAAACACATTTCATCATGTCATCCAAAAACCCTTTAGGAGAATCATCTAGTACAAACAATCATGATATCCAAACCTTTGTACTTCCACCATCCAAAATACCACAATCAAATGCTAGGATATCCGCACGGATTAGTATCCGATCTTGTTGTTTAGCAAAACCAACCTCAAATGAGTCATCCTCAACAAGTAACTCACCACAAGATGCTTCCATTATAGCACCTCCCTCATCACCAACAAGTACACCAACTTCATCACCACCTAAAGTCACTCTTTTGGAACTCCTTAAGACTCCAACAAGATCTAAACAACCTAAACAAAAATAAATAGTCTTTTCAACACCACCCACATCTCCAAATACTATCTTTCAAGATCTTGAAACATCACCACTAGCTCCCATCGCATTACAAGAACATTTAGGTTCTTTTCCACCACAATTTACAAACATTCCGGATATTGATCCATATTTTCCTATTTTTCCACCACAACTTCCGCATAACTAAAATCAAAACAACCCGGAAAACTTCCACACTCATTACCCACATCATTTACATTGTGAACATTGCCAATCCACTAGGCAAATTGCAATAGAAGTTAGGGAAGAAATGCGTTTTATACTCAACCTCATCCTTGATCGCATCAATACCATTACTCATCAAAACCTCCATCCATAACCTTATGCAAGCATGGAAGGAATTACTACTACTATTTTCTACTTTTAGTATTATTTTTCTTTTGAAGTCATTTTCAAGAACAAGTCTTGTTCTTATTTTTACATGCTTGTAAGTGGCATGCATACCACTACAATTTGTTGTTTTATTACAAGGCCTTGTTTACATACCTTGGCTCTCAATCTTGATTCTCGGCAACCACAAGATTATATAAGCATGTTGCTAACCTTTCTTTTTGTAGGATTTTTATTTTTCTTCTTTTGACGCCCCAAACAAGGGGGAGCTACCGTCAAGGGGGAGTTAGAAGTTTGTTTATTTCTTCCAAGGGTTAACTTTTTGTTTCGACAAAAAGGGGGAGAAGAAGTAAAACTTAGGGGCTTTCAAAACTTGCATCTATTCTTAAGTTTTACTCATCATAACATTATGTTTTGTCATCAACAAAAAGGGGGAGATTGCTAATACAAATAAACCGTAAAAACGTTTATTAATATTTTGCGATCTCTTTGTGTTTTGTTGATAACAAATGTAATGTTATCTTAAGTATAATTATAAGGATACATGTTATTTTTGTATAGCATTTACATATAGCCATTTAAATACAAAAATGTAATAATTAAGCATTTGTTGTAATAGTTTATTAGGATGGGTATAAACCATAACCCATGGACCATAACCCATGGATCTTAAACCATACCAAAGAAGACTTGATACAATGTATACTTAGATACATTGAATCTAAAGAAAACCCATGGACCAACCCATAATCCATGACCCATAACCCAAAAACCCATGGGCAAAGAGGAGCGTACCACGGATCCCAAGGATTACACTAGACGGATCCCAAGTGGAAGGGATCTGTGGGATCCGTGGAACAGAGGAGAAATTTGCCTATAAATAGAGAGCCATTTCTTCATTCTAACTCACCCCTCTTCTTACTAAATCTCTCATACACTCTCATTCTCTTCTAACATATAGATCACTTGATCTAGAGAGTTGTTCTTCTTTCTTTCTATTTGTGATCCTCATATAGGTCCTTCTCTAAGGCGAGATCACGAGCATTCTACAAGTCATCCAAGCAAGGGGTCCTTGATTGATTTGTCACTCCGCAAGATTTCTGTAGCGAAGATCTTGTATTTGATATTTCACATATTTGTTGTGTAATAGTTGTGTTGGTTTGGTCCACCATGCTACAGACTCGGTATCTAGCTTTGTACCAGAAAAAGTGTAAGCAACGTTGTGAAGGCTTCTCCGCCAAGTGAAGGAGTTTGTTGACATAGTGCTTGAACTCTCGAGTAGGTGACTCGGGGAGTGGAGTAGGGCAAGGAAGGTGACCTTGTAGCCGAACCACTATAAATCGGTTGTGTCTTTTTTGTCCCTTAACTTTATTTATTTTCTTTCATTATCATTAGATCTATACGTTCTCAACATCCATACAATTTCACATAATATCGAATCTAAAGTTTTTGAAATCAACTTAAAATCGGCAAAACTATTCAAACCCCCCCCCCCCTTCTAGTTTTCCACAGGTCTCTTGACATGTAAGTTACACTGGAGTAACCACGAGGAAAGTACCTTAACCATCAATCATTGGATGGCTCACTCTCAGATGAGTCTGAAGATATTTCAATGGGATGACTGGGAGAGTTATTCATGGTGGTGTGGTAGGAAATCGATTTTGGTGTTAGGGTTAATTGGTTTGATGTACGTTGTGAGGCAAGAGGTTGGTTAAATAGGCATATTAATGGTGGAATCTTTGGTTGGTAAAATGTATGGTTGTAGTTAATTGATTGGTGTTTGGATAAATAAAGGTTAAGTATGGAGACTGTTGATACACAGTTGTGTACAGAAGGGATTATCTTTTCTCCATTTTTGCTGATAACGTGGTTGTTTCTGCTGAGGGAAATGGTTTCTGCTGGTAGCTTTGATTTGGGAACAATGGTCAAACGTTCAGTCGTTCCTGCTGGTTAACTAAATGGACGATGAAGGAGGTGTGTTTGAAAATAATAGGGATGAAATTATCACTGGTTTAGCAAGTATTGGGTATCCTACTGATGGGAAATTCATTTGGTATAAAAATAAATTTTTCCCTAAATGGAGGTTTTTAGTCCACACTCTCCTTCAGTGTCTTAGTCCTAAATCTGGGGGATGGGATCAGTTCTCTAGCTCTATTGCAACTGCTATTATTTGTTTGACTCAGGGGAGAACTTATAATTTTTCAAAATATATCTTTTAGGAAATGCTCAGAAATATCAAGGATACCAAACATAAATTCTTAATGTATCCTAGATTTCTTCAGATAATATTAAACTTTGAGCCCTTTGATAAAACCCCAAAAGCTGTATGTAAATTAACTGCCAAATTCTTTGCAACCATAAAAACTAATTTTGCTGGAGAACACAGGCCCTTGTTACCTTCTATGTTGCCAAGTGGCAATGTAGTTGCTGGTGCAGGTATTCCTGCTGGTGGTTTAGAGCCTATGATTGATGAGGCATCTGGTGGCCCTATGTCACTAGACCCCAATGCTGCCAGTGCTTATGCATTAGTTTCAGCTGATATTGGGGCCTCCAATGCTCCTGATGCCAATGCATCAGTTTCCACTGAAAACCAGAAACCCCCATCTCCTTCACCTGTTGCCCCACCATCACCAAGGGTTGTTGCTCCTGAGGAGCCAGTTGTTGCCTCTGAAACTCCTATTGAGACTGAGGTCAATATTGATCAATCATTTGTCCAACCTTCTAGTCCTCCTAGGCATAATTTTAAGGATGACACCATCTTTGGTGATGATTTTTATGTGTCTCCTCCCAGGACCAATGAAGCTCCTAATACCTTAGGAAAACCTGTTGGTGGAGCTGAGGATCCTGATGTACTAATAGACATATCTAGCCTGCTTAACAGATATTCTAAGAAGGTTGATGATTTGGAGGCTCAGTTGACAGAAACAAGGAATCACCTTAAGGAAACCAAGCAGACTCTGGGTGGTGCTCTGGTTAAATTGTTAAAAAGGGTGACTGATTTAGAGGTTAGGCTCAACAAAAGGAGACGCAAGGTTGTAGTTTCTGATACAGAGGAGGAACAGGATACTGAGAGGACCAATATTGATCTGGAGGCACTACATGTTTTGGTTTCTATTTCATTAGGAGAGACTCAAGCTCAGAAAGATCCAGAAGTTCAAGTGTTTAACAGAAGAAGGACTAGAAAGAGGAATTATCTAAATTTTAAGGTGCTCAAGACTAGTTCTGTGGATTCTCCTGATGCTTCTGTTGGTGCTGATCAAGTGGAACTTTCATCAGAACCTTTTCCTACTGATAAGGGTGCTGAGGATAAACTATTTTCTGATGCTGCTGAGATTCATGTTCCTTCTAGTATATCCGATCCTGCTGATAAGACTGTACCTACTGATACTTCCTCTATTGCTTATGAGATTCCAGCATCCATTCCTTCTGATACCAAGATTACTTCTGAAGATATTCTAGTGGGTGTTTCTTCAGTAGATAAAGGGAAAGCTCCAATGGTTGAAGAGGAAGTGGATCCTGCTGCTATTAAGGCTGAACAAAAGAGGCTTTTTAGGCTTCATGAAATAGCAAAGGGTGATAGAGAAGTAGCAGAGAAAGTTCAAGCCTCCTTTAATGAAGAATTTCAAACTCACACAGTTCCTGAGATCACACCTGAGAGAATGAAAGAACTGGATGAGGTTGCCTTGCACTTTACTGATGACACATGGAGATCACTTGTGACTGGAGTTACCTCTAATACATCACTTGCTCAGGCTATCTTGGGTGGTGCTTTTGACTCAACTAACTTTGCTACTGATTTGATGGCACTGGCTAATAAGAAGAAGAAAGCAGATGTAGAAAGGAAAACTAAGGCAAAAAGGGATAGACCTTCTACTCAAGCTGAACAAAGACAACATATGAGGGAGGTGGTTAAGAATATGAGTTCTGCTATCTACACCACTGGATGGACAATGGCCTTTGTGAAATCTTTGATAGATGAACAGTTGGTGGTAGAGTATAACAAGATTCTAGGTAGGTTGGAGAAGGATGGGCTTAATCCATATGCTAGGATGAAGAGAAATAAGCCTTCATTGGAAGGACCTGAAGTTAAGAGATTGAAGGCTGCTGATCCTTCTAATGAGATCATACTTAGCACAGCAGATGTGGGTATTCATGCTGAAGAGATAACTAAGCAGCATTCTATATTTGTTGAGATTCCTGTTGATACCTCTCAGGCTAATCCTACTGAAGGTGTTCCTTTTGTGCCTCCTGCTGAGACTAAGAGCATTCCCACTGACAACATTGGTGTGGATTCTTCTGATAAGCCTCAAGTTATTTCCACTGATGTTGCTCCCAATGTTCCTTCTGATGCTGACCACCCTTGTTCTACTGAGAATGATGCATCTGTTTTTACTGATACACCTTAGCCTAATTCTGATGATCCTAAGGAAAGTGTTAAATCACCAAATGTTATCCCAGTGATTCCTACTCCAGTTGCTCCAAGCTCTAACATTCTTTCTCCTGCCTCCTCAACTGGTGGAAGACGAAAGAGTATTGCAAAGAAGAGGAGCTCAAGGGTTCTTGATCTGAATGTTTGTGACAGTTCATTCATCACAGTTGCTGATACTAGTGATGAAGAACCGGTTGTGTGGTATCTCTTAGATAGATGGGAACTTACAGAATTCATGGGTGGCAAGGTGAATACAATCTAAAGAAGAGATGGATCATTCAAGCATTTTACCTTTCTGAATGAGATACTTCATCTAGTGGATAGACAGGATCTTATAAAGTTGTATGGATTGGTTTCTAACTATTTTGATGCTCATCCTGCCTCTCATGCTGGTCTTCTCTTGCTAAGGGATTTACATGTCTTGTTTGACTCTACATATCAGGATGGAAAAGGGTTCCCTGTTTGGGATAGTCAGGGTGATTAGATTGTATGGGAATGGAAGTTTTATCCACTGGCTAATGTGCATGTGTTACACACTGTAAGTGGTCATTATGTGTATATGTTCTCGGATTTGCAATATCCTTTGTCTGTGCAGGTTATGACTCAAATGTTAAAGCATCAGCTGGTGCTTACTACTGAACCTGTTGGCAATGATATGTTGCACGCAGAGCAGTTAATCCAACTTATCAAGGGTCGAATTCGTGCTGCTAATGCTGCTGCTTCATTTTGAGACTGGTATTCTTGATGTACATTCTTTCTTTTCTTTGTTTGTGTTATGTGTTAAAAAAAATTGTTTTGTATATATTGTGTGTTTCCTAACTTTCATCTTTGAGGATCATGTTGCATAGTTATGTACCATATATGGTAATCAACTCACCATGTCTTAGACAGGAAAGAGTTGACTCACTATGGGGGTACGGCTCTGGTGGGCATTCCTCAAATCCATTGATAGTTGCTGATTTACTAAAAATTAGAGGGTTCTCAATGTACCCTGGTCTCACAAACCAAACATTGGCTACTCCATGAGCAAACGGCTCTGGTAATGAGATATCAAATCCGTTGGATGGTTGACAATTTGCCAATAAATTGTATGGTGCTTAACTCACCATGTCCTTATAGATGGAGAGTTGGCTAGCCCATAAGTTCATGGCTTGTGGTAAAGGCAGTGGAATACCATGACTAGTCCTGAGTTAACGGCTTCAGGTAAAGACAAGTCAAATCCGTTGATGGTTTGCCAAAAACCATTAGGGTTTTCCAACACACCGTTGATTCACGTTCTAAGTGTTGGATTGGTTATTGGTTCACCAGGGTGATGTCATGATTCCATTGAAGAACCAGCTAGCCCAAGAGTGAGTAACTACTTGGTAAAGGCTTTTTAAATCAACTCAGGTTAATGTTGCTGTTGGATTCTTATGCTGCTGTATAGGAGTTGATGATGGATCTCTGTTCATTCATGCTAATACTAGTGGTTCTAGGAGTTGCTGCTGGTTCATTTTCCTACTTCAGTTGCTGTGGTCCTCAATCCTCTTGCATTTTCAAGATCTATCTAGAAACTTGAAGTTAACGTGGTCAAATTCAAGTTTAGGGGAGGATTGTTAGGAATTATTGTAATAGTAGGTTCCTGCTGATATGGGTTCCTGCTGATAGTTTTAGTATTTTTGCTGATAGTGCAGTTACTGCAGATAGTGCAGTTACTGTTGATAGTTATTATTGTTTCTGCGGATATGTAGTTTCCGTATTATTAGTATTTAGTTAGGATATGCATAAGTTAAAGTAGGAATAGATAATGCATATCTTTTACGTGTTTTGTAAGCTGCAGAATTAGGGTTTCTTGTAGTATAAAAGAAACCTGCGGCTAGGGTTTATGTACGCTGGTCAACAACATTGTTAGTAATTCAATATAGATCCATAGAGGATTAAGTCTTTTGTGTTTATTGTCTTCTTAATTCTTGTGTTCATATTCCGCGTGGACATAGGTCTAATAAAGGTTCTCCATAGTTTGCATGTGATTACAGATGTTTACTATACGTTCATAAAGGCTCTTAAGATCTATCTGGGACTGATCCAACACACATGTAGGAAGCAAACGCCAAGAAGAGTCTGATAGCTTCTACTCTAGCAACAGGAGCAAAAACCACATCATAATCAATCCCTTCTTCTTATTTGTGACCTTGGGCAACCAACATAGCCTTATTCCGCACCACAATTCCCCTTGCATCCCTCTTACACTTCAGAATTTACTTTGTGCCAATTGCATAATTGCCAGGAGGCAACTGAACAAGCTCCCACACATTTTGATTTAAGAATTGTTGCATTTATTCTTGCATAGCAGCTACCCAATCATCATCTGCCAAAGCCTGGGCAACACTGGTAGGTTCAACTTGAGAGAGGGAACAAGCAAAAAGACAATGATGATAGTCTATATGATCGTTCCTAGGTTGATCCTGAATGTAACTGAGAAATGCAGATTCACCAAAACTTGTCTTCTTCACCCTGCTTCTAGTTTGCACAGATGAAGTAGGATCACCAATTATTAGAGATTATGGATGTACTGTGTTAATCCGCTTTGTGACATTAGGACTAACATCAACTGATGTGGCCAGATTAGTGATAGTATGACCATAGTCATCATCATAAGAAGAAGAATAAAAAATGCCTGTTCTGGACATATGATGAATGCCATCCAATTCTGAGCTTGTATATTGTGAATTGGCTAAGCTAGATGGACTTGAAAATCTGGTGGGAGAATCAACTAAACCCAGAGTATCAACAGATGGAGTAGTGGAGGGAACCGTAGGAACAACATCACTAGCAGAAGGAACATGAACACTACCAACAGAATCACTGTCAGCAGCAACTGACCCATTACCAGCAGAATTGACATCAGCAGCTTTCGGACCAGCAGGATCAGACACATTACCAGCAGGAACAGATACATTATCAAAAACATCAAACTTCATGCGGGCTTCATTAGTTGCCTGCCTTAAGAGTTCCTCTGTTTCTTTGGAGAATTCATAACCATACTTTTCAACATCATCCTTTGCTGCATGCTCTTGGCGTTGAAGCTTCACAAGCTCTTCTGCATAGTCTAAGTCACTGGAAGATACATCAGAAGAATCTGTGTCCTTAGTACCTGAAAAGTGGTTAGTAGGAAAAGAAGGAACAACAATGAGTTGTTCATCACAATCTGAGTCTGATTCATCATTTGAAGAACCTGCAATGTTAGTTTGAGAAGCTTGTGGTTCTGCAGATTTATAACGAGTATAGCCTAAGTGATCAGTTAAGTAGTCAAGATCAAAGTACCATTCTTGACCTGCTCCCAGAACATATGGCTTGTCCTCCATAAATCTCAGATTCAGTGTTTCTTCAATCCTCTTTGTGGAGATGTTATACACCCTGTAAGCTTTACTATAAGCCGAATAGCCTACTACAAAACCCTCATTAGCTTTGCCTTCAAATTTTTCCAAATGATCACTTGTGTTAAGGATGGTCACATGACAACCAAAAGGCTTAAAGTAGGTTATGGTAGGAATATTTCCAGACAAAAGTTTATAAGGTGTCTTATTATGAGGATGAGTGATCAACACCCTGTTCAAAGCATAACAGGCAGTACTGACTGCTTCAGTCCAGAACATGGTAGGTAACTTTGAATCAGCAAGCATAGACCTTGCTGCTTCAATAAGGGTTCTATTCTTCCTTTCAGCAACTCCATTTTGTTGTGGAGTCCTGGCATTACTATAATCCCTTTTTATCCACTTAGAAGCACAGAGCTCAATTAGTTTGGCATTCTTGAACTCTGTCCCATTGTCACACCTAATGGCTCTAACCTTTTTGTTCAACTGATTCTCAACCAGGGCAATAAAGTCTTGAAGAATCTGAAATGTTTCATCCTTGTTTCCTCTCTCAAGTTGAACCTACCAGTGTTGCCCAGGCTTTGGCAGATGATGATTGGGTAGCTGCTATGCAAGAATAAATGCAATAATTCTTAAATCAAAATGTGTGGGAGCTTGTTCAGTTGCCTCCTTGCAAGTATGCCATTGGCACAAAGTGGATTCTGAAGTGTAAGAGGGATGCAAGGGGAATTGTGGTGCGGAATAAGGTTAGGTTGGTTGCCCAAGGTCACAGACAAGAATAAGGGATTGATTATGATGTGGTTTTTGCTCCTGTTGCTAGAGTAGAAGCCATCAGACTCTTCTTGGCGTTTGCTTCCTACATGTGTGTTGGATCAGTCCCAGATAGATCTTAAGAGCCTTTATGAATGTATAGTAAACCTGTGTAATCACAAGCAAACTATGGAGAACCTTTATTAGACTTATGTCCACGCGGAATATAAACACAAGAATTAAGAAGAAAATAAACACAAAAGACTTGATCCTCAATGGATCTATATTGAATTACTAACAATGTTGTTGACCAGCGTACATAAACCCTAGCCGCAGGTTTCTTTTATACTACAAGAAAACCTAATTTTGCAGCTTACAAAACACGTAAAAGATATGCATTATCTATTCCTAATTTAACTTATGCATATACTAACTAAATACTAATAATACGGAAACTACATATCCGCAGAAACAATAATAACTATCAGCAGTAACTGCACTATCCGCAGTAACTGCACAATCAGCAGAAATACTAAAACTATCAGCAGGAACCTACTATTACAATAATTCCTAACAAAAAGTGATGGGATTACTAACAAAGGTCACGAAGAAGGGGGATAGACTACGAGGAAGCTAAAAATGGAAAAAAAGCTTACTTGATAGGAATCAAGTAAGGAAACCTAAATGAGGTGAAAATCTAACTAGCTATTCTATTCCCCGGCAGCGGCGCCAAAAACTTGATACGCGTACAACGCACGTTCGGGGTCAAAGGAACTTCCTTTTCGTCAAGCAAGTTTTTCAACACCCTAGGCAGTGAACCTAATTGTTGTAGTGTAGTATTAGGGTAAGCCTCGGGAATTGATATCGTTCTCTAGGGAATATGAATGCTAGTGAGAAATTACTACGCTAAGGTTGGAGTTGAGGAAGATTATTTTTTTTATCTTTTTTATGTTTTTTTAGAAAATGGAAAGGTACGAATCTCGGGGTATTGGATTTGGGGGTTGGTATTTCTACCGATTACTCTACTTATCTAATTATCTAAACTAAGGTGAGTATAGTCTATGTCTATTGTTGTGTGCTCTTATGATGATTAAAAAATGTGTTTACTTAGATGTTATTACTCCCTAGTTATCTCCTATTGATGGTTGAATTGTCACGTCCTTATTCTTAACACGTTGTGTTTTCTAAGGTTGTAGGGTATGCGTTTATCCCTAACTCTTTGAAGCTACCTAAGGTTAATGAGTACAAAATCTCTAGGATTCATAAACTTAACACTAAGGTTATCTTTGGATATTTAGCCTACAATTCCACTAGTAACAAAAAGCTAAGGTTCAACAAAGACTAATCAAGCATTAATAACACAACGGATGACCTATCACAATACTAGGTCAATCAAAATTAAGATAAGAGACAACCAATCAATATTCAATAACTAGGTTTCATATATCTAAGCAAACACACAAGTAAATTAGTCGGACATGGAGAACATGCAAGCATACACACAAACAATTGAAGACATGATTGAATCAATGAATTAAAACACTTATCTTGTTCTAAAATAGGGTATGGAACCCTAAGATACTGCCCAAGACAGCCTTGGTTCGGTTTAGGTTTTTACTCCACAAAACTACCTCTCTAAAAACTGAAAAATTCGGATTCTATATATAATGTTACAAGATGCGACGGCCTCACTCTTTAATTGTGACGTCGTCGGGTCGCCGCCATTAGGGTTTCGTCTTGGCCACGTCAGCTCTGTGACGGCGTCACCTTATGCTTGTGACGCCGTTGGCTTCAATCTCTGACGCCGTCGGGATCCAAATCTAGGTCGTCTGAGTTGCGACGCCCTACTCTTTTAAACCTGATGCCATCACTTGTAAAATAGCAATTTGCTCTCTGAGTCGTCTCAAGATGTGTCGCGACGGCGTCACAATTAAGCCGTGATGTTGTCCCCTTCATTTTCCAGCAGCTTGATTATCTCGATTCTTGACTTTGGCCATTTTCTTCGTATATTCGCGCCTTTTTGTCCGAATAAGTGTCATTCCATCAATTTTTCTTCAAGAGACCTAAAAAGTGAAAAGGAACGAAATTAAGTAGTAACGGATACAAAAGTGATCAATTAAGGGCTTAAATGACCCCTCAAAAGTGTACCTTTTAAATCCTTATCAACCTCAAACCGCAGACATGACCAAAATGCAACCTCAAATCGCAGTTTCAAAACATAACACAATGACCACAAATTGCAGACTTGAGAAACTGTAATGCCTTCAAAACGCAATGTAATCAAATTTCAACCTTGAGAAAACCTCAGAAATCACAAATCACAGCTTGATCAAAACGCAAGATCAAAACGCAGTCTTTCAAAACGCAAGACCTCAAACCGCAACTTCAAGTCGCAACCCTCAAATCGCAGTCTTCATATCGCAGAGAGCAAACCGCAGAGATCAAATCGCAAGACTAGTCAAACCGCAGCTACAAAAAGACAAACCGCAAGATCCAAAAATGTTACTTTCACCAGCTTTTGTCTTTTTCCCCTTTTAGCTACAAACCAAATCGCAGGCCTAGAGCTCACCAAACGCAACAAACGACTACCAAAACTACCACAACTCGCAACTATGAACACATCACTGAGGCTAAAAACGCAATAAAGAATAAAACTACAAAACTCATGAATACTCCTCAAACTAACCAATACACTTATGAAATAACCTAACCAAACACCAATCTAAACACCTACAACAACCTTAAACATAAAACAAATTTAACCATAAACTAAGATCAAACCAAGGTGTTTTGTACCCTAACTAGTCGAACCAACATAAAACCACAAAACCAATCTAAAAATCCGAGCACCGACAATCTAAATGATCAAACCATAGCTCTGATACCAATTGTATGTAACTCATAAATCAAAAAATGAATGGTTCTTGTGATTATGGCTATTTGGTATAGAGAGAGAAAGAGAGAAACGGGAGAGTTTCTAGAGAGAAAAAATGATGATGTTAGATTAAGTGAAGTCTCCAACCCTCTCCCTTGGTGGGAAGAGGGTATTTATAGTCATACAATAAACGCCCCTATGAGCTGTAGAGCGGGCTGACAGTGGGTAAAGACCCGACCCGACTCCATGGTGATACTTTAACTTAACTTATACAAACAATACTACGACCTAACTAGTGCTAGATGATACTCGGGGTGACCGCGGGGTGACCTAACTAGTGCCAGATGATACTCGTAATCCTAACAGTGATGCATACCGGTAGTGTACCAGTAGTATATAGATTATAGAACTTGCTTTAGTGATGCATACCGAGATCGTTAGTGAGATTACATTCGTGTGGTTAGGATTTACTAAATGATAAGAGGCATTAGGATTAACCCTTGATTTTATCCTTCGTTTGTTATAATTATATTGACTTCATCGGTCAAGTAATTGCCCCTACACCTTTATTGCACTCATTTTTAGTGTAAGATACGCTTAATACACCCATTTGAGCCTATCTTTTCGCGCTTCTCATGATATTTCGGTAAAATCCAGAATATCAATGAAGAGCATTGTTCGCAGTACACCCCAAAAAATATATGCCCAAATCATCTTAGCCCTCAATTGTGTACTCATTTTTAGTGTACATACCCCCAATAAAATATTAACACTTAGTTAATTGTCTAGTTTATTACATTTTTGCTAAGTCATGTCATATCTTATATATACAGTTTTAGGATGATTGGGACTCATGGTAGTATATATTAATTAGGGCTAATTCTTTAAAAAAGCATCATAGTTTTCAAAAAATCATCTTTAGAGTAGCGAACTAAAAAAAACTCTTGTGAACACTATTGTTGACACTTTTGTCTTTATGTGAGTATGATAACATCAAATTATCCTGAATATTAAGTGTCAATTTCCCCCGATAATGCTTGTAATTTATATCATTTATATGGATTTACGCTTGTTTTCTATTATATTCCATTTTCAGGTAAATTACGAGCATTGGAGCTAAAGAGACGCGGAATTGGAGAATTATCAAAGATTTATCATAGTATGCTCACTTTGAAGAAGTTACGGCGTAAATCATCTCTCACATTACGCCGTAACTAAAGCGTGACTTAGAAAGCCAATTCATCAGAAGATTACGGCGTAACTCTCCCAAAAGATTACGATGTAACTATATTACGTCAAATGAGGTTCCGCGCCGCTGAAACCTACGCCGTAACTCTTGCAGAAACTACGGCGTAACCAAGAATTATTGAAGATATGGCGTAACTACTTCTAAAGTTACGCCGTAACCAGCAGATCTAGTGCAATTTACGAAGAAATAGAGGATTACGGCGTAACTATTTTATTAGTTACGTCGTAACCCAGATCTAGCCTATAAATACCCCACGATTTCCAACATTTCAAAGCATCCCGTTTCACACACCACAACCAAAGAACGTGGGAAGAAGCCAGAGGCAGGTCTAGAGGAGCATATGGAGCTATCTCCAAGGGAGAAATCACTCCCCTACGATAAGCATTAGCATTTTATCTTATCTTTACTTTCGATTCATGTATTTCGTAACATTAATTATTGAATTGATTTGTATGGTTAATATGAGCGGCTAAGCACCTCTTGGTGCTGGCCTAGTTATGATTCCTTAATTGTTTTGTTTGCGTTTATATTACTTCCGCATAATTATTTCTAAGTGTATGCATGCATAGTTTATTGGTAGCTACCCTTGTTTCGGTAGTTTTGAATGACGGTAGAGGCTAGTTGCTTAGGAGATATGACCAACCGACCCTAAGTGAGTAGACTGAGACAGGAAGGGTAAGATATGACCAACTGATGACCCTTTCTACTTGTGCGATTTGACCAAGTGTTCACCTACCGTTTGGATGAAATTAAGAATTAGGGGGTGAGTGTTTAAGTTGCTAACGCCCGGGCACTCACTATTATAAGTCTAGCATGTAGCGGTACTTAATGACTCGGCTTAGGGGACTAGGAACAACTGGACTTATGAGGGACACCTGACTTCTCCAGTGGTGGCATCTTTGCTGATAGGTTAGGGCGAATTGACCAAATGATGTCCTCTCGACTTTGACCCCACCTGAAGCAATTGGAAGTAATTAGACGTCGACATTACTAGCTAGGATGAATAACTAGGTTAGCACCACTCTCCTCTGTTGATTACACAATTGATCCCTGTGGGTTTTGACCGTTTTACCCTTCCAAATTACATAATTGATCCCTGTGGGTTTTGAAAATTACATCCACTGTCCCTAGGCTAAATTACATAAATGGTCCTTATCGTTTGAAGAAAATTTTGGAAAAAAAATTTCCAAATTCTTTTTCAAATTTTTTTTTCTTCGTAATTTTTTTGTCGAATTTTTTTTTTCTAAAATATTTTAAAAAAAAATTCGTCACATGTGAAAAAAAAGTTATGAATTTTTTTTCGTATTATTTTCAAAAAAAAATTTTTGATAAAAATATTTCACTTGTGACAAAAAATTTGTTTCACATGTGACGAAAAAAAAATTTCAACAAAAAAAGTTGAAAAAAAAATTCGAAAAAAAAATAGGGACTGTGGATGCAATTTTCGCTAAAACACAGGGACCATTTATTTAATTTACTCTAGGGACGGTGGATGCAATTTTCAAAAATCCATGAGTAAAATGGTCATCACAGATATTTTTTTGTCTTTACTACTCATATGAAGACAAAAATGTCAACATTATTGTTCACAAGAGTATTTCTTTAGTTCGCTACTCTAAAGATGATTTTTTTGATAACTATGATGCTTTTTTAAAGAATTAACCCTATTATTTATGGAGTAATGGGGAAGAACGTCAAATTATTTCCCCCCATACATACGTTAATATTCATGTATTTTACATGTTTTGATCCTCGCAATTTAGGTCATTAGTTAGTTATCATTATGCAAAAATTCAAGTGTAGGGATGTAATTATAAATATTATGTTTTATGTTATTATGTTATAGAAGATCAAAATATGGCAAGGCAAAAGTCTATGGAAAAAAAGAAAAATACATATGGACTGCCATCCTGCTTATGTATAAGTCAAGAAAGTGTCTAGAAAAACAACAAAAAGTGTAATAGTGTTTGTCTATCGAGTCTTGGCTTAGCAATGCCACATTATATATGTAATTAACTTAGATGATTAGCTTGCCAACAATTAAAAATCCCCCATATCCCCCATAACCATGTTTTTCCTTACCCTTACAACTAACGTTAAAACCCTTTATAAAGACCACTTTGATAGTTTATCCTAGGTGCTTACGCCAAAGTGGTGTAGGTTTGATCCTTTATCAATACTAAGGTAATCTATGTGCTATGACAGGTAGTGAGTGTTCATTTTTTCATTTTTCATATTGTTATAACACTTATACATCCGAGAGATAAAAGAATCCAAACACTTACGTGAGGTGCTAGTATATATAATTTCAGTGTTTGTTAGAATTGTTGTTGAACAAGTTGTGTTATAAATTAACTTTGAAGCAATGCCAAGTGCCCCCAAACATGTAATGTAATTAGGCTAAAAGCAAATTTGCTTGAGGAAAAGCAAATGTCAAGTGTATGGATATTTGATGAGGTGTAATTTCATATGTTTTTAAGAGTTCATTTAGTCTTTAAATTAGTACATATTTGATCATATATTTCCTAAATCATTTCTATTTGAGTTTTAGGTACATGGGATGCATTTGCTAGAAAATGACGCACTCTGTGCTCGATTGAATGGAAAAATGAAGAAAATGACAAAGACGTCACAACAAGGCTTTGTGATGGTGTCACAAGCTATAATGTGACACCGTCACTTGAGGGTGATGACCATTCAGTTTCTAGAGACGGTTTATGATGACGGCGTCAAGTGAAAGCCGACGGTGTCACAATTCTCAAGTAACGCCATCTGATGCAGGATTTCTGACCAGGTTTTATTATTTATAATTGTCTCGTTTACCTATGGTCTACCTAATGCACTCACGGCCAGTGTACCCAGGCGTGTGTAGTGTAGTAATTGGTAAAACCGAGGTCTTCCCAAGAGATATGTGAGCGGATTCTAAATTAAGTCTAAGTGTCACTTTTTTTAACTAGTTTGTAGTAGAAATTATTAATTAACTAAGAAATGAAATAAGATGCGCAAAGTGAATAGAGGTTGTGATCAATAGAGAAAGTGTGCTAACCTAATTAATCATCATATCGTGTAATGTCTATGTTTTATTACTTCCAAGTGATTCAAGTGGGGGTTTAAGTCGCTAGGACAACATTTGGTCAATTCGTCATAACCTATAAACAAAGGCTCCTACCCGACGTCAAAGGTTTACCCCTTGGGGAGTCGAGGGTCTTAAGTTACCTAAGCCAGGTCATTAAGTACCCTACATGCAAGATTCGAAATAATGAGTGCCTGGGCGATAGCATCTTTGACACTCATCCCTAACTTCATAAGTCCATTCAGACGACCGGTGATTATTTGGTCAGCTCGCACAAGAGAGGAAGGGTCATGAGTTGGTCAATTCTTACCCTTCTAAACTCTACCTACCTACTTAGGGTCAGTTGGTCAATTATCCTAAGCAACTTGATACGACCGCATATCAAAACTACAGAAGCTAGGGTAACTACCATTGAACTATGCATGCTGTTAGGACCGATTAATACTATGATTTATGTGGTTTGGAGGTCTTGGTTGGTGGAAGAAGATGAAGATCTTCATCCTTTTTAGTGAGAGAAACTAGAGAGAGGGAGGAGAAAACAATGACTTTATTAAAATGACACACACACAACACCTAGCCAAATGATTCACCTCACCCCTCATGGAGAGTCATGAGGGGTATTTATAGGCTTTATCTTTGCCACTTACACGATACTAGTCCCTAAGGGCAAAGTATACTACGCATCTAGTCCATTTCACTTAAGTGACGTTATCTTTATAAAAAGCGAGGCTAACAATCTCCCTCCAAGATAGCGTCACACGTGAATGGTTACAATGAGACCTATAAATAAAAAACAAAGTAAATTACAATAGTAATGAACAATGTTGACTTTCTTGAAGTGCAGAGTCTCTGTAGTCTAGATACTGAGGCAAACTTGAAGTTCTCCCTTCCGATGACCTCGGCAAATGATCTTCTTGTAGCTCTGAACTTCAACTGTAACGGTCTAGTTAGGTTATTACTCCCTCCTAACTAGTGAGCCTTTTTTTCTTTCCTGCTCCCTCCTGAACCGACAACACTCTTCCAACACGTCTTTAATCTTCAGACACGCAGCGGAGAAAGTAAACTCTTGAAGCACAATGGTTGTCGTTCTGGGAACATCATAACAACATAACTCACTTAGTATTGCATCCAAGTTGGTAAAAAACCCCGATGTACACCACACTACTTCTCCTTCTTCAGTCTTAAGCAAAAACCCCTTCGTAATCCAATCACGGAAGATAAAATACCAACTTCTCCCTCCTGATGGTTGCGAGCTATCGGAATCATCATAATGTTGCGTACATGCCGTATTACCTTATTGATGCAATATTTAACATCATAGCTTGATCAAAATCCCGTGAGAATATGTCGCAAGAATACTCTCAATAATTTTCTCAATCCAACCTTTTATCGAACCTCCTTTAAATTCACCGGCTAATTGTAATGACCACATATGGAGAAAACCCGATACGACCAACTTGAAAAGGAAGTAAACATCCCAACATTGTGACTTACTGCTTGTTCTAAATTTTTGAACAATCCACAACGCCGTGTGACACTGAGCACTACAACGTAACTCCTTAAAGTGATGGTTACACACTGTGAGCACTACAACGTAACTCCTTACCAGTTATAACCAGATTTTCAAATTTCATAATGTGCTCCAACAAGTTATCTTGAGACATGCATCCAACCAACCATCGTCTCAAAGATAAAGAAGTCCACCCGTGAAACGTCACTTCAATTTCGCGTAAGTAATACCGTACAAAAACCCCGTAGTCATTTTTCAAATTATCGAGCAAGCCGTGAATTTATGTATCCCTCCGTGAAAATATATCAATACCAAAAATAGACCAATCATATTACAAATGAGTATAAAATTTTTTGGTTAAATATTAGACCAAAAGTTCGGATACTAATTTGCCACCATCAACCATACGAGCCCAAATAATTAATAAATCATGTGGTCTGTTTCACTCTTTAAGCCCAAAACCTAAAGCAGTTGGCCCAATCCAAACGCAAGTAGTACATCTGATCCAAATCCAATCTATTGTAACCACAACCGGTTATAAGGTCACTTATCCCACATTTGACCTAAACCTAAAAGTTTCACACAGATGAGTCCGCCCCCCTCCTCCAACTCATACCAAATCTCCTCTCACAAGAACATATCTGCTTTATCACATCATAGCAAACAATCACAAATGAAGTAAACCATTTCGTCCTATCTTTATAAGCCAATCGAGCACAAACGAAGTCTTCAAGATCATTATCAAAAATGGTCTCGGGTAGGTTTATTCTAGATGTAATTTGTAATTTCATTTTCCTTTTATGAACGAGATAAAGAAAAGAAGATAGCACTATTGTTATTTTCTTTCTTTGAATTCGTATAGAATCAAAGTAAGATCGATGACAAAGTTGGTTCGATTGAAATAATCTTAAAAAGATTACAAAAAAATTGAATCAAATCTGAGATCTTGAGAAGTTTTACTTTGTTATACGAGTCTTGGATATGAATGAGAGATGGTGAGTGATAGTGAAGGTTCTTGAAGTGAGTCTAGAGTAGGATTTTTGTTTCGGGTCATGTGATATTGCTTCGATTGTTTTTCGTTTTCATGAACTGAAATGGACCAATGATACGAATAAACTGAGGCCGAGAGATTCTTTGGTATAAATGGTATTGAGTTGTCATGGTCGTTTTTGGGTCATAGACGTTTACGCATAATATCTTTACACCTTTTTCAGTCTTAAGCGTAGAAATTTTTCTTACGCGTAACCATTTGCATATGCGTAATCCGTCTTCAAAACCTTATGCGTAAGTCATTCTTACGTGTAAAGGATGGTCTTATGCGTAAACAGGGTCTTACGCATAAAGCTTATGCGTAAAAACCTTACGCGTAATTTTTCCTACGCATAACTTCACAGTTATGCATAAATACTCTGTAGATGCTCCTTATGCGTAAGTTTAGGGTTTTGACCCTTTGACTTTTTCCGGCGAGTTTTTCCGACCATGTTTTCCATCAATCTTCATTTTTACCCAGAAAAGCTACTAAAAAACTCTTCATTTTGCCTGTTTGACCATGAAAAGATGACCACTTTTTGACCACTGTTTGACCATGATATGTGACGGATATGGTACCAAAAAGCCATAAAATGATATAAACCATCTGTTTAGACCAAGAATGACATAACACAGATGTTGTAAACATGATAAGAATAGATGACTTATTAGACCAGGATACATAAAAAAAACATGTAAAAACTGTTTACCCATATAATAGACGGAAAAAAAATTTCCGACCCCCCAAAAAAGTACCAAAACAGTAAAAAACATGTATAAAAACCAACATAAATCATCAAAAGTAACCTTGGCTCGTTATACCAATTGTTAGGACCGATTAATACTATGATTTATGTGGTTTGGAGGTCTTGGTTGGTGGAAGAAGATGAAGATCTTCATCCTTTTTAGTGAGAGAAACTAGAGAGAGGGAGGAGAAAACAATGACTTTATTAAAATGACACACACACAACACCTAGCCAAATGATTCACCTCACCCCTCATGGAGAGTCATGAGGGGTATTTATAGGCTCTATCTTTGCCACTTACACGATACTAGTCCCTAAGGGCAAAGTATACTACGCATCTAGTCCATTTCACTTAAGTGACGTTATCTTTATAAAAAGCGAGGCTAACACATGCATACACCAAAAACAATTATATGGAAGCATTGAAACATAAACAATACATTCAAGGAATCATAATTAGGCTAGCACCAAGGATGTTTAGCCGATCATATTAAAAGAAACAATGAATTCGAT
Organism: Chrysanthemum makinoi; assembly: GCA_910596185.1. Classification (NCBI taxonomy): domain Eukaryota; kingdom Viridiplantae; phylum Streptophyta; class Magnoliopsida; order Asterales; family Asteraceae; genus Chrysanthemum; species Chrysanthemum makinoi. The sequence goes on from OU343221.1 coordinate 296,628,270, forward strand.
GTTTAACACAATGAAAGACATGAATTAATAGTAAAAGATAGAAATGATCGCTAATGCTTATCGATATGGAGTGATTCCTCCTTTGGAGATGGCTCCGTATGATCTGCCTTTGGAACCCTCTTCACGTTCTCTGCCTTTGAGTTGTGAGTGAATGATGTGAAATACAGAATTTAGGGCTTGTATTTATAGGCACGATAATAGTTACGGCGTAACTTGAGTTGAGAGTTTCGCCGTAACTTAATTATCCTCCAAATGTAACTCTCGTTAAATAGACTACGGCGTAACACTAGGGAAAGGTTATGCCGTAACTTCAATACAGAACTCTCGTTAAGTGGACTACGGCGTAATGTTTGTTGAGAAGTTATGACGTAGTTGATGGAGGCGCGGAATATTTCATGACCTAGATGATTACGGCGTGACCTTAGTTGGGAGTTACGCCGTAATTGATGTTGAGTACGCAATCTGAGATAAAACACTAGCTACGGCGTAATGTGAGAGAATAAGTTACGTCGTAGCTTCTTCATTACTAGCATACAATCATAAACCGTTAGGAAAATCTCCAAATCCGTGTCTCTTAAGCTCCAATGCTCATAATTTACCTGAAAGTGAAATATAAAGGAATACAAGCGTAAATCCATATAAATGATATAAAATATGAGCATAAACAGGGAAAATTGACACTAAAAAGTCAAGACTATTTGATGTTATCAAATATCCCCACTTGAACTCTACTTGCCCTTAAGTAGACTTTATTAGAAAAATTTCTAAAAAGATACCCCCCATTACCTGGAAGATATGAGTTTGAAAATCCCTTATGCTAGAATAAATCAAAGCCGAACACCTCACGAAATGGGAACAAATATTCAAATTCTCTTATCTAGTCTAAGTGTCAATTTCGGGGTGATCACTTAAAGCACAGTCAAAGCATGTATTCTACCATAAGCTTGGTGGTTACACAAATCTCCACCACTAGAGTTAAGGACTAAACAATCTTTGAAGGCAATATGGGTGGACACAATATGGGTTAAGGGTGAAATGTCATTACTAACGTGTCATGGCAAAGTAGACAAAATCAATGATACATGACCAAATCCATGGCCAAGACACCAACGATTGCTTGCTTCATCACCTAGACACGCTTCATGACTAAAATGTAGGATAAGACATATGAAACAATTGGTGTAAAATAAAAAATAACGAAACAAATAGTCTTAACCTATAACCAAGTTGTCACCGCCTACCGTCCATCCAAAGTTCAAGCTTTAAGGTGAAGAAACTGGATCATGATATAACAAGTAGATGTGCCATTAGCAGATGTCATAATGGGCACATTACCTGTTCTCCAACTGTTGGCGTAATCATTGCCAACTCAATTCTTTAAATATGACCGAGGTGGCCTCCTCGATGCTTAATACCTGATGAGCTCCTATCATAGTGCTTATAACATTGCACTTATGTCACACCCCCAAAATACCTGTTTTGCAGCGGAATAGAATTCCTGGGGATTGACTGTCATAGCATCACAGTTACAGTTATATTGAAGGACCTAAAGTGTCTTTTGAAAAGCACATCATTTGATATATTAAAAACATTCAGAGTTACAAAAGATAGGTCGCAAAAAGGTAGTCAACATTTGCGGAAATAAGTTTGTTACAATCCAAACGATGTTTTAAAGTGCATAAAATCCATGTGAGACACGTCGTCACCACGACTCTATGATAAGTACTTATGTATGCCATGATGTATATGCCTTAGATACCTGAAAATACATTGCCAAAAGTGTCAACACAAAGGTTGAGTGAGTTCATAGAGTGTATGTAAATGTTTTATACGACCACCACAAGTATAAGTTATGTATGAAAAATATGTCACATAAAAATGATACAATTGCTATAAGCACATGACACCGAAGCTAGACTGATTATGATGTTCGCCCCAACAGAGTGTTTTTCCCAACAACTCAAATAATGATATTAAATGAAATGCATCCGTTTGACCAGTTGGGACCACCAACCCGGATGGAGGAGTCACCCTCAATAGATCTATTCACTCACCCTCGCTTCTTCCGGAATTAACGGTTCATGATTATAAAATGGGGACATTCAATTGGCAATGAGGTAACTTAAGCAATGTAAATGAATTTGAATATACTTGGGCTCGTAATAAAAATGATGTGCAATGTATTCTCCCCCGTAGGTTTGAAATAATGTATAAACTTGTAAAACGGGGTTATGAAAACTCACTTGATACAATAATATGATGGCAAAAGTGGATACACTGAAATGAGGCGCAATCTCTAACCGCGACCTATTATGAATGATATGATTCCAATATAAGTTATGAAACAATGTTATGCATGCAAGCTCATATGATATCTATACCACTTGTGCATTTTTGAAAATAAAGTTTATCGTCGGAAAATAGATTGATAACGTCTTGACAATTTATAAATTACTTTACAAGTATTTACGTTGAAATGATATCCTACGATAGTCATTTAGTGATTTGTTAAGAAATTATAGTTTTTCTTCGTAAAACAATAAAACGTGACAATTCATGAAAGTGACTAAATGGCCTCGAAAAGCTAGTCGTAAAATAGTGAATATCGAGTGTTAGAAAACAAACTCAATGGTTTTGGAAAGCTTGTAACATTATCTAAAATTTTAAGCATTTATATTTTGATCATAGAGGTCTCGATCATGGAGAAAAATATAGGTGAAGTAGGGTACTTGGACTAAAAATATTGTTTAAGGGTAGTTTTCGGCAAAGTTTGAGTGACCGTATTTTATTCGTTACAACTCCGTTTGACAAACGGTTGAACATTTTGGAAAATAGGCTAGGTAAACTCACTTTTACTAGAAGACATCGTTTTCTCAAAAGTATTCTATCCATGTGAAAAACAGCTCCAAACATGGTCACTAGCGACAGCTAGTTTGGCTAATAGAAAATATATATGTAAGTGTTTTATACTTGTGAATAATAGTTACGACAACCTTATTTAAACGCGTGTAATTTAGTCGTTATAAGTCCGTTTTCTACGTTTTATATATCCTTAGCTTCGTGTTAAAGTATAATAATATATTTTTGACAAATCGACTCATTTAGATAACGCTTAAAACTCATTTTTGACCCTTAAAAATTCTGGACAGCATGCTGTTTTCCGGAAAATATAGTTTTCATCGTTAAACTTGAAAATAGCATAACTTCTTCGTTATAAATCCGTTTTAACCCGTTCAAGCGACCACGGTTTCATTTTAAAGTATATTTTCTGAATATCCAGCCCAAAATAATTTATAACCTGTCGAATTTTCCAGATTTCACAAAAATGATCAGACCACTATTTAATGTTGTCGAAATTGATTTTTCTTGCGTAATACTTATTCTTACCACTTCAAATCAACACCAAAGTGGTATACATACATATGATACTTGCATGATTTCTACTAGAATGATAAAAATAACTCAAGAATAATTATGAAAGATTAGGAAAAATCATTAGAAGCTTACTTTAGTGATTAGAGAGTTTTGTTGCAAATATACCTAAATAAATCTTGAGGTTTTTATTTCAAAACCTAAACTAGATTACTACATGAACTTGATAATCACTTGGATCATGAAAAATATTATGTTTCTTGTTCTTCTTCATCTTGGCCGACCACCACAAGGAAAAAGAGAGGATTTCTAGTGTTTCACCTTTTATTATGTGTTATGTATGTGTTTAAGATTTTTGGAACTCTTGTATATTGAAAGTATCTATCCAATGTGTAGGTGTCCATAATGGTTAAGATATTTATCTAAAATGTGATGAATAGGGGGGGTGACCGGCCATAAGAAAAAAAAAGATTTGATACTTGATTTTGATGACTAATTGTATTTTAACTTTACTTTAATTAGTAGTTTGTACAAAAATTAATTGTTAAGTGTAGCGTTAGCTAGAAATCGATTTTAACGGAACACAATAAAATATATCGAAGTCATAAAAATTATAAAAATACATTTCTCGCAAGAATTGAGTGAAATAATAATTATCGAGTTGAATTTACGAAAACCGTCGTAAATATATATAACAATTTATATACAAAATAAATTGAAAACATCGGGTAAACTAATAACGTAATTTTTATAGTCTTAAAATGAGTATAGAAATATATTAGGACAATTTTTGTAAGTTTTGGATCAATGGTTCAAACTAAATGATCGTGCGATAGCGTTTATTTAATAGGAAAATAAACGTTAAATAAAATATGCAATCCCGTGCATGAACCAATATGATGATGTGACTAATGATATGTAGACTAATCCTAGTCTATATGAAGTTTCCTCAATGATTTTTCATGAATACGCAGCTAAACCGTCAAGGTTACGCGTATTTGATACTCGTAAAGCTAGTTTACGAAAAATGATGAATAGTGAATCATGAATAGTGATTTTTCTCCGGGAATAAATAGTGTTTCATGAATAGTAAAATTTTGAAATGCCCTTCAAAATATCTAATCGATTTCAAAAATGATGAATAGTAACCACTGAATAGTAAATTCCCGAGATGAATAGTGAAATTTTCAAAGTTTGTAAAATGACCTAAAATTACGAGTTTTCACATAACAATAAACTACTATTTTTTTTTTCGAATCATCATTTTTTTTATAACTAAAAACATAACATCCCCCCACTTGAGATGAACATATAATGAGAATATGGGGGGTCTTCAATGATCTTCAAATATAAGTCTTTGACGAAAGCGTGATTTCCGAACCTCTCTACTTGAACCTTGAGCTTAGGCAAACAATGACTTCCCGATCACAAATTAAGACTACACGGTAGGCAAAGGTGAATTGGTGTAACGAAAAAAAAAATATAAATGGTATGAAATGAAAGGAAAGGCTCAGAAGGGTGTATCTAGGGGTATCTTGCATTAAGGTAAGTGCAACAAAAGGTGTTAATACAAATATCGTCATTAAACGTTATTTATATTTTTGATCTTTACCTAAGTTTTGTTAACGACAAAAGTAAATTTAATTTGTATAAAGCTTAAAGCTTGTCAAGTTTAATAGATATTAAAACAAGCTTTTTCAAACAATATCTTCATCATTTGAAGCATTTATATTGTGACTAATCATATCTTAATATGATTCTAAGCCTAATGTATGATAATAGTTTTTAGAATGTTTTAGTTTCTTAAAAACTAAACATTACTTATGTATTTGCATATTTCTAAAATAGAAAAACAACACATGACATCATGTGATGCATCATGGAAATCATTGGAAGATTTCATTAGATATTTTGTGTAGATTTGTACTCTTCATATCTTACACAATCTTACATAGATATGGTTGACTTTGGCAAAGATTTGATATCTTGCTTTGTCGGAACTGGCGGCACCAAAATATATAACGGACGGAACCCTTTCAAGGGGTCCGCCGTCCGTGTCTGCCGATGGTTTTGGCTATAAATAGCAAAGCCAAACCAAGTAGTTTTTCATCCCTTTCTATCATACTCTCTTACATATCTTCTCTCTAACCTTTCTAACTCAGTTTCATATCATATTAGTGATCTCTTTTGTAGCAAAGAAGATCAAGTCACATTCAAGCTTCAAACGAGAAGTTGGAAGTCTTGTTTGTTTAGTGTTGTATGATCTTGTGTTGATTCATACTTCATTGTTGTATTAAACCATCATAATCTTGTGAGTGTGAGTGGTTAGTATTTTAGTCCTCAAAATACATTGTGTGTGGGAGTGGTTGTACCCTTGGAAAGAACTCAACATCTAGCTTAGTGTCGGAAATAGTGTAAGCGAAGTGTAAAGGTTTCTCCGCCGGTGAAAGGAGCTTGTTGACTAGTGAAGTTAAACTCTCGAGTGTGAGACTCGGGGAGTGGAGTAGGGCAAGGAAAAAGAGTCCTTGTAGACCGAACCACTATAAACAACTTGTTGTGGTTTGATCATTTCTTCCTTATTTACTCTTTACATATTGCTTGCATATTTCATTAACATATCTAAGATCAATATCAATTGATCTTTCAATAAGTTTCAAAACAAAGTTTTTAATTGGTAAACTATTCAACCCCCTTCTAGTTTTCTACAATTGGTACCAGAGCCTCTTTGCTCAAGAATTTCTAAAATAATTTGTATTTTATAAACTTGAAACGATCCATGGATTATGAAAACTTTAAAGAAGGGCAATCTATGCAAAGACCACCACTCTTTGAAACCAATGGATTTATATATTGGAAAAACCATTTTGAAACATATGTAAAATCAAAAGATATAGATCTTTGGTATGTTATTGTTAAAGGGGATTTTAGTTCTACAACAAAGGATATTTCTGTTGATGAACAAAAGAAATTAGTTGCTAAAAATAATGAAGCTAAAATGATGCTTTATAATGCTTTACCTAGAAAAGAATATGAAAGAATTTTTATTTGTGAAACCGCCAAAGATATTTGGGAATCTTTGATTGTTACACATCAAGGTAATTCACAAGTCAAGGATAACAAAATTGATCTTCTTGTTCAACAATATGAACAATTTGTTATCCCGGAAGATGAAACCATTGATTGTGGCTTTGCTCGCTTTAATACTATTATTACATCACTTAAAGCACTTGATGAATCTTTTCGTAGTAAGAACTTTGTCAGGAAATTTCTTAGAGTACTCCATCCCAAATGGAGAGCGAAAGTGACCGCTATTGAAGAATCAAAAGATCTCTTAAAAATGTCACTAGACGAGCTAATCGGTAACCTCAAAGTACACGAAATGGTAATGGAGAAAGATTTGGAGATCATCAAAGGAAGAAGGGAGAAGATCAAACCCATTGCTCTAAAAGCAAAGGCGGAATCAAGTGATGATGACGAATCTTGCTCCGGTAGTGAAGATGAGGAGTATGCCATGACCGTTAGAGACTTAAAGAAGTTTTTTAGAAGAAGAGGAAAGTTTGTAAGACAACCTCGAGAAGAAAAGAAGCCATTCGAAAAGATCGGGATGACAAAAGGGTAAAGGTGAAAGAAAGTGTTTTAGATGTGGTGATGCAAGTCATCTCATAGGAGAATGTCCCAAGCCACCTAAAAGCAAAACTCAAAGAGCTTTTGTACGTGGTGCTTGGAGTGATAGTGAAGACGATGAAGAATCAAGCAAGGAAGAGATCGCTCTAATGGCACATGAGTCAAAAGAGGTACTTTCCGACTCTTCTTATTCTTCTATTAATGATGACAATTTGCAAAAACAATATAATCAATTGTGTGAGCTAAGTCTAAAAATCATAACTAAAAATAAATTTTTAAAAACCAAAAAGGAATTTTTGGAAAATGAAGTTTATGAGTTAAAAGAAAAAGCAAAACGACTTGAAAAAGGAAAAGCAAATGACGATGGTTGTAAATCATGTCAAGAGCTTAATCTTGAAATAGAAAAACTAAAGCTCACACAAGATGTTCTAATCGAACAAAATTCTAAATTTAAAAGGTTTAACAAAAACATCGCTCTTGCCGATGAAATAGTTAAAATACATAAAACACCAGGAGACATGAATGGGCTAGGATTTAATGAGGTATTAATTCCAAAGAGTCAAAACAAAACGGCCGAAAAGGACGAACAAACTGTCAAAACTGCTGCAGTACAGCACGGACTAGACGGACCCAAAATAAGGGTTCCGTCCGTTGAACGAAATGGTGTCGTGGGTACTTCAGCAGGACAGAATGTTTGTGATACGGACCGTAATGAATTTGTCAAAGTAACAAAGAAAACCAAGGATAGTGTTAAACTAAAACCAGTTGTTACATCAGGAGTAGGACTTGCTAAAAATGAATTTAGATAAAAAACTACTCAACAACGACATAAAACACCTTTTGCCAAACGCCCCTTTCCTAAGAGCAACCACAACGTACAACCCAACTACCAACACAACGGTTGGAATCAAAACTTTCCTAGACCATATCAAACTCCAGATTACATGTCATGGAACTCTTACCCATCGTTTCCATACATGAATCAAATAAATGGTATGTTTAACCCAAACGGACCCATGAGATATTGGGGACCAAATGCTTGAGTTATTTGCTTCTTAGGTATGCTTGAAAGTTGGATTGGAACCTGATGAATGGATAAAAGATAGTGGATGCTCACGACACATGACGGGCAACAAAATCCTCTTCTCATCATACCAAGAGTATGACGGAGGTAATGTCACTTTTGGTAGCAATCTCAAAAGCAAAATCATTGGGAAAGGTACAATCGCTCATAACTCCCTAACTATTGAAAATGTTGCTCATGTAGATAGGTTAGGATTTAATCTACTTAGTATTAGCCAATTATGTGATAAAAAGTATAAAGTACTATTTGATGAAAATGGTAGTAAAATACTAAAAGATGGTATCACCATAGCTAAAGGAGTTAGGAAAAATAACATATACGTCATGAAAATAGATAAAACATCTAATGACAAACTTTTCCTAACAACGTTAGATGATAGCTCATCTCTTTGGCATAGACGCTTAGGTCACGCTAATATGAGACTTATACAAAACCTATCTTCAAAAGAGCTAGTTAGGAATTTACCAAAACTAAAATATGACCAACACTTTTGCGACGCTTGCAAAATTGGTAAACAAACCCATAGTAGTCATAAATCTAAAAATATGGTGTCCACATCTAAGTGTCTAGAATTATTGCATATGGACTTGTTTGGTCCATCCGCTATAAGAAGCTACGGAGGCAACTTATACACTTTGGTCATAGTAGATGATTACTCAAGGTTTACTTGGACGTTGTTTTTGAAAACCAAAAATGAAGCTTTTGATAAATTTGAAATTCTTAGCAAGAAAATTCAAAATCAACTAGGTGTTAAAATTGTGTCGATCCGAACGGATCATGGTCGTGAATTTGACAACGAAACTCAATTTGGAAACTTTTGTGATACAAATGGTATAACACATAACTTTTCGGCTCCACGAACACCTCAATCAAATGGAGTAGTAGAACGTAAAAATAGAACAATTCAAGAAATGAGTAGAACAATGCTTAATGAACAAAACATTCCTCAAAAGTTTTGGTGTAACGCCGTTGACACTTCTACATATATTTTAAATAGAGTCTTAATTCGTCCTTTCCTAAACAAAACACCATATGAGCTTTATAAAGGTAAAAGCCAACTTTAGGATATTTTAGAGTCTTTGGTTGTAAATGCTTTATTCTTAATACTAAAGATTATCTCACCAAGTTTGACCCAAAGTCTTATGAAGGTGTATTTCTTGGTTATTCTCAAACTAGTAAATCTTACATTGTCCTAAACAAAGAAACAATGATAGTCGAGGAATCGTTGAACATAACATTCGACGAAAGTCCACCTCCCTCTAAGACATCACCTTTGGTAGATGATGACTTAGTTGAAAGTCAAATGATAGAAAGTCAAGAAATAATTAATAATAACAAGGAAGATGAACCATTAAATAAAGAGATTGCAAACATCAAAGAATCTAAAAGTCATCCTTTAGACAAGGTCATAGGACAACTTAATCAAAGAACCTTAAGGTCACAAGCCCAAAATCAAAGTAATTATTTTTGTTTTGTATCCACCATTGAACCGAAAAACATAAATGAAGCAATAAAAGATGAATCATGGGTAATTGCCATGCAAGAAGAGTTAAACCAATTCGTTAGAAATGATGTTTGGAAATTAGTTCCAAAACCTAAAGATCAAACTATAATTGGAACGAAATGGGTCTTTCGAAATAAAATGGATGAAAATGGTGTAGTATCTAGAAACAAAGCTAGGCTTGTTGCACAAGGTTATAATCAACAAGAGGGGATTGACTATGATGAAACTTATGCACCGGTAGCTAGACTCGAATCTATTAGAATATTACTTGCTTATGCATGTGCTTATGACTTTAAATTATTTCAAATGGATGTTAAAAGTGCTTTTCTTAATGGGTTTATTAACGAAGAAGTGTATGTTGCTCAACCTCCGGTTTTACCGACTTTGAGAAACCACATCATGTCTTCAAACTCAAGAAAGCATTATACGGTCTTAAGCAAGCACCAAAAGCTTGGTACGACCGACTTAAGACTTTTCTTATTGATAACAAATACACTATGGGATTAGTAGATAATACTCTTTTTACCAAGAAAAGGAATCACATATTATCATTGTTCAAATATACGTTGATGACATTATATTCGGATCAACTTGTCAAGAGCTATGTGATGATTTCTCTAAAATCATGCACGACGAGTTTGAAATGAGTATGATGGGTGAATTAAATTTCTTTCTAGGACTTCAAATTAAACAACTAGAAGATGGCATATTTTTTAGCCAATCTAAATATATAAAAGACATGCTTAAGAAATTTGGTCTTGAAGATTCCAAACCAACTAAAACACCCATGTCCTCGGACACTAAACTCACCAAGGATGAAGAAGGTGAATCCGTAGATAACACTAAATATAGAGGAATGATTGGTAGCCTACTCTATCTTACGGCTAGTAGACCCGACATTATGTTTAGTGTTTGTCTATGTGCTCGCTTTCAAGAAAACCCAAAGGCATCACACTTAGAAGCCTTAAAAGGATTTTTAGATACATTAAGGGAACAACGTGTTTAGGATTATGGTATCCCAAAGGAACGGGTGTAGAAACCATAGTGTATGCCGACTCGGATCATGCCGGTGATTATGTCGATAGAAAAAGTACAAGCGGTATTTGCACTTTTGTTGGACATTGTCTCACCTCATGGTTTGCAAAGAAGCAAACGGCTTTAGCCATCTCAACTACTGAAGCCGAGTATGTCTCAGCCGGAAAAGTATGTCAACAAGCTCTTTGGATGAAGCAAGCTCTCGTAGATTACGGAATTCATCTCAACGACATTGTAATACTTTGCGACAACAAAGGAGCCATCGATCTCAGCAAGAATCCCATTCAACATGCTTGTACAAAGCATATTGGAATCCGTCATCGCTTTCTTCGCGACAATGTTCAAAAAGGAAACATCTCAATCGAGAAAGTATCCTCCGAAGACAACATTGCCGACATCTTAACTAAGCCTCTTAGACGAGAACCTTTTAATCTTCTTAGACTTGGTTTAGGGTTAATGGAACCAAACATGTAGGATAAACATAGCCCAAAACATTAGAATAGTCAAAACAAAACAATTTTGTTTTGTATCTGCTCTGTAGCACGGCACCAAGCGACAACACGAACGGAACCAAAATTTGGTGCCGTCGGTCCATGGTGTCTACAGAAGCAAAACTGCTACCTACAAAACATCTTCTTCCTCAAAACCCACTTTACCAAAACGTGTAAACATTAAACCAAGCTCATTATTGACACCTTCTCACTCACTAATCACTGAAGATAACATCATTGTAAGTATCCTAACTACATTTTATCTCTTAATTCTGAGTCTATGATTCTTATTTATGCACAAAACCATTACAAATCATTACATGGGGTTTTATGTATGCTTTTATACTAAATATGAATTCAATTGGCAAATTTCATAACTAGTCATTGAAATTAGGTACTACATTATCATATTGCATAAACAAATCATGCTTCCCACTAATCAATAGATAATAACTATAAGGCCTTATTCAAATAACCAAACACCCCATGTCAAAAATTTGGAAAAGCTTCTCACTTGTAGGAAAACAATTTTTTCATTGCTAATACAAATAGAAGCGTTAGAATTTTCATCACTTGCATGCTCTTGAATACTAAAGGTATTGCATAACTAATATGCATTCCCGGGTATATTCAAATGAAGCCACATTGAATTAGGAGCATTTGGGTTATCTCATGGTATTTGCCAAACACCCCACTAAAACCATTTTTGTGCATAAAATGAGTCGAGATAACCGCAACTCCAAATCGTTTTCATATAGGCACACACTAGAACCAAAACATTAAAGTTTATTCTCATTTTTCAATTCTTGCTCTTAGGAATAACCATGGTCGCCACAAGATTCTATGATCACAAGGACACCCTTGGCGATATTCCAAAACATCACAAAACCAAAGGACTTTCCAAGGAACAAGTAGAAATCTTTAAGAGTCTAGAATCAAGGTATTTCCATGAGGGTAGAACCATTCACCCATCTTTCATTAAAAATACCAATCTCCGTGAAGAACTAGCCGCCATTCAATTCGATTGTCTTCTTGACATCGATGAACCAATTTGTCCTAGGTTTGTCTTAGAGTTCTATGCTAGTGTGACTGGCTTTAGTGATGAAGATGATGATGAGTTTTGTCTTAGGTTTAAAATCAATCAAAACGACTACACCATCACCTTAGGCAACTTTGCTCAAGTGCTAGGAATTCCCAACCGAGGGACTTGTGTCTACTTGGATAAGTGGTCACTCACCGTTCTTGATGCAATCAATGACCGCACTTCTCCCTACCAAACACCTCTAGCAAATAAGGATGTCATCCGTGAGCACCTATTTATCCCAAGGGGAGACACAACCCGAGTCACCCGAAAAGGAAAAGAAGTGAACCGAGAGCCATATGGAATGGAGCTAAATGAACTTAAGCCCGAATTTAGAAAATGGGAAGAACTACTTAGAGCCAACGTCATTAGCACCATAGGAAATAGGGATCACATCAATGCTTGTCTTTGTCATATGCTCTACAACTTTTCCACCCATCAACCATTCAATTTAGCCTACTACATCGCTAGGAGAATGATTGATATTCCAACTCAAGGTTCCGTTGCTCTTCCATACGGGATGCTTCTCACCCGTCTCTATAGAAACTTTGCACCAATTCCACCAAGCCCAAAAGGGATGCACCTTCACTATGAGCTCATCCCTCACATCTTTGTACCTTTGAGTGATGCACGAGTAGCTAAGACAAAAGGCAAGAGAGCAAAACCTCCAACTCCATCATCATTATCATCAAATAGCTCCGATGATGGACTTCCAAACTCTCACCTTCCACCTCATGAGTATTATGCATCTCTTCCTTAGATTTAGAATGAATCAGTGGAGTTCAAGAAAACCAAGGGGATGTTCAAGTGCCTTGGTAGAATGATGACCAAGATCTACAAGAAGTTGGATAAGTGATAATTGTTTTAAGGAGCGTTTGGAACAATAAATTATCTCTAATGTTTGATACAATTTGGTTGTTTTTATCTTGTAGGATGATAATATAACTTGAAACAATGATGTATGCTAACAATCTTATGCAGGGAGATAGCACAAGTATGCTATCAAATTTTACCCATTTTCACTATAATGTGAAAATCACTTAGCCTTGCTCAAAATCTATGCTCCATTATGTTTGTACATGTGTTATTTACTTTTCCTAACTAGAAATGTTTAGTGTCACTTGTTTTGAGAAAAATTTCAGGTTTCGGAAATTCCCCCGACACCTTAAAATGCACTCTGTGAAGTTTTCTGCACTGCACGGATCAGACGGCACCAACGTTTTGGTTCCGTCTGTTATAAGAAATGGTACCGCCGTACCTGTACAGGCGGACCAGACGGCACCCTTTTTAGGGGTCCGTCCGTGTAAACTTTTGGTGTCGTGGATCCTCCAGGTAACTTTCTGAATTTCGATTCTTTCGTCATTCCAAATTACCATCCATTGCTTGTAGGTGAATCTTAACTAGTTTATACCCTTATTAGAACTAGTATAATTCACTTAGGCATACAAGAAATCCATTTCCCACCAAAATTCAAAAATTTGAAAAATTCACCCAAGGAGCCCTTTGGCATAAAGGAAGGAACCAAATTTTTGGTACCTTGAAATCCGTAGGTAATCTGATTGTTAGGAAATTCCACTCATTAGAACACATTAATTGCAAATTTTTGCTTCTTCACTCCATCTCTCTTGTATGGCTTGACTTAGGTGATATGACTAGCATTTAACCCACTTCCAAATCATTAGGAACCTCATCCTTCTATGGTTTAACATCAAATCAAACACATTTCTCCATAATTTTTCACTTCTATAAATTGAGAGGTTTTACCATGATCATCCTCACACCTTCTTCATTCTTACCATCATCTAGCAAAGAAAAACACAAGTCAAAATGACAAAATCCTCTCCTAAACCTTGCAAGAAAACCGCTAGAATTAACGTGAGGCCTTGTTGCTTCGTAAACTTGAGCTCCTCATCCGAGTCTTCTTCACTCATAATCTCATCCCCCATCCGAGATGATACAAGCCTAACTTTGGCTACTCCTACTCAATCACCAATTGTGATCACCACTCCACCACCTACAAAAACACCAACTTCACCTCCACCGGCACCCATCCAAACATCCAAAACACCCTCACCACCAAAATATCCAACTCTCATTCCTTTGGAGTTATTTTCCACACCACCCACTTCTCTAAATCCTTTCTTGGAGGACTTGGATGACTTGCCTCCTAGGCCAAATCATCCACCACCATTGCCATCCTTTGGCACAATTGAGCGGATTGCTCCTGAGTCACCTAGGTCATCTTTTGACCCAAACGCCCCATTAGGGCCAAAACCTCTTCTCTTACACCCCATTCACAAATACATCCATGGTCCTTTGTATGGGGACCAACCACTCCCCACATCAATATCCCCTCACATAGAGGACATTGAGGAGTGCATGTGGGATGCTAATCCCACAAGAGAGGAGATTCAAGCGGAACTCCAAAACCTCCACCAATTCAAAGGCATGGTGGATTCTCACCTTAGTGAGACTATGCAAATGCAAAATGCTTTGCTAGCCTCCATCATGACCACCCCAAACATCCCTACCAACACTAACACATCCACCATTCCACCACCACAACCTCACCAAACATACTACCCCCCAAGGCATGGTTGCTCAACTTGTGAGCAAACCGCCCAAACCGTTGATAGGACCCGGGTTATGGTCCATGACTTCCAAGAGGAAATGAGGTTCATCCTCAATCACATCCTTGAGCGCCTCAACGCTCTTTCTCATCCATCATCTCATTAGGATGGTCATAGATTAGCATTTCTAAGTTTTTCTTTTCTTAGGATTATTTTTTTCTTGTACTAAAACACATCATTGTGTTCTCTTTTCATGATCCTTATTCATGAATAAATTTAACTAATGAATGGTGTTTTCTATATTTTTGGTGCCTTTACATAGTGTTTGAAAATGCTTGTGAATGATCATTATTACTAACATTTTTTTTGTAGCTTTTTTTTTTTTTTTTTTTTTTTCACAATCCATGTATCTTCCCATTAAGCACCCAATTTAGGGGGAGCTTTTATCAAGGGGGAGATAATGGCTCGGGCTCATTACATTCCGCATCGACTCTTCTTTTTGTTGAGACAAAAAGGGAGAGAAAATATAGAACTTGTTTATATTTGACTTTTTTGAAAAAGTCAAACTGCATACATTGACTTTCTGAAAAAGTCAAACATGATACTTCATTGGTAATACTTGACTTTTATTAAAAAGTCAACTGCATACTTTGACTTTCTAAAAAAGTCAACATCATGCATCAACTAGTGAATACTTTGACTTTCTGAAAAAGTCAAACATCATACACTTGCATTATCATTTCCTTTTCAAGTTCTAAAACTAATATTTTTATAACTCTTGCACAAACTTTGTATCTTTTATAAAAAAAAAAAATTATATTTTGTCCTCAACAAAAAGGGGGAGATTGTTAATACAAAAAAGGGGGAGATTGTTAATACAAAAGTAAATTTAATTTGTATAAAGCTTAAAGCTTGTAAAGTTTAATAGATATTAAAACAAGCTTTTTCAAACAATATCTTCATCATTTGAAGCATTTATATTGTGACTAATCATATCTTAATATGAGTCTAAGCATAATGTATGATAGTAGTTTTTAGAATGTTTTCATTTCTTAAAAACTAAACATTACTTATGTATTTGCATATTTCTAAAAATAGAAAAACAACACATGACATCATGTGATGCATCATGGAAATCATTGGAAGATTTCATTAGATATTTTGTGTAGATTTGTACTCTTCATATCTTACACAATCTTACATAGATATGGTTGACTTTGGCAAAGATCTTGATATCTTGCTTTGTCGGACTGGCGGCACCAAAATATATAACGGACGAAACCCTTTCAAGGGGTCTGCCGTCTGTGGTGCCTGCTGATGGTTTTGGCTATAAATAGCAAAGCCAAACAAAGTAGTTTTTCATCCCTTTCTATCATACTCTCTTACATATCTTCTCTCTAACCTTTCTAACTCAGTTTCATATCATATTAGTGATCTCTTTTGTAGCAAAGAAGATCAAGTCACATTCAAGCTTCAAACGAGAAGTTGGAAGTCTTGTTTGTTTAGTGTTGTATGATCTTGTGTTCATTCATACTTCATTGTTGTATTAAACCATCATAATCTTGTGAGTGTGAGTGGTTAGTATTTTAGTCCTCCAAATACATTGTGTGTGGGAGTGGTTGTACCCTTGGAAAGAACTCGACATCTATCTTAGTGTCGGAAATAGTGTAAGCGAAGTGTAAAGGTTTCTCCGCCGGTGAAAGGAGCTTGTTGACTAGTGAATTTAAACTCTCGAGTGTGAGACTCGGGGAGTGGAGTAGGGCAAGGAAAAAGAGTCCTTGTAGACCGAACCACTATAAACAACTTGTTGTGGTTTGATCATTTCTTCCCTTATTTACTCTTTACATATTGCTTGCATATTTCATTAACATATCTAAGATCAATATCAATTGATCTTTCAATAAGTTTCAAAACAAAGTTTTTAATTGGTAAACTATTCAACCCCCCCTTTTAGTTTTCTACAAAAGAGTTTAGCACGGGGGTCGAAAATTCGAGGTGACTAATCGATAGACACATAAGGATAGACTATTTGGGGTGATAATCCTAAAAATATTTCCTTCTCAAACCGATTATTCCATATATATTAAGCGAACTCAACATACCTCATCTATGGTCTCGAAATGATGCAAAGGCCAAGTTCTAAAGTTTACAAGCTACGGGTACACTCATAATTTGGTGGATTTGGGTAAATAACTGGAAACGGATAAGGCTAATCTCACCATGAAATATCAAAGGTTATAATGTGCTCGGCTAAGGTCTAATCTAGTTAAGTTAAGAAAAACATGTCAAAATTTAAAAAATGGCATAATTTTTCAAAATAAACTAGAAAAAAGAGGGCAACTAAGTTCAAGTAATAATTCTACTCCCATCCCCCAACTTGAGATGTACAAAGTCCCTTTTGTACTAAACGTTAAATAAAGTTGAAGAGAAAGTAGAATTAGAGCGAGAACTTCCCTGAAATTCGCTCCTTCGAAGGAAGAAGGCCCATGAAGAAAATCGTGCCTTCTCTTATGCATCCATGAGCAAACTTCAATCCCTGAAATCACAACTAACTAACAAGCATAATTCTAAAAAGAAAAACACAAACAAAAATAAATCTAACTCACTTTCGTTGGAATCACGGTTGCATTTTGCATATGCAACAAGCCTTTTAAACCACTTTGTGTCCCAAGTGGACGAGTGTAGTCTCGTGAGGGCTTATAGGGAACATACCCACAAAGTTTATTTTACACTAATACAAGGTTATTGTGTTCATACTAGAAAAATATAGACTACAAGGAGAATTACGGCGTAACTATTAGAAGGAGTACGCCGTAATTGTGGTTAAACCTGGAAATCAGCTACCGAGGAGCTGTTACGGCGTAACCATAAGGATGAGTTTACGCCATAATGGTTGATAACCTGTAGAGATTCAGCTCCTTAGGAGATGTTACAGCGTAACCATAAGGATGAGTTACGCCGTAACTTCATGACAGGACATAACAGGTCCCCGTTTTAATCATCGTGAGTTCGTCTCCAATTCCTACAAAAATGTTAAAAACTCAAAACCCAACAAATAAAAATAAAAAGGAAGAAAAAATCGATGGGATAATTCGGGTTGTCTCCCGAAAGAACACTTTTCTTTATTACCGAGTCTTTAAGTTAGAATCAAAGCCATGGGGCTTTATGGTGGCCTTCGAACTTGGCTGGCCTCGTCCATCTCTTTCATTAGGTTGTGTCTAACCCATGCGACGTTAGTAGCGGTGCGAAGAAATTCCTTCCTTTCTATTTTCCGATCCTTGAAAAATTTTCGTCCGGCCCCAAGTGACACTTTGTGATTTCAAAATTTTCAGCAATAATGGGTGGCGGTCTCTTATATGTAATACCAAGAAGTTTACATCTCCATTGTTCGTATGCCTCATCATCTGGGTCAGTGAACCCGTCATGATCTTGTAGTTCAAGGCAGTCCATAATTCCTTCAATATCATCGTCATCGGACTCCATCCTTATAAACCACTCATCACTAGCAATTCCTCTACAAGTTCGGGCTTACAATCTTCTTTTTCCTCACCCCATGTATCCTTGTGATGATCATTCATCACCTCATTAGTATCGTTAGGAATCTCTTCTTCACTTGGGTCTTCATCATTTATGCAGCCCTTCCAAATTTTTTCTTTAGTGGAAGCGTCCACTTTTCCATACTTGATTTTAACCCAATCATCAAATCCTAATTTATCTAACCAAGGTAGATCAGTTCTCTCATTGTCGTTAGTTGAGTTCCACAAAAATTCGTCATCCTCATCTCTAGCCATGCTGCTCCCCCCGTTACAATCTTCGTCAAATGGGTTACACGAAGCCCAAAATATTTCACCAATGGTTTTTATCTTTTCACACCAATGCTTCCGCACCATCTTGTCGTTGGTGTCGCTTAAGTAGTCATCATTACAGGAGATATCATCCTTGATTGATTTATCAACGAACTCTTTATGTTGATGGAGATGTTCATCATAGTCAAGCTTGAGCTTCCTTATTAATCCTAAATTAATAATAGTGTCCCCAAATCTTATCATATACCAATCATGGAAAGATAGATTCCCGAACTTGATATCGTGTCTTTCAATCTCGTGGGGGCATATCCATTCTTCAACTTTCATATTTCCACCCCTTTTTACAATACTCGTGAAATGGATTGCATATTGGCCATGCTTGCGTAGATTCACCTTGCATGATCATTACCGGATTGCAGTTGTGTTTACTAGGAGGTTCCTCTACGTCCTTGATTGAGAAGCTCATCAACCTTTCTTCATCGTTTGTTGTAGACCACATGTACTTGTTGTTTTTCACCCTTTCTTTGTCATCTCCTCTATTGAAAATGTCATTATGAGGGTTACACGAAGCCCAAAGGTCGTACCATTTATCATTTTCCATTGGGATTGCCTTGCACCAGTGGTACTTCTTCTTGGATGGGGATTTTGGGACCATATTCGGATTACCGGTCAAAGTGTCCAGGAATTTGGATCCTGATTCATCAAATCCCAGGAATTCGTCGGCCAAGTATTCAAGTTACGTCGTAATTTAGATGGGGAGTTACGGCATAACTGGCTTCTGTCATAACTTCCAGCTTCATTTCCCTGCACAATGCTATAACTATCGTCATATTTATCATTTTCAGAAAAAATAGCCTTGCATGCTACCATTTGTTTGCTTTTTTGTTCTTCATTCCTTCTTTGTACTTCATCGCTAAGTTTACCAATCATGGTTTCCAAATTTTTTAGCGATTCGTCATGGCTGAAGAGGCTTTTGTTTGTACTTTCTTGGAAGTTCTTTATCCATTCCTCCTGCTCTTTTTGTCTCTTAATGGAGTCTTCAGGGTACTTGTTGATCATATCCTCGAGATTAGACCTTCTTTCACCGAAAGGTCCACGATTGTAATATGCCGAAGGTCCTCCACGATAGCCGTTACCGTTTCCATGTGACCCATGGAACGGTCTATTTGCTTCGCCGTACTTGACTTCTTTGATTTTAATTTCTTCATCAATAAAAAGACAATTTTTAGTGAGATGCCCTCCACCACAGCTTTCGCATCCAATTTGGATAGCGTGCACACTTTCCTTAAGCTTTAGCATGTCACGACCAAGATTTTCAAGTTTGTTTGTAATGGCGGCAATACCATCAAGACTTCCGCCTAAAATCCTATGGCTTCCTCCTTCATCCACTTTTGAGAATGGGTGGCCATATTTTGTATAACTTCCAAAGCAAGTGTAGGGGTCATTCCAAGGATCGGCCCCTAAGAATCGAGCATCTTCCTTGTAGCAACTCCAATACCCTTGTAGAAAATAATGACCTTCTGTTGATTATTGAGGTCATGAGTTGGGCATTTGTATAAGAGGTCATTATACCGATCCCAAGCTTGGTATAATGTTTCGCCATCTTCTTGTTTAAAATTGTGGATTTCTTCTAATTGCTTTGCCGTTTTAGGAGGGAAAAATCTCTGAATGAAAGCCCTTTTTAAAAGATTCCACGTGTCAATTGTTCCACCGGAAAGTCTATCAACCCATCGTCTAGCCAACCCCGTAAGTGTCATAGGGAAAACCCGAAGCATAACTGTGTCATGAGAAATACCTGGGATGTTGAAGAGGCTTGCAATGTACAAAACATTATCAACATGCTTGCAAGTATCTTCGTCTCTATTTTTGGAAAAAAGGTTAGCACAAAGCTCCCTCATAAACTGGTTCTTGATCTCAAAATGGACCTCTGCTCCAATAGCCGGCCTAACGAGCCCCAGCCCTTGTTCATCCCTAGTCATAGCCAGATACTCCTCGAGAGTGAGGTTATCGATGTCCACAACTGCCATGGTACCTGAAACTAAAATAAAATCGTGAGAAAACAAAAATTTAAAATGAAAAAAAACAAAAATAAAAGACTTAACAAAAATCATAATATAGCTCCCGGCAGCGGCACCAAAAACTTGATGCAGGATTTCTGACTAGGTTTTAGTATTTATAATTGTCTCGTTTACCTACGGTCTACCTAATGCACTCACGGGCAGTGTACCCGGTTGTGTGTAGTGTAGTAATCGGTAAAACCGAGGTCGTCCCATTAAGTATAAGTGTCACTTGTTTTAACTAGTTGGTAGTAGAAATGATTAATTAACTAAGAAATGAAATAAGATGCGCAAAGTAAATAGAGGTTGTGATCAATAGAGAGAAAGTGGGATAACCTAATTAATCATCCAATTGTGCAATGTCTATGTTTTATTACTTCCAATTGATTCAAGTGGGGGTTTAAGTCGCTAGGACAGCATTTGGTCAATTCATCCTAACCTATCAACAAAGGCTCCTACCCGACGTCAAAGGTTTACCCCTTGGGGCGTTGAGGGTCTTAAGTTACCTAAGCCAAGTCATTAAGTACCCTACATGCAAGATTTGAAATAATGAGTTGTGAGTGAATGATGTAAAATGCAAAATTTAGGTCTTTTATTTATAGGCATGATCATAGTTACGGCGTAACTTGAGTTGACAGTTACGCCGTTACTTAATTATCCTCCAAATATAACTCTTGTTAAATAGACTGCGGTGTAACACTAGGGAAAGGTTACGCCGTAACTTCAATACAGAACTCTCGTTAAGTGGACTATGGCGTACTTGTTGAGGAGTTACGGCGTAGTTGATGGAGGCACGAAATATTTCATGACCTAGATGATTACGGCATAACTTTTGTTGGCAGTTACGCCGTAATTGACGTTGAGTAGGCAATCTGAGATAAAACACTAGCTACAGCGTAATGTGAGAGAATAAGTTACGTCGTAGCTTCTTCATTACTAGCATACTATCATAAACTGTTAGGAAAATCTCCAAATCCGCGTCTCTTCAGCTCCAATGCTCATAATTTACCTGAAAGTGAAATGTAAAGGAATACAAGCGTAAATCCATATAAAGGATATAAAATATGAGCATAAAAAGGAGAAATTGACAATAAGAAGTCAGGACTATTTGATGTTATCACCATCACAATTATGTCAGTGCAAGAACGAAATCCTAATAGACGTGAGCTAACGGCGTTTCAATTCCTAAGTGACGGCGTCACAATTCCTAAGTGACGCTGCCACATCATAAAAACTATAATTATTAATGCCTTATTTTTATTTTTGTGTGTGCATGTTTAGAGGAACTTATACCACTGAGTTAGGGTCGGTTTTTTGCAGCTTTTTAGGCTGTTTTGGCCATTGAAGAACTCAAGTATTATTGAGATAAGTATTTTAATCAATCATTCAATCATGTGTGTGTTATTGTTTGATTTGTTTATTTGCTTTTCTTTTTATTACTATGCTAGGCTAAATTGATTAGTATTTGCTTAGGATTGCATGAAATCTAGTTGTTGATTGTTTTGTTGTCATCACTTGTTTATTGGTGTGCGCCTTGGGAGTTGAAAAACTTGGGTCATGGGTCTTGGGTCATGGGTCATGGACATTGGGTCATGGGTCATGGATAATACCTAACATGATTTCATGCATGATGTCATGCAATGGGTCATGGTTTATGGATTAGCTCCATGGGTATGGGTCATGGGTCTTGGATATTACCAAACCTATTACATAATATATTACAACATATTTACTTTCAAAATTTATGTAAATGACCAAATGTATATACTTTGCAAAACAACATGTATTCTTATAATTTTACTTATGATAACTTTATATTTGTTATCAACAAAACATAACGAGATCGCTAAATATAAAAAAAAACATTTTTACGGTCTATTTGTATTAACATATCCTATCGATGATTGTCCCTTGATTTCAGGAAGTGCTAGAACCATGGTAGGACTAAGAGAGCAAATGGAACTTGACTTGGATGCTCGACAATTTGTATTAACATATCCTATCAATGGCGCCGACAATTTGAAATTCTCATGCATGATTGGTTTCAAACATGCTGACGTTAACCTCTTCCCTATTCTCTCAATTAACGTAATGTCTAAATATTTCTACAACTCTATTTTGAGCAAAAAGCTGGAATATAATGGAAAGAATGTGGTCAGAGTTTGTACGAATATACCTATCTTTGTTGGAAATTTCTCTATTGTTACCGATTTTGTGGTAGTAGAAGACATGGATGCATACCGTGACAAGGACATGGGAGATGTGATTGTTGGAAAGCCATTTTGCAGAGAAGCTTGCATCGAGGCAAAAAGGTTTTCAAGGCTCATTACTTTTCATAATGGTAAAGACAATGTAAGTTTTCAAATGGCCCGCTCAAATCCCAAATTCAAACACCTATCCAATGAGAAGTGCAACAAAAAAAACCATTACTACAAGTATGGACACTCGATGTATTGCAAGGAATCAAGTACCCATATCAAAATATAACGGGATTCTACAAGGGTGTCGTTAATTTGGGACCAGAATTTATTCGAGATGAGAAGATGGTGAAAACACTGACATGTGGACATGTGAGTATGCATGAAATGGAATTGATATTACTTTTCTACAAGCAAGTTTTTTAACCCTCTAGGCAGTGTACCTAATCGTTGTAGTGTAGTATGGGGTAAGCCCAGGGGATTGATTCATTCTCTAGGGGAATAGGAATGCTAGAAAGAGATGTATGACGAGAAGGTAAGGTTGAGGGAGATTCTTTTTAGTCTTTTTACGATTTTTTAAAGCAAGTAAATATCTCGGGTATAGGAGTGGGGAGGGGGGGTGGTACTTCTACCGATTATTAACTACATTTTACAACTAGTTGCTAATTAACTACCTTAACTATGGATAGATTATGCTAATTGTAGATGTGCTTATATGATGATTAAAAATGTGTTTACTTAGATGTTCTTACTCCCTAGTTATCTCTTATTAGTCGGTTGAATTGTCACATCCTCATCTTAATTGGTGCGTTGTATTCCCTTTGGTCATAGGGGGTTCCTAATTCCCTAGTTTTATGAATTGTAACTCTCCTCTAAACTATCCGGGATCGGCAAGCACAATAGTATCTCCCCCGAATACTCTAATATCCTTAAGCTACAACTCACGCAATAAACATAGCGAACGGCCTAGGTGCACTCCTAAGCTTTTTTGCTATTTAGGACGTTCAAGCTTGCAACAATTAAAGAAGAAGCCAGTTTTCCTTACTCTAGCGTCTACTAATTAAGACAAGAGACAACCTAACAATATTAACAACTAGGTTTCATATATCTAAGCAAACACAAAGATAATTTAGCTACTCATGTTAAACAAGCAAGCATACACACATACAACTGAACATGGGGTAGACCTAATGATAATATGGATTAAAAAACTTATCTTATGATGTAAAGAATGGTATGGGACTCTTAGATATTGTCCAAGTCAGACTACATCTGAATTAGGGTTTGCTCTCCAAAGTTCTACCTCCTAAAATACAGAAATATCAAATTCTATATATAGATTTACAAATGCGACGGCGTCACCTTTTGCTTGTGACGCCGTCAGGTCGCTGTCATTAGGGTTTGTTTAGGCCAAGTCATCATTGGGACGGCATCAGTTGATAGGTATGACGCCGTCAGTCTTCATGAAGGACGTCGTCTGAGATTGGTTCTTGGGCGTCTGGTGTGGAAAATGAGAGTGACGCCTTCCAGAGTTTAGGCTTGACGCCGTTAAGTTGTAGAACCAAAACTTGTTCTGAGCTGTCATGTGTATTTTGATCAAAACTTCTATATAGGGACGACATCGCCCTTTGGTTGGGAAACCGTCAGGTCTGCTGGAGGGTCTTTGATCTTGACTTTGCCATTTTCTTCATGTTTTCGCTTCTTTTCATCCAAATATGCTTCATTCCAGCATTTTGCTTCCAAAAGACCTAAAATGTGAAAAGTAACGATTTTAAGTAGTAACGGATATAAAATGTGTTGCTTTAGGGCTTAAATGATCCCTAAAAATGTATGTTTTAAATCCTTATCAGGAATAGAAGCTAAACGCGAGTCTAACTTGAAGAATCTGGAATAAAGAGAAGTTCTTACAGGGAGACAACCCGTAGATTTTATTTTTTGTTTCAGTTTCGAGTCTATCAGACCCGTACGTTGATACGGCGCATATCCTATAAAGGGTGTGGCATATCGATCGTAATGGTCATATGTATCTTTTATTTTTTTGCACGTTTACTTTAATTTTTGAATTTTAAACTTTCTGTCATATGGTTTTTGATACAACGCATCCTTGTTTGGGATGCGGTGTATCACATCTAACTCGTTATTTATTTTAATTTTTTATCCTAGGCTCGAAATGGCGTATCTTAGTTAATAAGGTACGGCGTATCGAGTGACCTGATGAATTTACAGTTTATATTTATTTTGCTAACCATGAATTAACCGTAAAAGCAATAGCTATGATTTCTTATGCATTCATATAGGTTAAGTGGTATTTATACGAAGGAAAATGAGGTGTACAAACTACCCTGTATTTTCTGTGCACGCCATTCATGGAGGCTTGAACGCCCTTCAAACACAAAAAATAAAAATTTGCTCACAAACGCATCATGGAGGATCATACCGAGCAAATCTCAGCGGAGTTTCCCATTCTAATTCTTCCTATTTTCTATTTTTAATTTTATTTTTACACAACAAGAACGTTGTTTATCTTAAGTGTGTGGGGGGGGGGGAGGGGTGGAGAATTAGAACACGTTACTTGTCCTTATTTTTCAAAAATATGCTTAATATGATCTTAATATATGCTAAATTTAAAATTTTTGTAGCATGTTTTTGTGAAACCAAAGTTGCATGACCGCACACATAACCCTTAATTCAATATTGTGAGGATTTAGCCTATTTCGTTTCCCAATAGTTTACCCAAATTCCACAAAAATATGAGTGTGTGACTTGTAAACTTTAGAACTTGGCTTGGATACTATTCGAGACCACCATAATGAGTATTATTTATTTAGTTGGAGTAACTTGTCTATACAGGTAAGTTTTTAGGATTACACCCAAAAAGCCTTTATATGTCATGTTTTATTAACTAACTAAACTGGTTAGTTAACCCCCGTATAAACACTTTTGTTACTCTTATTTTTTAAGTAAGATAGCCCTAGAAAAACCCTCGGAGCCTTTCCTTTCATTTCTTACACCCAAATATATGTTTCATTACACCTATACACCTTAGCCTACCCTGTAGATTAAGTCCGTGGTTAGTTACTTTTTGTAAATTATGTATTTCCTGAGTTTTCGTGTTTGTTTCTTATCATGGTTAGGTCGGGAATTGCATATTGCAATGGGTGTGTCTCTTGTCTAAGTATTGATCAGGAATTGTACAATGCAATGGGAATGTGATAGTAGTAGTTTTTTATTTTTGTGTGTTTGCTACTATCACTATTATTTTCATATCTGATGTATTGAAAAGTATGGAAAAAATATCCAGATGTATTATGATGAAATTTTAC
The DNA here is from genome assembly GCA_910596185.1 of Chrysanthemum makinoi. Lineage (NCBI taxonomy): Eukaryota > Viridiplantae > Streptophyta > Magnoliopsida > Asterales > Asteraceae > Chrysanthemum > Chrysanthemum makinoi. Next base: position 296,654,415 of record OU343221.1, read on the forward strand.
ACCATTAGTTATATTTGATGTTAAAAAAAATGAGAAAGATCAGGAAAGTGAGATAATTGGTTTGTAAAAGCTTAACCGAAGTTATATTATGCAATGATATATTATTCATTGGTACGTAGTATAAACCAACGATGTAGAGTTATGTATTAGTGGAGATATCGCCGCTATTTGTTGTACTATATTTATGGTTTGCAAGGGAGTTGGTTATTGATGCAGGTTTTACTGACCACGTTTTAATATTTATAAAGTCTCGTTATACCTATGGTCTACCCTAATGCACTAACGGGCAGTGTACCCGGTCGTGTGTAGTGTAGTATTTGGTAAAACCGAGGTCGTCCCAAGAGCTATGTGTGTTGGATTATCACTAAGTCTAGGTGTCACAGATTTTAATATGATTTCGATAAGGAATTAACTACTAAAGCAGATAAAAGCAATAAAAGGCAAAGGTGTGATCAATAAAGGAGAGTGGTGCTAACCTAGTTATTCATCCTAGCTAGTAATGTCTACGTCTAATTACTTCCAATTACTTCAGGTGGGGTCAAAGTCGAGAGGATAACATTTGGTCAATTCGCCCTAACCTATCAGCAAAGATGCCACCACTGGAGAAGTCAGGTGTCCCTTCATAAGTCCAGTTGTTCCTTGTAACCACCCGCATTTTTAGGTTACTTTTCATTTTCGAGAATTTACTATTCACTTTTACTATTCACTTTCACTATTCATCCCGTGAAATTTTTATTTCACATTCTCGTAAGATAAGTTATTTTAGTAATGACCAGAGAGTTTGACAATCGTTAGATCATTTTCGCAAAAGTTATTAAGAAAACATCGTTTTAAAGTTTCGTTTTGGACGGTACACCATTTAAACATCACGCGCCTAACGAAAACCGTCTCTAACAATTTTCCCCGCATCAGACAAATTTTTACATCACTCATGATTAATTTGAGAATTTTTAGGATTTCATTTTAATGTTACCAAATAAGCCCAGCGCAGTACAAAACTAAACTTACGTTTTAAACAATTCTACTTACATCCAGACTTAACGATTCCTGCACTGTATTTCTAATATATTTTTGACACTTTTTCATTTTTGGAAAATTCAAACATATTTCCCTCCTCCTTTGACCATAAAGGAATTAACTTTGTACGTTCTACATTTTTGCTTAAATCGCGTAACTTTTAAACTTCACAAATAACTGTTAAGTTATCCCGCGTATGAAGAAAACCACATTTTAACATCTCATATCATTTTTAGACTAATTTTAGTCTACTCTAAATAAATTCACGGTCGTTTCCCTGAAATTTCGTTCTTTTATGATAAACTGTGAATTACGCATTTTTGACCCGTATTTCCAGCTTTAAGCAGCGTTTTTGCACCCAGTGAGACTTATCACTCATTTTATATTTTTAGATAGAGTATAATGATGAGACTCATCATTCCTGTAAGTTTTGTATTTTTACGATACCCGGTTTTACGTTTTATGGCTTAACAACTTACGGTTGGCATTTAACGGAACTAAAACTCACTCCGTAACCAAGATAAGATCAAGACTTATCATCTAAGCCTTGTCACCAATTGTGACAGCCTCTAGGGTGGGTGATTCATCATTTTGGTGGCATAGTCCTAACCATGCTTCATTTAGATCTTTACATGTGTCCTAACTTAACCATGGTTAATATTTAACCCAATATATGGTTAACCAAACTTACCCTCCCATAAATAGGAAGTAAAATACATCCTAAATACCTTCACATACTGATTTTGGTCATTCATACCCTAATACATTCACATCTTCCATCATTTGATCTATAAACTCCTAGTTTATGCAAGGAAGTTCCAAAGATCAAGCTACTACATCAAATCTCTAGCAAGTTTAAGTGATCTTCTTGAGTTTAAATCCACTCAAGTCAATTAGTACTTCATCACCAACTCTTCAAGTTTGCAAGGGTGCCAAGGTGTGGAAAGCTAGCTCAATCCGAAGTCTTAAGCGATCAATCAAAGTCCTATCCTTACTAGTTACTCCTTTCTTATTGAAAGCCAAAAGTTGTAAGCAACTTATCACCACCATCATCTCATCTTTAGTATTCATAATCTTAACTATTTCATGCTATATATATAGTTACTATGTTGGATCATGATGTACAAAAATCTTTAAAACAAGTTATAAGAACCTATATGTTAAACTTGGGTTAGTAAGTGTATAAATGATAAACTTTTGTACAAAGTTTCCACAAAATCGACCACATATAGATCTGATACTTTTCATATTCTTGTGGATAATATTAAAAAAAATACGTAGCAATTTTAATCACCCGAAACGGAAAACGAGTCAAAAGTTGTAGGCAAAAGAAGTTAGCGAAACCTAAACGCCAAAACTGCCATGTAGAAGCTGTTTAGGGTTCTGCCGTTTTAAAAGTGGTACTTCTGGTCCGAATCATCAAAAAGTTAAAGCACGAAAGTTGTCCGGAATGACGTTTTACTTTAACAACAAAAAGCTCGGACCTTAAAAACGCTTAAACAGGCCATTAATTTTCAAATGACAGAAACTGCCCTATATTTAGTCTCATAACTATACTTTTGTCACAACTAAAAGCAAACCAAGAGGCCTAATGGCCATAAGCCAAGACCACGGCTACGGCTAAGGCAAAGCTAAGTCTCAAGACCATGGTAGTCAAGACCAAAGTCACGGCAAGGCCATGGCTATAGCCTTAAGGCTTGTTTACCCAAGACCGTTAACTAAGGTAATCATATTTATGAAACGACGAGAACTTGTAAGAATATGATAAACTTATTTATATAAAAATCTTCACTCAAAACATATATTGTATCTACTAAGTGCTACAATAGTAGGGAGCTTCATGTGAGGGCTTTCATTTGAGTAAAAGCGTATCGACGAGTTCTTTGGATTTACGATTTAAAGTGTCCTAGCTCCTCGAGCGTTCTTTGCATGACCTCTGAATTATGATGGCGCGAACGGTAGTACGATATCTATAAACTAAATACGTTTTCTCATAATAAAGATCTTTCTATAAACATCAAATGATAATTGACTACATCATGATCAACATAGGAATATATATAGGATGGTTTATGTTTTCTTAAACATTATTCCAAACCTAAGTACGCATGAGTTTATTTTAGGTTGCACGTTAGAAGTCTTCCAGACTTATCCATCACATCTGTTAGTACTTAACATCATCAACTCTTGGTGAGTTCATAGCCCCACTTTCTATTAGTTAATTGTTTTACAAACCCTTGGGGAAGATACATGCTTTATTTTAAACCGAACACATTGCTTTCAAATTCTATACTTATCTGATTATTTTACTTGCACTAAGTTCTTGCATTTGCCAAACTTAAGTCCTAATCATGAATCATTAATCCGAGTGAAGTGGCCTTGAATATTGTGGATAGATCTATAGGGATTGACGAATCCCGTTTGTGTTGACCAGGTCAGGAAAACAAGCACTATATTTGAGTAACATTAGGTAAAAATGGCAATTTTACCTATTAGGGCCTGTACCAACAATTTCTTTAATTAAATTTGGAACACGTTAACGCCTTGATTGCATGATGCTTAGTCTAATAATAACTGTTTTGTTTCAAACCATTGGTGTGAGTATAATTAACTCACACTACCAACATAATGTGTTCAACCATTTAACAAACTCTATGAATTTCACTCAACCTTTGTGTGACAGTTTAAGCATGTATTTGAGGTCCTTAATGTGGCTGGCACGGAAGGGCAAGACCAAGAAGGCTATATATATAAATAATTTATCATTCAAAAAACATCAAAAACTTTATATTGATGTGTTTTGTAATCAATGGAACCAACTGGGACCTATTTTGTAAACTCTGATATATTTGAATGATAAAGCCTTTTTAAAACGACTCCTTTAGAGATCGTTTTCTATTATTACGACTGTTGTGCCATCAAGTAATACCCAGTTTGAATTCCGCTGCATATCACGAAATTGGGCATATCACGAAATTGGGGGTGTTACATTCCTAGTCCCCTAAGCCAAGTCATTAAGTTCCGCTACATGCTAGACTTATAATAGTGAGTGCCCGGGCGTTAGCAACTTAAACACTCATCCCCTAATTCTTAAGTTCATCCAAACGGTAGGTGATCAGTTGGTCAAATCGCACAAGTAGAAAGGGTCCGTCAGGTTGGTCATATCTTACCCTTCGTCTCAGTCTACTCACTTAGAATTGATTAATTGGTCATATCTCATAAGTAACTAGCCTCTACCGCCATTCAAAACTACCGAAACAAGGGTAGCTACCAATAAACTATGCATGCATACACTTAGAAATAATTATACGGAAGTAATATAAATGCAAACAAAACAATTAAGGAATTATAACTAGGCGACACAAGAGGTGCTTAGCCGATCATATTAACCATACAAATCAATTCAATAATTAATGTTACGAAATACATATATCAAAAGTAAAGAAAAGATAAAATGCTAATGCTTATCGTAGGGGAGTGATTTCTCCCTTGGAGATAGCTCTGTATGCTCCTCTAGACCTGCCTCTGGCTTCTTCCCATGTTATTTTGTTGTGGTGTATGAAATGGGATGCTTTAAAATTCTGGAAATCATGGGGTATTTATAGGCCAGATATGGGTTCCGGTGTAACTAATAGAATAGTTACGTCGTAATCCTCTATTTCTTCGTAATTTGCACGAGATCTGGCTGTTCGGCAACCTTAGAAAGTAGTTCTGCCGTATCTTTAATAATAATAATTTCTTGGTTCTGCCCGTAGTTTAAGCAAGAGTTCACAGTAGTTATCGTGGCGCGGAACCTCATTTGACCTAATATAGTTACGTCATAATCTTTTGGGAGAGTTACGCCATAATCTTCTGATAAGTTGGCTCTATGAGTCACGCTTTAGTTCCAATGCTAGTAATTTACCTGAAAGTGGAATATAATGGAAAACAAGCGTAAATCCATATAAATGATATAAATTACAAGCACTATTGGGGGAAATTGACACTTAATATTCAGGATTATTTGATGTTATCAGTTATTATGGAAACGACAACTAAGGTTTACTCTTTGATTGAGTCATTATTGAGTCTAATTCATGTCTACCTATTAAAGCGTGAGTTTCCGTGTTAAAGCATGAGTTAGTCGATGATTTGTGTCTTTTTCAAGGGAAGGTCGGGAAGTGATTAGCCACATTGTTTCATTTGTATGGACTTAATCTATTTGTTTTGTGATTTTATTAACAACAATTATAAGTTTCCCTTATCCTTACCCTTTAGCTTAGTGAAAATGTCAAGTACATATATAAGGTAGTGACCATCCGAGTTTTTGAGGAATTGAATGACGCGCCAGGGATCAGGTATGTGTTTTGGTGACCATCCATTATGCAAATAACGCGCCCGCGATTAAAGATACACACTAGTGACCATCCGTTGTTTAAGGAATCAAGGATTCGTGCCTGCGATCTATTGAGTTCATGTAGGAGATGTTTGACCCAAAGCTATACATAGCCTTATCACATTTAACCCGATTTACCGCTTATTATCTTTAGTGGGGGAGATGTGTATCCTTGCCAAGCTTATGATAGTTGAGTGATTTGAGTGATTTCATTTTCCTATTTCGCGAGGTGTTCTGTTGTATGATTGAGATTAAACGAATGAATGCTTAATTATAAAAACATCCTTAACAATTGTTTAGGATACATTTTCATAAGCTAAAATCTAGAGTTTACTTGAGGACAAGTAAAGTTCAAGTGGGGGGATATTTGATGACATCAAATAAGTACATATTTATAGCATCATTTATCCTGTGTATAATGCTTGATTTATATTATTTTATATGAGAAATGATACTTAATCGCTTACTTTTGTATTTCTCAGTTAAAAACAAGCATTTGGTAAGAGTTAGCTATTTTGGACATAATGGAGCAAAACGGATCATAATGTTAAAGTATACTAAAATGGAGGAAGATACGCGATTTCATTCTAGACAGATACGCCGTACATCAACACTTAGACGAATGTGAAGACCATTGCCTGACTTTGAAGAATACGTCGTATGGAATTCTTCCAAGCGCCATATATGAAAGCTTGGACAACACAAAGATCTGACTTGTCTGCTTAAGATAGGATGGAAGGAGCAGGACTCGGGATAGCACCAGAAGAACACTTAATGTGGAAGACACTTCTTCCAAAGCTATGGTGGCCATGGATGGTCTTGGATTTGATTGGAGCTTTATGGCTGAAGAGGAAGCTCCTACAAACATGGCACCCATGGAATTTTTAGATTTAGAGGTATATACTGATAAAACCTGTACAAAAACCTGTATGAAAACCATGAAACACTTAAAACTCAGTATGATAACTTAAGAGTAGAGCTTATCAAATATGAGTTTAATCTGGCTAATTATAAAAAGGGATTAGCATATGTAGAAGAACAACTTGTTTTCTATAAAAAGAATGAGGAAGCTTTCTGTGAGCAAATTGCTTTGCTTAAAAGAGATATGACATATAAGGATTCTGAGATTAATATGCTTAAAAATTAGCTAGAAAAAGATAACATTAAAGCTAGTGTGGAGAAATATGAATATGCATCTGATAGTGCTCATAAGATCATAGAGTCTCAGCTTCTTAGAACTAAATAGGGTATAAGATTCAATAAAGTTGCACCACCCCCTACAGGGTTGTATAAAACTTCTAAAAATGATTTGTCACATACAGGTATAGAGGAGTTTAAGGAACCCGAATTTAAACACTATGGACCTAAGCTTGGTGATAATTTTAGTGAAGTTGTTCCTAAGGAGGTTAAGGATTCTTTTATGGAATCTTCAGATGTTGAGGCTGAAAAGAAAACTTTTTTCCTAATAAACCTAAACAAGAAAAACCTGTTACGAAAACAGTTAAATATGCTAAGATGTATAGATCACAAAGTCCTAGGGGAAATCAGAGGATTTGGAACAATCAAAAATCCCAACAACTAGGAAGTGATTTTGTTATGTATAATAAATCTTGCTTTTTCTATGGTAGCTTTGATCATTTGCAGGTTGACTGCAAGTACAATCAAAGGGAAAGGGAGGAATATGGGAATAATGCAACAAGGGTGAATGACCATTATTATGCTAAAAAAGGTCACCCTAGCTCTTACAGACATATGCCTCCCAGAGCAGTTCTTATGAAAACTGTCCTAAAACCTTTTAACACTACTAGGCCTGTTAATATTGCTCATCCCAAACCAACAGTTTTTGGTGCTAGAAAAATGTCACACTTTTCTAAACCAGCACCATCAACTGTCAAAAGACCCTTTAAAAGGCAAACAACATTACAAGAAAGTTTAATAATGCCAGGCCAAGTACTGCTAGGCCAATAAAAGATGTTGTCAGGGTAAATCAGTCAAATGTTGTTAAGCCCTCAGCATGTTGGGTTTGGAAACCTATCAAACCCAATTGTGCATCAATCATTTTTAAGAAACATGATGATGCCTGGAGCGAGATCAAGTCGTGACAAGCTTGGGTCCCCAAAGGAATCAAATTTCCTTATTTATATGTGCAGGAACATCTATCAAATGATGACCAAGGCTATGTTGATAGTGGATGCTTTAGGCACATGACATGGAATATGTCCTATCTCTCAGATTTCATTGAATTTGATGGAGGATATGTTACCTTTTTTAGAGGAGCTAGAGGTGGTAAGATGATAACATCAAATAGTCCTGAATATTAAGTGTCAATTTCCTTGATTATCTTTCGTTATTATATCATTTATATGGATTCGCTTGTTTCCATTGTTTTCCACTTTGGGTTAATTCACGAGCATTAGAGGCTAAAGAGGCTTGATGGAAATGGAAACATATTCAAAGATTTATCACGGTATAGCCTATTTTGAAGAAGTTACGGCC
>OU343221.1:296662402-296773881 GCA_910596185.1 Chrysanthemum makinoi
GCTCAGAAGTCTAACTTAAAGACTTCGTTAATAAAGAAAAGTGCTCTTTCAGGAGACAACCTGAATTATCCATTTCTTTTGTTTTATTTCCTTTACATTGGGTTTGTGTTTTCTAACCATTTTGCAGAAACGAGGAGCTAATTGCTGCTGCATTCTTTGATCGACCAGTGCATTACGTAGCTCATCTTGGTGATTAATTTGTAACCAACATTTTAGCAGCGAGAATTCTGACGCGTACCAATTACGGTAATACCATCTCAGTGGTTACGCGTAACTACTCGCTTGAATCTCATACCAGGGTTTTGCCATTACGGTGTAACTCCCTCATAGTAGTAGTACGACGTAACTTTCCTCTGCTTTAAATCTTTCATTTTAAAACACAGTAACCTTGTATTAGTTTTTAAATGAACTTTGTGGGTGTGTTTCCCATGAAACCCTCACGAGACTTCACTCATCCACTTGGGACACCAAGTGGTTTAAAACGCTTGTTGCATTCGCTAAATGTAACCGTGATTCCTACGAAAGTGAGTTAGATTTGTTTTTCATTTCTTTCATTTTTTTTTTTCTTTTTAGAATTATGCTTGTCGGTATTTTGATTTCGAGGATTGAAGTTTTGCTCATGACGCTTAAACAAAGGCACGGTTCTTTTTCGTGGGCCTTCTTCTTTTTGGAGCAAATTTCAGGGAAGTTCTCGCTCTAATTCTATGTCACAATTCTCATTTTCCGGTCATTTCTCATATTCCATATTCATCATTTCATAACGGTTCGTGCATGGTTTTGCATTTTTCATTAAACGTTTATTTTCATATTAAATAAACGTTATCGCGTAAGTTATTACTTTGAACATTTAATCCGATACTTCCAAAAACTATCCCGATATATTTTTTTATACTTACATTTAGTTTATAAAAACAATATTTTGAGTTTACCTAGTGTTTTAAATTTATTTGGTATATAAATCGTTAAAGTTATATTACTACGACGCTTTTCTTAAAAACTACACGAAAATTTTTATATCACTCAAATTTTACAAGGAATGTATTTTTACAATTTTTATGATCTTATTATACTCTACCTTGATCCATTAAAAGTTACTTTTACATAAAAGTTCCTTAAATACACTAACATTTTATATACAAGTTATTTATATTAACATTCTTACTTACACTTTTCTTACAACAACAAGTATATACATAAAAAAAAATAATAATAATTGGGAAACAAAATCCCCTAAAAACCGGCCCTTAGGGGTTGACATTTATGAGTTGGTAAGATTTTTCATCAAGTGTAGATGTATACTCCAAATAATTCATCTCATTTCATTCATCCTAAAAATTCAAGTCTAGTAAACTTGCTTTCCTCTCTTTTGTTCCTCTCTCTAGAACCGGCCATACAAGGATTATCAAAGAGATCATCAAATTTTTCAAGCTCAAGTGTTAAAACAATCTAGATTACACTCTTGTTTAGGTTTTGAAATAAAAACCTAGGGTGTTTAGGTTAACCCTTGTTCTTATCACCTCATCATATCACTAGTAAGCATCTCATGTTTATTTTTCATCTTACATATTCATTTCATACTCATCTTATCATTTTTGAGCAAAAACATGCAAGACTTGTGTTGTTTATACCATTTTTACATTAATTTTAAGAGTTCTATATATAAAGGTCATCCTATAATTATCCCCTTGTTATATATTGGTCTTGACGATGTTTAGGAACCCATGACACCCTAAGAAGGTGTATGGTAGGATTAGATTAGCTTTGGAGTTGATTTGAAGGGATTGGAATAGGTTTAGTACGAGAAAAACTATTTTCGACAAGTATATAAAGTGTTCTGTCCTTATTTTGTTTTTCTGGAAAATCCGACAGTAGGCACGAATTTTTGGCCTTGATATTTAGAAAATATACTTTAAAACGAATCCGTGGCCGCTTGAACGGATTAAAACGGAGTTATAACGAAGAAGTTATGAATTTTTCAAGTTTGACGACGAAATATATGTTTTCTGAAAATTTCAGCAACCTATTATTGTTTTATTCGAGTCAAAAACGAGTCCTAAGCTTTACAAATTATTTCGACTTATCAAAAATATATTAGTATACTTTGATATGAAGCTAAGGACGTATAATACGTAGAAAGCGGATTTGAAACGACTAAGATATGCACGTTTTCATAAAATTGCCGTAACTATTATTTTAGAAAAACTATATTATTTTTACGAGACAAGTGTTACGGTAACTAAAACGACCATGTTGAGGGCTGTTTTTAACGAGGATGTGGAACTTTTTGGAACGAAATGTCTTCTAATAAAATCAAGATAACCAACATATTTTCTAAAGCGACCAACCCGTTTGTATAGCGGAGTTGTAATAAATTATTCTGAATGCTTAAACTTGGCCGAAACTCACTTTTGAACCACAATTCGACAAAATCACCATCTTTAACCTTTATTATCTTTATGTTCGAGACCTCTATGACGAACTCTGAACTAAAACTTCTATATTTTGATACAAACTTTCCATAACCGTCGAGTTCGTTTCCTAACGTTCGATGTACACCATTTTACGACTAGTTTTGAAGTCATTTTGTAACTTTCATGAAATTTCCGCGACATTATTTTTCTGAAAAGTTAAATTTCACTATAAATCACTCTGAAACTATTGTAGGATGACATTTTGAAAATACTTGTAAAGTGATTTAAGAATGGTCAAGGCGTCAAAGGAGTATTTTTTGAAGAGTATTATTTTCAAAACTCGCAAATGGTATAAATATCATATGAAATGCATGCATAACATTACATCATAACTCATTGAGTATCATATCATTCATTTTAGGTCGCGGATAGTTCCGAGCCTCATTTTCTTGCACTTCATTTTGTTAGCATATCAATCACATCGGGTGAGTTAAATAGCACTTTCTATTACGTATTTGTCTTACAAACTCTTTGGGGAGATACATGCTCAACTACTTACTTTCACTATCACAAATATTCTAAACTTTGACATAATGCCTTGAGTTTCATACTTTTATTCATTTTCAATCACTTTTTGGGGAGATACATGCTCAAACTATTTTCATTTACTTTCACAAGTACTCTAAACTTTTACATACTATTGTGAGTTCATACCTATACTTTTACTCATTTAAATTCCTATAAACTATTTGGGGTGAGATATATGCTTATTTATCCAAACATTTAAACTCTTTTGCCAAACAACATTACTTATACTCTAGACTTGGTGTGTGTATTGACTAGACTTAAACAAACATCCCGGCATTTATATGTTGGAAGGCCAATTATTTGGATCTGACCCAAGCGTCGTCGTTGGAGGAACATCCGGCATTTATATGTTGGAAGGCCATTAATTTGGATACGATAGCGTCGTCGTTGGAGGAACATCCCAACATTTATATGTTGGAAGGCCATTTATATGGATCTGACCCAGCGTGGCGTTGGAGGAACATCTAACACGAGTTGTTGGAAGACCCTTGTGGTGACATTTATACTTTCAACTACTATGATACATGCATACATGATTGACATACTATTTTTAGCAGTGGGTTGTAAACCACGGGTTGCAAGTTTTGTATGGTAGGGACTTGGGCTGAGTGGATTCGATGCCTTTGCTTTGCGAACTATTCTATTTGACCAAAAACTTTGACTTTGTTACATAAACACTCTTTTATGGCTTTACTTGTTAACCAAACTCTATGAACTCACCAACCTTTGTGTTGACACTTTTTAGCATGTTTTATCTCAGGTATCTAAGGCATTCACTTCATGGCATGCATATGGACACATCATAGAGTCGTGGTGACGGCGCGTCTCACATGGGATTTATACACTTTAAAAACATCGTTTGGCTTGTATCAAACCTATTTCAGCATACATTGATTTTCATTTGGGACCTACATTTTGTAAACTCTGATTATTCTAATTAATCAAAGCGATGTATTTTCAAGCGACACTTTAGGTGGTTCGATATACTTGTAACTTTGATGCTATGACAGGTCCTCCCCAAGGTATTCCATTCATTTGCAAAACACGTAATTTGGGGTGTGACAGTTGGTATGAGCATGGGTTATAGAGAACTACGTTGCATCATTGACCCTAGACTATAACCACATCATCATAGCATCTCATCATATCATTATAAGTGCACATTCTTTATACATGCGGACTTATGACTCAACACCAAACATCATATTAGTCGATTAGTTCAAGCATTGCATAGTTACTCCTAAATTATACATAGCATGATCACCTATGTCTAATTCAGGAAGAATCATGCAATGAAGGGAGTAGTAGTCTCATATGTGTAAACAACAAAATCAAGCCAAATTTTCAAAAGATTTTCTTCAAATCACTTGTTTCGGTTTGATCCGGTGTGATTCTTGTTTGATGAGTCGCAAAGATCGAGCTAGAAACAAGTCGTTACCTAAACCGATTTAGCCTAATCGTATGGCAGTTCTTGTTTGATGAGTTGTGGGATTAAGCAAAAATCGGTTACCAAAAGTCTTTTAAAAAAATTTTGCTTGAGAATGGGAAAGCTTGTCTCATCGAGCCTAATCATAAGAAAGCATGTATTTAGGATGGGAATTGCTCACGATAGCGAGGCAGTATCTTGTGGGACGGGTAACTCATATGCATGAGCATTGACATAATCATATAGACCATACACAAGCATAAACTTTTTGAACCCTTGTCGAGGTTCGAATCATAGTATCATCGATTGAATCACGAGGGCGTGATTCCTCTGACATGGGAAGAATGTCACAATTCTCATTTTTCCGGTCATTTCTCATACTCCATATTCATCATTTCATAGCGGTTCGGTGCATGGTTTTGCATTTTCATTAAGCGTTTATTTTCATATTAAATAAGCGTTATCGCGAAGTTATTACTTTGAACATTTAATCCGATACTTCCAAAAACTATCCCGATATATTTTTTTATACTTACATTTAGTTTATAAAAACAATATTTTGAGTTTACCTAGTGTTTTAAATTTATTTGGTATATAAATCGTTAAAGTTATATTATTACGACGCTTTTCTTAAAAACTACACGAAAATTTTTATATCACTCAAATTTTACAAGGAATGTATTTTTACAATTTTTATGATCTTATTATACTCTACCTTGATCCATTAAAAGTTACTTTTACATAAAAGTTCCTTAAATACACTAACATTTTATACAGTTATTTATATTAACATTCTTACTTACACTTTTCTTACAACAACAAGTATATACATATTAAAAAAAAAAAATAATAATAATTGGGAAACAAAATCCCCTAAAAACCGGCCCTTAGGGGTTGACATTTATGAGTTGGTAAGATTTTTCATCAAGTGTAGATGTATACTCCAAATAATTCATCTCATTTCATTCATCCTAAAAATTCAAGTCTAGTAAACTTGCTTTCTCTCTTTTGTTCTCTCTCTAGAACCGGCCATACAAGGATTATCAAAGAGATCATCAAATTTTTCAAGCTCAAGTGTTAAAACAATCTAGATTACACTCTTGTTTAGGTTTTGAAATAAAAACCTAGGGTGTTTAGGTTAACCCTTGTTCTTATCACCTCATCATATCACTAGTAAGCATCTCATGTTTATTTTTCATCTTACATATTCATTTCATACTCATCTTATCATTTTTGAGCAAAAACATGCAAGACTTGTGTTGTTTATACCATTTTACATTGATTTTAAGAGTTCTATATATAAAGGTCATCCTATAATTATCCCCTTGTTATATATTGGTCTTGATGATGTTTAGGAACCCATGACACCCTAAGAAGGTGTATGGTAGGATTAGATTAGCTTTGGAGTTGATTTGAAGGGATTGGAATAGGTTTAGTGCGAGAAAAACTATTTTCGACAAGTATATAAAGTGTTCTGTCCTTATTTTGTTTTTCTGGAAAATCCGACAGTAGGCACGAATTTTGGCCTAGATATTTAGAAAATATACTTTAAAGCGAATCCGTGGCGCTTGAGCGGATTAAAACGGAGTTATAACGAAGAAGTTATGAATTTTTCAAGTTTGACGACGAAATATATATTTTTCTGAAATTTCAGCAACCTATTATTGTTTTATTCGAGTCAAAAACGAGTCCTAAGCTTTACAAATTATTTCGACTTATCAAAAATATATTAGTATACTTTGATCTGAAGCTAAGGACATATATCGTAGAAAGCGGTTTGAAGCGACTAAGATATACGCGTTTTCATAAAATTGCCGTAACTATTATTTTCGGAAAAACTATATTATTTTTACGAGACAAGTGTTACGGTAACTAAAGCCGTGAGGGAAATTTTTTAACGAGGATGTGGAACTTTTGGAGCGAAATGTCTTCTAATAAAATCAAGATCACCAAGCATATTTTCTAAAACAACCAACCGTTTGTATAGCGGAGTTGTAATAAATTATTCTGAATGCTTAAACTTGGCCGAAACTCACTTTTTGAACCACAATTCGACAAAATCACCATCTTTAACCTTTATTATCTTTATGTTCGAGACCTCTATGACGAAAACTCCTGAACTAAAACTTCTATATTTTGATACAAACTTTCCATAACCGTCGAGTTAGTTTCCTAGCGTTCGATGTACACCATTTACGACTAGTTTTTGAAGTCATTTTTGTCACTTTCATGAAATTTCCGGCGACATTATTTTACGTGAAAGTTAAAATTTCACTATAAATCACTCTGAAACTATTGTAGGATGACATTTTGACGTAAATACTTGTAAAGTGATTTTAAGAATGGTCAAGACGTCAAAGGAGTATTTTTCGACGAAGAGTATTATTTTCAAAACTTCATAAATGGTATAAATAACATACGAAATGCATGCATAACATTACATCATAACTCATTGAGTATCATATCATTCATTTTAGGTCGCGGATAGTTTCTGAGCCTCATTTTCTTGCACTTCATTTTGTTAGCATATCAATCACATCAGGTGAGTTCGTAGCCCCACTTTCTATTACGTATTTGTCTTACAAACTCTTTGGGGGAGATACATGCTCAACTACTTACTTTCACTATCACAAATATTTTAAACGTTTACTGATTACCGCGAGTTTCATAGCCCCTATTTTTATTCATTTTCAATCACTTTTGGGGGAGATACATGCTCAAACTATTTTCATTTACTTTCACAAGTACTCTAAACTTTTACATACTGTTGTGAGTTCATACCTCGCTTTTACTCATTTAAATTCCTATAAACTATTTGGGGGGAGATATATGCTTATTTATCCAAACATTAAAACTCTTTTGCCAAACAACATTACTTATACTCTAGACTTGGTGTGTGTATTGACTAGACTTAAACAAACATCCCAGCATTTATATGTTGGAAGGCCAATTATTTGGATCTGATAACGTCGTCGTTGGAGGAACATCCCATCATTTATATGTTGGAAGGCCATTAATTTGGATACAGCCAACGTCGTCGTTGGAGGAACATCCCAACATTTATATGTTGGAAGGCCATTTATATGGATACAGACCAACGTGGCGTTGGAGGAACATCCAACACGAGTTGTTGAAGACCCTTGTGGTGACATTTGTACTCTAACTACTATGATACATGCATACATGATTGACATACTATTTTTTAGCGGTGGGTTGTAAACACCGCGGGTTGCAAGTTTTGTATGGGCGGGACTTGGAACGAGTGGATTTCGATGCCTTTGCTTTTGCGAACTATTCTATTTTACCAAAAACTTTGACTTTGTTACATAAACACTCTTTTATGGCTTTACTTGTTAACCAAACTCTATGAACTCACCAACCTTTGTGTTGACACTTTTTAGCATGTTTTATCTCGGGTATCTAAGGCATTCACTTCATGGCATGCATATGGACACATCATAGAGTCGTGGTGACGCCGCGTCTCACATGGGATTTTACACTTTAAAAACATCGTTTGGCTTGTATCAATCCTATTTCCGCATACATTGATTTTCATTTGGGACCTACATTTTGTAAACTCGATTATTCTAATTAATCAAGCGATGTATTTTCAAAGCGACACTTTAGGTTGTTCGATATAACTGTAACTTTGATGCTATGACAGTCCTCCCCAAGGTATTCCATTCCGCTGCAAAACACGTAATTTGGGGGTGTGACATTCTACCTTTCTCTTCACCTTTATTTTAATGCCTAGTACAAAAGGGACTTTGTACAATTCAAGTGGGGGAACGGGAGTAGAATTATCTCTTGAACTTTATTTCGCCCTCATTTTTCTAGTTTATTTTGAAAAATTATGCCATTTTTAAAATTTTGACATGTTTTTCCGAACCTAACTAGATTAGACCTTAGCCGAGCACATACAACCCTTGACATTACATGGTGAGAGTAGCCTTATCCGTTTCCAATATTTTACCCCAAATCCACCAAATTATGAGTGTGCGGGTAGCTTGTAAACTTTAGAACTTGGCATTTGCATCATTTCGAGACCATAGACGAGGTATGTTGAGTTAGCTCGATGTATTTGGACTTTTAGGTTTTAGAAGGCAATATTATAGGATTATCACCCAAACAACCTACCATTGTGAGTCTATCGATTAGTCACCTCGACTTTTCGACCCCATGTGAAACCCTTTTGTTGCACTCACCTTTAGTGCAAGATACCCTAGATACACCCTTCTGAGCCATTCCTTTCATTTTGTCAACCCAATATATTGTTTCGTTACACCTTTACACCTTAGCCTACCCTGTAGTCTTTATTTGTGATTGGGAAGTCATCATTGCCTAAGTTCAAGGTTCGAGTGGAAAGGTTTGGAAATCACGCTTTCATCGACAACATTTATGAAGATCATTGAAGACCCCGAATTACCATTGTTCATCTCAAGTGGGGATGTTATTATGTTATGTTGGGAAAAAAAAGTTGATTGAGTTATGATATTGTAAAGTGCGATGTTATAAGCACTATAGTATGAGCTTTATTGATTAGTATCGAGGAGACCACCTCGGTCACATTTGAAGATTGGAGTTGGTAGTTATGCCAACAGTAGAAGAAAAGGTAGTGTGCCCATCACGACGTCCTCAAATGACACATCTACCTTGCATTTCATGATCCGGTTTCTAGACTTCTAAGCTTGAACTTTGAAGGTAAGTGGTGATGACTTGGTTATAGATTTAGATTACCGTTTTTTTCATTTTACACCAATTATATATCCTGTATCCTACCCTTTAGTCATGAAGCGTGTCTAGGTGATGCGAGCAATCTTTGGTGTCTTGGCCATGGATTTGGTCACGTATCATTGATTTTGTCCACTTCGTCGATGCCATGTTAGTAATGACGAGTCACCCCTTAACCTTTGTCGTCTACCCATATTGCCTTCGAGAATTGTTTAGCCCTTAACTCTAGTGGTGGAGATTTGTGTAACTGCCAAGCTTATGATAGAATACATGCTATGACTATGCGATTGAGTGATCACCCGGAAATTGACACTTAGAATAGTTGAGAGATTTGAGTGTTTGTTCCCTTCGTAGGGGTGTTGGATTGTTTTATTCTAGCATAAGGGATTTGTAAACTCGTATTTTCCAGGTTTTGGGAAATACCTTTTTAGGAATCTATCTAACAAGGTCTACTTAAGGGCAAGTAGAGTTTAAGTGGGGGATATTTGATAACATCAAATAGTCCTGAATATTAAGTTCAATTTCCTCGATTATGCTCGTTATTTATATCATTTTATGGATTGCATATTTTCCATTGTTTTCCACTTCAGGTTAATTACGAGCATTGGGCTAAAGAGACGCGAAAATGGAAACATAACGAAAGATTTATCACAGTATGCCTATTTTGAAGAAGTTACGGCGTAACTCCTCTCTCACATTACGCAGTAACTACGAATACCAACTTATCAAGAGGTTATGCGTAACTCTTCTAAGGTAACGGCGTAACTCCATTAGGTCAAAAGAGGTTCCACGCCGCGACACTTCTGCCAAGTAACTACTTCATCACTTACGACGTAACCGAGTTTATTGAAGACTATGGCATAACCACTAATAAGGTTACGCGTACTAGCAAATCTAATTACAATTCTGAAGAAATAGAAGGTTCTGGTAGTAACTCCTATATTGGTTACACCGTAACGGACCTGGCCTATAAAATACCCCACAATTCCAGCATTTCTAATCATCCCATTCCACACACAACTTACTCAGAACATGGGAAAAAGCTCAAAGCTGAGGTCTAGGGGCATCTGGTGTTTCCAAGGGAGAAGTCACTCTATTACGATAAGCTTTAGCATTTTATATTTCTTTTACTTTCAATTCATGTATTTCGTACCTTTGAATATTGAATTGATTTGCATGATTAATATGGGCGGCTAAGCACCCTTTGGTGCTAGCCTAGTTATGATTCCTTAATTGTTTTGTTTGCATTTACCTTTACTTATGTACAATTATTTCTAAGTGTATGCATGCATAGTTCATTGGTAGTCACCCTTGGTTGGGTAGTTTTGAATGGCGATAGAGGCCAATTGCCTAGGAGATATGACACGACCCTAGGTGAGAAGCCGGTTGAGGCGGGAAGGGTAAGATATGACCAACTGACGACCCTTTCTACTTGTGCGATTTGACCAACTGATCACCTATCGTTTGGATGAACTTAAGTATTGGGGGTGTAGTGTCTAAGTTCCTAACGGCCGGGCACTCACTATTAGGAATCATAGCGGTACTTAATGACTTGGCTTAGGGGACCAGGAACAACAGGACTTATGACGGTGCTCCTGATTTCTCTTGTGGTGGCATCTTTGCTGATAGGTTAGGTCGAATTGACCAAATCTTTGTCTACTCGAATTTGACCTCACCTAAAGTAATTGGAAGTAGGTAGACGTAGACATAACTAGCTAGGAAGATTGACTAGGTTAGCACCACTATTCCTCTATTGATTTCCCTTTATACTTTTATTTTTTGCGCATTAGTAGTTTAATTAATTAAATCCTATCGAAACCATTTTATTAGGCAAATTAGACTTAGTAATAATCCAACACACATAGCTCTTGGGACGACCACGGCTTTACCATTTACTACACTACAGCGACCAAATTTTCATTGCTGTTAGTGCACTAGGGTGACCATAGGTATGTGAACCTATAAATATTAAGACCAGTCGATGAAACGCATCATAAGATTACAGGTAAAGGGACAATAAAAATTGGTAAGGTTGATTTTGAGGATGTGTACTTTGCACAAGAATTGAAGTTTAATCTTTTTAGTGTCTCACAGATGTGTGACAAAAAGAACAAAGTTTTGTTTACTAACACTAAATGCTTTGTTCTGTCTCCCAACTTCAAGTTTCCTGATGAAAGTTAGGTACTACTTAAAGTTCCTAGAAAGAACAATGTATATAGTGTTGATATGTAGAACATTGTTCCTAAAGAGAATTTGACTTGTCTTGTTGCAAAGGCCACTCTTGATGAATCAATGCTTTGGCATAGAAGGCTTGGTCATGTAAACTTTAAAGTGATTAATAAACTTGGTAAGGACAACCTTGTAAGAGGTTTGCCTTCAAAACGTTTTGAAAATGACCATACTTGTGTTGCCTTCCTTAAGGGAAAACAACACAAAGCCTCTTGTAAGCCCAAGCATTTAAACTCTAATACTCAGCCATTATTCATGCTACATATGGACTTGTTTGGTCCTACTTCTGTGAGTAGCCTTATGAATAAAAAGTATTGTCTTGTAGTCACTGATGATTTTAACAGATTCACATGGGTTTTTTTATGGCAACTAAGGATGAGACCAGTAACATTCTTAAGAGTTTTATAACTGAGATAGAAAACCTAGTTAATAAGAAAGTTAAAATAATCAGATGTGACAATGGCACAATGTTTAAAAATAGAGTGGTGAATGTATTTTTTGTAAGAAAAGGTATTAAAGGGAATTTAGTGTAGCTAGAACTCCTCAGCAGAATGGTGTTGCTGAAAGGAGAAATAGGACACTAATAGAGGCTGCTAGAACCATGTTAGTTGATTCGAAGCTACCCACTTTATTTTGGGCTAAAGCAGTTAAGACTACTTGTTATGTACAGAATAGGGTACTAGTGGTTAAGCCTTACAACAAGACTCCTTATGAACTATTTAGAGGTAGAACACATGCCTTAAGCTTTATGAGACCATTTGGATATCACGTTACCATTCTTAACACGTTAGACCATTTGGGCAAGTTTGATGGTGTAGCAACTCGTACATTTCAGACAATAATTTGACTATTTATTTTGCCTTATTATTATTTTTATTTTAAATAATATTACTTTTATAAGTAATTACGTAAATTCAATTGTGTATGCTTAAATAGTAACCAACACTAGGCTATGATGAGTCTAGGTGTTATATACATTTTATTTTCTCCAATAGTCATATTTTATATGAACTATTGCTATTTTTTCATTTTTACGTAAACTTGGTACTTTTTAAGTAGTACGCGTATTTGAACCTACGATATTAGGTTTTAACAACACTTACGCATTTTGTTTAACTTATCACTTAACTAATATTAATATAGAGTATATTGATAAGTTTTAATATTTTTATAAGTTTTATATTTTTACGTTACCCGATTTTAAGTTCCGTGACTTAAGGACTTCACATTATTAATTACCGGGATCAAACTATACCCTCTATACCCTGAACTACCATTATTATACAAGATAATAACAAAACTTATACATTTTCTTATCCATAGCCATGTTTAACACTTCACAAGATAAGTATCTATGTAGTGTCACAATTAGATGAAGTACTTTGACACATGTCTAACTTATGTGCATGTCATCACTACAACTATCCTTAATACTTTCAAAACAACAAAATATATTTCATTTTTTTTTTGTCCTTCCTTTGTGCCTTGAGCATAAATAACCCAAACACCAATTCCATTGATTATTTAACTACAAGTTATTATATAAAAGATGAAGGTCTTAGTGTTCTTTTTAGGTCCATGTGATAGTTCTTCATCTCTTTGTTTAAATTTAAGGTTATAAGGGTTTGAGCAAGAGGTATAGGGGTAGAAATAAAAAGGTTTTTACAAGGATTATATAATGTTGATTTCAAGATTCAAAAGTAGGGTTGAAGATTATAGGTGATGGTTGATTTGTAGTTGTCTTCTTTTTATTTTTCCAAACAAACCCTTGTAAGATTCATGTTTATTTTGATATATTCATTCAATATGGTTGTATTAGATACTGGAATTATATTTATTTTGTTGATATAAGTAGGTTTTGATATGTTTTTGACATTGTACATATGATTTTTAACTTGAAAATAAGCTAGAGAAAGCCTTATGTGCACTTTATGAATATGAAATTCAAAGAGTTAGTACTGCCAGTATAACCATTAGTACTGCTAGTACAAAGGATAAGGGGATAAGATACATCAGAAGAGGTGTAGCAAAAGAAATAGGAAAAAGCATTGTGACAGAATTTGAGCAACCCAATAAGATCAAGAAAACAGTTCAAGTTCAGATAGGTGTTGATGCAGAATTGGCTCAGAAGATACATGAGCAAGAACAAACAAAACTCCTTGAAAAATAAAAGATTGCACACTTTTTGGAACAACAAAGGATTGAAAGAGAAATAGCTGAAGATGAAGAAGCATAGATAAATGCTGGTGCACTTTTAGCTCAGGGTTTGCTAGAGCAATAAAGTGCGAGTCTAAATGAAAAAGAAAAAGAGAACTCACTTCAAGAGCTACTGGAGATGATTAAGAAGAATCAGAATGCAAAGAAAGCTGAAGAAAGAAAGAATAAACCTCGAACAAAAGCACAAATGATGCAGTATATGAAGGAGTATATGAAGAATCAAGATCATTGGACGGCTAGTCAACTAAAAGGTAGACCATATGAAGAGATTGAAGTCTTATAAAGCAAGGCTTAGAAGAAAGTTCAAGCTTTCATTCCAATGGATATAGAAGAAGATAGTAGAATAAGAAAGAGAGCAGGAATATCATTCGAGTCAAAGTCTTCTAAGAAACAAAAGATTAGTGAAGAATTACCCACTATTGAAGAACAAGAAGAAGAATTGACTGAAGAAGATCTACAATAGATGATAATCCTAGTTCCAGAAGAAGGAATGAGTGTAAAAGCCTTGCAGACTAATATCCAATAATTGACTGGGAGGTCTACACTGAAGACACAAGAAAATACTGGATGATTATTAGAGTTGGCAACAAAATTGAAGCATATCAGTTCTTTGAAGACATGCTAAAGGTATTTGACATAGATAACTTGGAGAAGCTATGGAGTTTAGTTAAAGAGAAGTTCAATTCAGCAGAACCTCTGAGATGATAAGGAGAAGGTACAGTGGGTAGAGTTGAAGATATTGTTTGAACCAGATGAAGTTGACACACTATGGAAATTTCAAAATGGTCAACAAAATTTAACACGGAAATTGTAGGACTCATATGGAATACACCATGTGTCTACAATATATGGAGGTAATATTTACATGCTAGTTGAGAAGGAGTATCCTTTGATAAAACAACTCTCTTATTGATGATCAATGCAAAGCTTCAAGTAGAAGAGGAGAATGAGATGGCAAGAGCATTACTTCAAAAGATCTTCATTAAATCAGATAGACCTAGAAGATAAGTGTTTAGAAGAATCCTCTTAGAAGACAAGGTATAATTCACAAACTTGTAATTTGAAGGTAAATCGCAAATTTTAGGGAGGATTGTTGGGAATTAAAGGTCTGCATACTTAGTACTGCCAAGACAAATTGATTTACTTACTTGTACTAACCGATTAGTGCTTTGCTAAAGTAAAGTTAATCTTGTCGATTACTAACTTAAGATTGCTGGAGATAGTTTAAACTGCTGATAAAGATAAAGACTGCCATTGGATAAAAACGCGTGAAAAGATATGTATCAAGATATTTAGAATATATCTTATGTATTTAGAAGATACGTATATTTTGTAACAATATAGAAGATACGTAGTTATCTTCTAAAGGACTCCTTAGTTTATAAAAAGAGATCCTAGGTTATACGTTTTGATATAGTTGCATAGAGTTTTATATAGCTTCAAGGTTGTAAACCCTAGTACTAGTAAGAGTGCTCGTATTATTAAGATTAATAATATTGAAGCTTTTGGTGATATTGTAGTTGTTACTGTTATATTGTTTTGTTCTTAATCTTCTTTGCGTTATTGAGTAGATTCCGCATACTCATTTAACATTAACAAAGTTTCTACCATTGTTATCTTGGATTCATCCAATGCAACATACTCTTTACAAGCTAGAGAACCGATCCATAGTTTGGGATTCCACACTCTTCAGATATTTTTTAAACGATTATTTCATTAACGTTAGGATGATCGATAGAATATTTTAGTGACTCGATTTCAACAAATTGTTTTTGTGTCTTTTTATGTTTACAAGTCCTCTTTTACTAATTTTTATTTAATTTAGATAGTGGGTTTATACAAACTTTAAGCAATTTCCAAAAAGACATATTTTTCTTTTTTTTAACATATTTTTTTATAAAAGTGATTAAGTTCTAAAAAATGTGGAAAATAATTTTTTTTATATATTTATTCAAAAGGAATAAGTATTTTTGGTTCAGATACAAATGTGCGGCACACTTGAGTACAAGTCTTTGATACTTATTAACTAAGAAGCGTACATTAGGAAAAGTGTGCCGATCTTTTGGGTTTTATGTTTTTGATTTTTTTTATATTTTAGATAAAAACAAACAAAATAAACAAAAGAAATAAGCAAATGAAAATAAGAAAAAAAAAGCAGAAATGACAAAAAAAAAATTGGCAACTAGTTAAAACTAATAAAACAAAATTAAAACGAAAAAAAATAAGCAAACACACTAACAAGCAAAAGGTAATTATGAGAATGTAATCATATAAGCAATCTCATAACCTCAAATAAGCACACAAGTTTTATATACAAATCTAACCAAGATTTGAATTTTGTTTTGTGGTTAATCAAGTTCGGCGGTCTTGGTGTAAAAACCAACGTGCTTTTCAAATTTAACGAAAATAGTAAAAACAAATATCACAAAACCGGCGTACTTAGTAAAAAGTACGCCGATTATGCATTTTGAAAATAGCCTTTTTTTTGAAATTACGATCTTAAGAAAAAGACCAAAGTACTTGCAGACTTAGAAACACAAATTTCACATTTTGGGCGATTAAAAACACATTTAAGCTATTATAAAGCACAAAAACTAGCAAACAAACTAATAACAAATAAACAATTCCTCGGCAATGGCGCTAAAAACTTTGATGTGCTTCGAAATTAATCAACTAAAAACACAACACGGGCAGTGTACCATTACGAAAGTAATATAGTCTAAGGTAAGTCCAGGTCATCTTAAGAGAATTGGGTAGTTTTCACAGAATGCTCGCTGAAGGTGCTAAGGCCAATTCAATTGTCACTTATTAAACCTACCAAGCGTGTAAATAATCAAGATTAGAACTAAAAGTAATGAGATGATTCAAGCAATGGATTAAAACGAGTTTGTTTAGGCATTGATCACAATGATATGGGGTTGTTTAGAACAATGATTATCATTTAGCAATTCAAGTTAACACAAGCCACAAATAACGTTAGTCAAAGATGTAACAAGTGTAAAATCCAACAAAGAGTCCTTTCGTCCTATAAACCTTGTTAATATTGATATGATAAGTAAGATTATAACAATGATTTACCTAATGTCCTTTTGACCTTTACACATAGATAATCACGTTTAACCAATCATTAATTAAATGATAACCAAAATTCCAAACGCTCCATAACAGAGTTCACATACGCCAAAACAAACACAAACAACTACTCCATATTCAATATCATATCAAACATATTATAAGTAATAAACTCAGAATATCTCATCAATAATATAAATAAGAAAGTACCAAGATTCGCGTAAGCAAGTGTTCACAAGATCAAAAATACCAATAACCAATAATTCCCCTAAAACCGATACAAGAGTAACAACCATTGGTTCCAATAGCAACACACTACCCAAATCCCTACTGTGATACCCCAAGTCTTATCCCAACTTCTGGAAATCAGCAACTCGATAATGGTACACGGGAAGGGGGTGTTACGCAATGGAGTTTAGGTGGGATATTTGAGAGAATTATGATTGATTCTCCAAATATGTGATTCTTGTGTTCTGAAAACGTGGCTATGAGGTCTCTAAAGGGTGTTTTATCTCTATAAAATGTGGTTGTGGTGATTGTATATTATCAAAGGGTGTTTGGATCAAAGGATTGTCAGACCTTAGTCACCAAATCCCTCTTCCAAGTGGTGTTCTTGGGTAGAGATGGTTATTGATGTTCTCACCCCGAACCCAGACAGCAAATGGGGGTTGATATAGGATAGAAAACACTTGGGGACGAAGTATTGGGGTACATGATTACTTTGGGAGTTAATAGGGTTACAAATATGAGTCTCTTGCTGATCAGGTCCAGAAGGTCGCCCATCTTTTCTAAAAAAATGCCGAGCTTTGTGTTATAACAAATTTACCCGTGAGACCTAAAAGATCACCGATCTTTTCAATAAAATCACCGATTGTTTTGGGTCTGATGTTATTTTCACCAAAATGAAAGTTGTAGATAATTCTTTTCACTTTTACGTAGCCGCGAACACGCGGAAGGGGAGTAAAACAGAGTCCGTATGCTCAACTTATGGCTAAAATAGTAGACAAGTGTCGGGGAACTTTAACTTGAGTTTGTTTCTTCATTTAAGCTTTATATCTTTTGTGTTTTCTTCCGATTCTTCCACAACACGTACCATGAAGCTATATAACGTATATAATCTATTAAGTATCAAAAGTTCATATAACTAATCAGTATAAAAGCACGGATAACGTGTATAGAAACATGTATAATTTGAGCTTTATCAGATGGTAAATGATCTCAAGTGGGGGGATGCATTTTTATGTTCGTATCGTTTTTATTTTTTATTTCGTCATGTATACCTTGTCTTGCATAAAAAAAGAAATAAAAAATATATATAGAATAAATGCAAGAGTTTGTTTATTAGTTTGTTTATAGATGATGGTAATATAAATCAGCTTATGTGTCATGTAGTATTATGGTAAGTATTCCCACCTTACGCAACTTATACAGATTTAACTTATCCGTTTTGATATGTTTTAACGGATAACACTTATAAACCCGTGCATTTCTAACTTTCCTTTCTATTTTGGTTAATATTTGTACAATGGGGGTATTGTACATCTCAATTGGGGGGAAGGGAGATAGAAATGAGAAAATATATTGTTTTTGGTCAAAATATGTGCTAATTTACCTATTGTTTTAAATTTTTTATAGCACGTACCATTTTTTTCATTTATGATGAAGGTCGAATTAATGCATCTTATTTTCCTAGTTTATGAAGATTATGAGACACAATGCTACCTTTTATATGCATTGACTCGTTTATTTGACGATATTGAAGACCCCGTGACTCTTGACCCTCGGATATTGCTATGGGATTGAATGCAACTAGTGGCGGGGCGATTGTGGACTTTAAGAAACTATTTGTTTTGTTTTTTGATTATACCCATTAAATGTTTTGTCATGTCTTTATGCTACCCTTATCATTCTTATCTTTAGATTGATTCACCACGTAAGCCTTTATGTTGTATCAACCCTTTTCCTTTTGGAATAGCTGCATCTGTAGACTCTAGTGGTGGAGATTAGTATCTTTGCCAAGCCTATGAAAGAATACTCATCGTGACTGAGCATTTGAGTGATCACCCAAATAATAAAACACATAGATTAGAGAGTGTAAGAGTGTGATTTCAATTACCTTTTCGTGAGATGCTCTGTTTAGAAATTTCTAGCTTAGGTTATTTTTAAACTCATATATTTCTAGACGTCTTGGGAGATATCGTTTTAGAAATGATTTAAAAGGTCTACTTGAAGGCAAGTAGAGTTCAAGTACGAGGATATTTGATAACATCAAATTAGCCTAATATTTTATATATCAAATTCCCGTGTTTATTGCCTCATTTATATTAATATGGTACTTAATTCGTTCATTCATTCATATTTACATTTTAGGATAATTGAGGTGTTTGAGCGAAAAAGATAAGGAAACGGCCAAAAAAGTGCAAAAACATATTCAAAAGATAGTTACGGCGTAAGTGGCAGGAAGGACCTACGTTGTAACATACTATTATGGCCAATGAATTTTCTAAGTCTTAAGGAAGTTACGGTGTAACAAAGTTATTGAGATTACGGCGTAAGATAGAAGAAAATGTTTACGAGAGCTTTACAGATGTAACCTGCTCTTGAGATTACACCGTAGAATACAAACGTGTTGACCAAGTGTGAAGGTTCTGGCGTAACCCGTTCTTAAGGTTACGCCAAGGAGTGAAAGTCAGGGGCAAAAAGAGGTTTATTGATATGAAGTTTATTTATTACTCAAAGACTTAAAGTAAAAATAATAAGTACAATGGAGGAATAAAGTTGGAAACATCATATGATGTTCACAAGGACTTTGCATAAAAAAACAAGAACGAGCAGGGACTAAATACGGTCAATTCTTATTACACTTAATGAAAGTTATATATCATTAAGGACCGCAAATAATTAAGTCAAGAATGATGAGGGGTTGAAACCATATAAATTTTATAAGTATTACACTTATAAATACACAATGACTTGAAATGAAACCATGCGCTACTCTAGGGTTAAATGGGAACAAGTCCATGAAAGTTTCAAAAGGAAGGCAAATAAAGGTAAGATAATACTAGGACGTACCCGAATCGACATGGTTACGGCATAACTTTGATATCTTTTGGAATATTTTGAATTTAAAATAGTTATGGCGTAACTAAAACTTAAGGTTACGCTGTAACCTTGTCAAGGCATATAAATACAACCCTAATTCATCACTTTTCAATATCTCTTTTCCCCCTCTTTCAAAGGGGTCGACTAAGGCACCATTCGAGGGAAATTTTCAGCAATCATCCACCATTTTTCAGGGGAGAATTCACTTCAATTCATCAATTTTAAAAGTCAATCATCAAGTAATTGTATCAAACATCATGTTTAATTCAATCAATGTTTTATTCATTTTTGTTTGTTTATTTTAAAGCATGAGAGGCTAAACATCAACTATGTGTTTTCTTGCTTTACTTTCACTTTTTGTGTTTGCTTTCTTTACCTATTCCTGGACACCCTTATTTTGGTAGTTTTAAAGCTAGGTAGTATCTATGAGGCTAGTTTGAATTGACTATAGGACCCTAGCCAAGTAGGTTACGACGAATAGTAAGAATTGACCGTAGGACCACCATTTCTTTGTGTGAGAATTGACCATAGGACTACCTACCTAGTGGAGATACTTCACAAGTAAGGGAACCTTAGATCGGACCATGCCGTGTTTAGTGCTTTATGCACTAAGAATAGGTCTAGAAGGTAGCTGGTACATAATGACTAAGGATCGGTTTCCCGTGATTTCCATCGCGTAACTACGGTGGGATAGGAATCTAGACTTATAGGCTAGACGAATTGACCTAAGTATGTCTAGCGACATTTACCCTCACTTGAAGCGTTAGAAATCATTAATAAGAAAAACGGATTATGGTATACTAAAACTACTAACAGCAAATTTCTACCTATTGATTGTCTCGCATCTATTTAAATTTACATTTTATTTCATTTCTATTAGTTTAATATTATTTAAATCAAAACACCCTTTTATAAGTGACATTAGAACTTAAGTTAGAATCCACACACATAGCTCTTGGGACGACCTCGGCTTTACCGATTACTAGACTACCCAAGACCGGGTTCTCTGCCCGTTCGTGCATAGGTAGACAAGTAATTAATTATAAATATTAGAACTTGGTCTAAAATTAGCATCACTTGCGGACATCATTTTTTAGCGATACCTCTTTATCCTGCTAAAACCCATGGATACCTTTAGTGACAAAAATTTTATTGTTATTGAGCCTCTATGTAGCTAAAAATATACCACATAACATATTCACACATACAAAATTAAATTAATTTATCTCCCATCAACACTCGATCGTCCGAACAACTGAGTTCTCACCATCCGAATCAAAGAAACGCGCAATGTGATGGCGGTGTTTTAGAAAAGGCATGTCATTTTTGTCCTAAGCACGTCATATGACGCTTGTTACACTTAGCCTTAACCATGTTATAACCAAGTTTGATTGATACATAGTACGTTTTGCCTTACAGGATGTTATTGATGATCACAAGTCGCTACAACTAACATTTCTCATAAACCTTGAATCTATTTTATGGTCTTTGCAACAACTATACGTGGAGATGCAATTTATTAACAAGTCCTTATCAAATTAAATATACCATATTTAGTTTTGGCCAAAACACATATTAGTACCCCCAAACTTTGAAAACTGGATCATTTAGTACCGTAAACTTTTAAGGGTGCAGAATAATACGATAAACTTGGCAAAGCAGAATTTCTTCTATCCTATACTAAATTAACTCAAAATTTAATTGGTGCTTGTTTTTAATTTTTTGACAGTAATTAATTTAGTAAATTTAAATTGAAAATTAAATGATTTATAGTTAAAATATGGCTAATTAAATATTGTTTTCCTAGTTTCATTTTAATTTTATAATATTCATATATGCATATGAAAAAATAAATAGTTAAGTATCTATGCTCCAAAAATAATTTGAAACAAACATCTACATATAATATGGATATTTGTATCTCAAAAGTATTTTATTAACTTCGTTTTCCATAAGATATTATGTAAAAGATATATATATTCCTAATAACTAAATAACATGTTAAGTTAAATTAAAAGAATAATGAAAGTAACTAAATTTAATAAAATCAAACATATAATTATCCAAAATGTAGCTACAAATTATCTATATTACATTAGGCTTTACTAAATTTATTTTTTAGCATAGAAAACAAGATTAGTTATTGAATTAATTTAGTACAGATACTAGTAATTCTAGTTTGATAAGTTCGGGGTATTAATCTGCACCCTTAAAAGTTCAAGGTACTAAATGATTCAGTCTAAATGATTCAGTTTGTCAAGTTCAGGGTACCATTATGCACCCTTAAAAGTTCAAGGTACTAAATGATTCAGTTTGTCAAGTTCAGGGTACTAATATGTGTTTTGGCCATTCTTAAAAATATCCACACTCTTTGTACGTAAGAATTTATAGGTCTTACGGACATCATTTTTAAGATACACATCTTTATCTAGCTAAAACCCATGGACACCTTTAGTGACAAAATGTTTATTGCTACTGAACCTTTATGTAGCTAAAAATATACCACATAATATACCAATAGACAAAAAAACAAATTAAATTCTCTCTCTTGACAACTCGGTCGTCCGAACAACCAAGTTCTCACCAACTAAATCAAAGAAACGCGTCAAGTAAAAGTGGTGATTTAGAAAAAGGCATGTCATTTTGTTCCTAAGCACGTCATATTACGCTTGTTAAACTTAGCCTTAACCATGTTGTAACCAAGTTTGATGGATACACAGTATGTTATGTTTTACAGGATGTTATTGATGCTCACATGCCGCTATAACAAACATTGCTCATAAATGTTGACTCTATTTTATGGTATTTGCAACAACTATACGTGGAGATGCAATTTATTAACAAGTTGTTCTCAAATTAAATTTAGCGTATTCAGTTTTGGACAAAACACATATTATTACCCAAAACTTTTAAACTGGATCATTAATTACTGTAAACTTTTAAGTGTCCAGAATAATATGATAAACTTGGCAAAGTAGAATTTCTTCTATCCTATACTAAATTATCTCAAAATTTAATTGGTGTTTGTTTTTAATTTGTTAACAGTAATCAATATAGTAAATTTAAGTTGAAACTTAAATGATTTATAGTTAAAATATGGCTAACTAAATATTGTTTTCCTAGTTTCTTTTTAATTTATATTATTCATATATGCGTATGAAAAAAAAGTAGTTAAGTAGCTATGCTCCAAAAATTATTTGAAACAAACATCTATATATAATATGGATATTTGTATCTCAAAAGTATTTTAGTAACTTAGTTTTCCATAAGTTATTATGTAAAAGATATCCATATTCCTATTAACTAAATAATGTGTTAACTTAAGTTAAAAGAATAATGAAAGTAACCAAAATTTTCAAAACCAAACATATACTTATTCAAAATGTAACTACAAATCATTTATATTACGTTAGGTTTTACTAAATTTATTTTGTTGCATAGAAAACATGATTAGTTATTAAAGTAATTTAGAATAGGGTACTAGTAGTTCAAGGTACTAAATGATTCAGTTTGTAAACTTCGGGGGTACTAATATGTGTTTTAGCCGTTCTTAAACATATTCCCA
Organism: Chrysanthemum makinoi; assembly: GCA_910596185.1. Taxonomy (NCBI): domain Eukaryota; kingdom Viridiplantae; phylum Streptophyta; class Magnoliopsida; order Asterales; family Asteraceae; genus Chrysanthemum; species Chrysanthemum makinoi. The sequence continues at coordinate 296,685,744 of OU343221.1, forward strand.
CTCTTTTTAGGTGAGAATATATAGGTCGTGCATACATCATTTTTTTAGCCAAAACTCATTGTCTAGCTAAACCACATGGACACCTTTAGTGACAAAATGTTTACTGTTATTTAACCTCTATGTAGCTAAAAAATATACCACATAATATACGCACACACAAAATAAATTTATTTCTGTTCACACCCAATTTAATCAAAGAAACGCGTCAAGTAAAGATGATGTTTTAGAAAAGGCATGTCATTTTCGTCCTAAGCACATTATATGACGCTTGCTACTGATGTATTAACCATGTTATAACCAAGTTTAATTGATACATTCCATTATAACTAACATTTCTCATAAACGTTGAATCTATTTTATGGTCTTTGCAACACCTATACACGGAGATGCAATTTATCAACAAGTTGTTATCAAATTAAATATACGTATTCATTTTGGCCAAAACCCATATTATTACTGAACTTTGGAAATTGGATCATTTAGTACCGTAAACTTTTAAGGAATAATACGATAAACTTGGCAAAGTAGAATTTCTTCTATCCTATACTAAATCAACTCAAAATTTAATTGGTGTTTGCTTTTAATTTGCTAACAGTAATCAATTTAAATGATTTATAGTTAAAAAATTAAATATTGTTTCTCGAGTTTCTTTTTAATTTATATTATTGATATATGTGTATGAAAAATATAAATAGTTAAGTAGCTATGCACCAAAAATTATTTGAAATAATATGCATTTTTGTATCTCAACAGTATTATAGTAAATTCGTTTTCTATAAGATATAATGCAATAGATATCTATATTCCTAATAACTAAATAAAATGTTAAGTTAAATTAAAAGAATAATTAAAGTAACTAAATTTTACAAAAGAAAACATATAATTATCCAAAATGTAACTACAAATCTTTTTTATCACGTTAGGCTTTACTAAATTTATTTTTTAGCATAGAAAACAAGAATAGTTATTGAAGTAATTTAGAATAGGGTGCTAGTAATTCTAGTTTGATAAGTTCGTGGTAATAATCTGGATCCTTAAAAGTTAAAGGTACTAAATGATTCAGTTTGACAAGTTGAGGGGTACTATTATGCACCCTTAAAAGTTCAAGGTACTAAATGATTCAGTTTGTCAAGTTCGGGTTACTAATATGTGTTTTGCCCATTCTTAAACATATCCACACTCTTTTTATGTGAGAATTTGTAGGTCTTGCGGACATCATTTTTAAGACACACATCTTTATCTAGCTAAACCCCATGGACACCTTTAGTGACAACAAGTTTATTGCTACTGAACATTTATGTAGCTAAAAATATACCACATAATATAACAATACACAAAAAAACAAATTAATTTCTCTCTCTTGACAACTTGATCGTCTGAACGACCGAGTTCTCACCAACTAAATCAAAGAAACGCATCAAGTAAAGCTGGTGATTTAGAAAAGGCATGTCATTTTTTTCCTAAGCACGTCATATGACGCTTGTTAAACTTAGCCTTAACCATGTTATAACCAAGTTTGATGGATACATAGTATGTTAGATTACAGATGTTGTCGATGATCACATGCCGCAATAACAAACATTTCTCATAAATGTTGACTCTATTTTATGGTCTTTGCAACAACTATACGTGGAGATGCAATTTATTAACAAGTCGTTCTCAAATTAAATATAGCGTATTCACTTTTGGCCAAAACACATATTAATACCCTAAACTTTTAAACCGGATTATTAATTACCGTAAATTTTTAAGTGTCCAGAATAATATGATAAACTTGGCAGAGTAGAATTTCTTCTATCTTATACTAAATTATCACAAAATTTAATTGGTGTTTGTTTTTAATTTGCTAATAGTAATCAATTTAGTAAATTTGAATTGAATCTTAAATGATTTATAGTTAAAATATGGCTAACTAAATATTGTTTCCCTAGTTTCTTTTTAATTTATATTATTGATATATGCGTATGAAAAAATAAATAGTTAAGTAGCTATGCTCCAAAAATTATTTGAAACACACATCTATATATAATATGGATATTTGTATCTCAAAATTATTTTAGTAACTTAGTTTTCCATAAGATATTATGTAAAAGATATATATATTCTTATTAACTAATAGAATGTTAACTTAAGTTAAAAGAATAATGATAGTAACAAAAATTTTCAAAAGAAAACATATACTTATCCAAAATGTAACTACAAATCATTTATATTACGTTAGGCTTTAGAAAATTTATTTTTTAGCATAGAAAACATGATTAGTTATTGAAGTAATTTAGAATAGGGTACCAGTAAGTCTAGTTTGTTAAGTTCGTGGTAATAATTTGCATCCTTAAAAGTTTAAGGTACTAAATGATTCAGTTTGACAAGTTCACGGTACTATTATGCACCCTTAAAAGTTCAAGGTACTAAATGATTCAATTTGTAAACTTCGGGGTACTAATATGTGTTTAGCCGTTCTTAAACATATTCCCACTCTTTTTAGGTGAGAATATATAGGTATTGCAGACATCATTTTTTAGCCAAAACTCTTTATCTAGCTAAAACACATGGACACATTTAGTGACAAAATGTTTACTATTATTTAACCTCTATGTAGCTAAAAAATATACCACATAATATGATACAATAATAAAAAAATAAAATTAATCAGTTTCCACTTCACACCAATTCAATCAAAGAAACACGTCAAGTAAAGATGATGTTTTAGAAAAGGCATGTCATTTTCGTCCTAAGCACATCATATGACGCTTGCTACGTAGACTTAACCATATATAAACCAAGTTTGATTGATACATCCATTTCTCATAACGTTGAATCTTTTATGGTTTTGCAACAACTATACGCGGAGATAAACTTATCAACAAGTCATTATCAAATTAAATATACCGTATTCAGCTTTGGCCAAAACCCGATATTACCTGAACTGGAAATTTGATCATTTAGTGCAGAAACGCTTAAGGAATAATACGATAAACTTCAAGAAAGTAGAATTTCTTCTATCCTATACTCAAATCAACTCAAATTTTAATTGGTGTTTGTTTAATTTCACAAGAATCAATTTAGTAAAATTAATTGTAACTTAAATGATTTATAGATAAAAATTAAATATTGTTTTTCGAGTTTCTTTTTAATTTATATTATTGATATATGTGTATGAAAAATATAAATAGTTAAGAATGCAACTAAAAATTATTTGAAAGAAACATCTATATATAATATGCATATTTGTTTCTCAACAATATTATAGTAAATTCGTTTTCCATAAGATATAATGCAATAGATAACTATATTCCTAATAACTAAATTAAATGTTTAGTTAAGTTAAAAGAGTAATGAAACTAGCTAAATTTTACCAAAGAAAGCATATAATTATCCAAATTGTAACTACAAATAATTTTTATTACGTTAGGCTTTACTAAATTTATTTTTTAATATAGAAAACCAGATTAGTTATTGAAGTATTAGAATAGGTTCTAGTTTGATAAGTTAGGTGGTAATAACTTAAAAGTTCAAGGTACTAAAGGATCCATTGACAAGTTGAGGTAGTATTATGCACCCTTAAAAGTTCAAGGTACTAAATGATTCACTTTGTCAAGTTCAGGTACTTAATGTGTTTTGGCCATTCTTAAACATATCCACACTCTTTTTATGTGAGAATTTATAGGTCTTCTAGACATCATTTTTAAGACACACATCTTTATCTAGCTAAAACCCAAGGACACCTTTAGTGACAAACTGTTTATATGTGGCTAAAAATATACCACATACTATACCAATACACACAAAAAAAATTAATTGCTCTCTCTTGACAACTCAGTCGGCCGAAAGACCGAGTTCTCACCAACTAAATCAAAGAAATGCATCAAGTTAGCAAAAGGCATGTCATTTTTTCCTCACGAGTCTATATTTATTGTTAAACTTAGCCTTAACCATGTTATAAACCAAGTTTGATGGATACATAGTATGTTATGTTTTTGTGATTTTATTGATGATCACATGTCGCTATAACAAACATTTTTTCATATGTTGACTCTATTTTATGGTCTTTGCAACAACTATATGTATGTATTAACAAGTCATTCTCAAATTAAATTTAGCGATCTACGCTACAAAACATATTATTATTACCCCAAACTTTTAAACTGGATCATTAATCACCGTAAACTTTGAAGTGTCCAGAATAATATGATAAACTTAGCAAAGTAGAATTTCTTGTATCCTATTGTAACATCCTGTAAAAATCCACGGTTATTAATAAACGTTAATCAAGGATTAAATACATATTACTGTTTACAACCATTTTTAGGCAAAAATCTAAAACTTTTGTCCACACTATACAAATATGAATCAAAGATATGTATGTATTCTTCACATCGCTTATGGAAACGAGCTCACACGCCGCACTCAAGACATCTTCACAATTGTGTACAAATTAACCTCGATTTCATAAGTGATCACCCAATAACCCCTCACAACTCTCATCCGCATTTCACTGGGCTTTGATATGCCAAGTGTCCCCACAACACTCAATAGGCCTCAAATATACCTAAGCACACTAATGGACCCATTTCACAATCAATCGGACCCTATTTAAGTCCATTGGGCCCAAACCAAATCCTGCTTCCATCTAAACACCCCAAATAAATATTTAATCCTGTTATTCCGGACGCTGGTTTGCTTACTTTGTGCCTTTATATGCTAATCACACACAACACATAATAAATTACATGGTTTGAATCACCACAATACGAGAATCAAGATCAACAATTACATTAAAAATCAATTTATGACATAAGAAAGCAAACGAGCCAAAGTAAATGAACCTATCGCCTTTTTCAAAACTTATACAAATAATACAAAATGTTTCTAACTTGTTTCCAAGTATCTCCAATCACTTATGAAGTCTTCCAAACTATGTAATAAGTCCTCTAACACCTTACTCGACACTCAAGTGTTTTCTAAACACAATATCACACGTTAAAAGTTTGATTGGACCCGTTGAGTATTTACAAACCAAACGTGCCCTTGCGATTGTTTCCTACTTGCTTCTTTGGTCACTAATGATCACCAAGACCTCACTACAACTCTCCACACCTGCATTTTAAACAAGTACTGAAACAGTTTCCACTTCACTCCGGAACCACTCTGAAGCTAAATTGGCTAGTTCTCAAGTGCTCCTACTCCCCTAGCCTCCCTTCTAATTGTTATCATCTTCCATATTCCCTTTGCCCCCCCCCACTTGACCTTACCTCACGTTATAATATGCTCCCATGCATCTCACGTAAACACTAAACTCAAAACACAAACACAAAAACTCTCCAAGTCCATTTTGTTCCTGTCCCAAGTCGTGAAGGAACTAGACAAGTTCTAAGCAATCCCAAGAGTGCCCAAGACATCCAAGATTTCTCCCTAACACTTTGGTGTGCTAACAAACGAGCTACAAGGTCCACATAACCTCACCAAGTCTTCATGCTCGTATATCTACCCACCTTTTAGGTGTCATAAGTTACTTCCAACACTTAGTTAATTTTTGATACTTTGATTCCTCTCTTGACTTGCTCAAATGACCTAAGCTTCACATGTTGTCCCATCTACTTTCGTTAACCATGAAACACACAAGTGTACTCACTTGTTTCCTAACACACCCAATAATGGAGATACATACTTGCTACACACTCACAACAATGTATAAATACTTAAAAACACATGTTCCTATTGTCAATTTGAATTCACGTGAATACATAAAAGTAAATACATTTTGTGCTAAGGAATGAGCTTGTAAAGTCGTATTTATACGTACACCCACACAAACAAATGATACGACCCGTTTCTGTACTCAAGCTTGTTAACTATCATTCACAAGCAACAAGCTTAGCCCCTCGCACCCTTTTCTAAAATGCTCAAACGCATTAAACGAGCCTTAAGGCCCATTTACACAAAATAAGCACACACACAATAAGCAATATATAAGCCGTTTGTAAATTGGAAATAGATAATATTAAGCCCATAAATGATCCCCCAAAACCTTAAGTCCAACGGGCCCACGAAAACACTAATGGGCCTTAGTATGGCTCGTTAAGGCCCAATAACACAAATAAGCACTCAAAACCCCCTAATAAGCTGTTTTAAAAGCTCAACTAGCTTCTGGGAATGAAATAAGCTAAAAAATGGTAACATAAGCTAAACATTGATTTTGAACTAAAAATGCAACTTTGTAAAGTTAATGAAGTGTAATTTTCGAACTTGAGGGTTAAACAAAACAGGAAACCTGAAGGTACAAACAGAATGTATGGATGTTTTGAGTAAAAATTTGAATGTATAAGGACTATTTTGCAATATATACGAATACAGGACTAAATCACATTAATACAAATTGTCATGGGTAAACCAGTTATAAAATGTCTATAAAAGTACTTCTGGGCTAAACATGTCATTTTTGAAAGAGTTAGACCAAAAATGAATAATTATATACATAAGGACTAGAAATGCAAATTTATAAAGTTAAAGGACTAAACTTGTAATTATACCACAAAAGAGTCCAAAACTGCCACCCTTGGTAAAACTAAAAGTCAATAAAAGGTGAAATTATATCATTTATTACCAAAGATGTAACTTATTTGAGTCCAAGGACTAAAGTGTAAATTCTTATAAACTAGTACCAAAACTAGCACTTTAATAATTGAAAAGGTGAATATTCTAAAATTAAGTTTTGACAAATGAAAAATTTATGGAAACTTCAAAGGTTCATTGATTTTCTTTAATAAAAATGGAAACTTGAGGCACGATAAGACACCACACAAACGTAACACTCGATCACAATTTTATACGTTCTTCTAATATACGCCCATTACATAGAAGGGCAAATAATTACTATTTACACAAACACAAAACAACCACACACTCTCCGTACTGAGTTTTCCTATATTATCCAGGTTGCCTGTTAAAGCTGTTTCCGAGTTGCATTTGATATTATATAATTGCTTACCTACACACACCCCTAAACAAAGGTAGTTCATTCACATTTTATATAAAACCAAGAAGGAGATACATGCAAATAGAACACAAGTATTTTTATGTGTGCTATCCGAAATGTTATTGCATAAGACACTCCCCTTCTTTTACAAAGCCCTCTTATCATGAACCCAGTGGTTATGGTGAACGAATCGTGAATAGATCTATTGGGAATTAACAACCCATTTAAGCTAGTTAGATAGGTAACTTTGTTAGCAGTTGAGCCAAATGCACAATATTTGACTTATACTAAGAGAATGGCAAACTCCTATACCAGGGCACCCATAACACACACATTAATTTTGAGTTCAATGATGGCATGGCAATATACATACTGATTTATTTGAATGATTACACCTTGTGCTCAAATGATTATTATTACAAACACTATGGAATCACTCAACAATTTTGTTGACTTTTAGCATGTTTATTGTAGGTCCAAAAGTTTATGGATCTAAGTAGCCTTGAATGACTTATAATAAACTTGAATAAATCCAAATTTATTATGTGAAAAACTCTTAACAAGATCTTGATGTGTTAATGCAGAATCTTAACACACAAAGTATGAAGAACACAAGAATGACTAACTTCGTATTTTCTATTAATTTCTTTGCTCAAGGTTAAGGCTTACAACTCGTACCTTTAACCTAATACCTCAGGGATCCTTTTATACACACAAGGAAACCTAATTGACTACAAGACTTGTAAGGGTAAAGATATCTCTTTCTAAGATATCTCTGGCGCATATATCTATTCCTAGTATAACTCTAACAAACTATTCGCTTTTTATCATAAACAAACTTAACCATCGACTATTTGTTCTGCCAGACTTAACTTCATTAGTATTGACAGACTGAACTATCAACAGACTTAATTCTGGCTTACCAGACTTAACTACTAACACTACAAGAATTAACACTACACGGACTTAAACATACTTAAATTGCTTTTACAAAATATAATTCCCTACAATCCTCCCCTAACTTGATCTTCACTTGTGAACTTCAAGTTCATTTGTATTTCTTGAAGATCTTGGAATTATCTTTAAGCTGCATCTTTGAGATTTCTTGCAACATGTGTTAATTGATCAAGACTCATGGTCTTTTCAGAATCTGGATCATGTACATCACATCATAAAGTTTCATACTATTCTCATCCCTTCCGGTGTGTTAACTCCTGTGAGAGGTGAATCATAGAAAATTTAATGGATTTAATGTCTCTTTACCAATTAGCCATTACTATTGGAGTAGCCAATGTTTTGGTGTATAAGGGGTATTGATAACCATCTGATTTTAGCAAACCACTCAACCTATGATTAGTCTTAGCAAAAGTTGTCCTTTCGGACTAGTCATGGTTTTCTATCGCCTTTACCACAAGCCATGAACTTTGGGCTAGTCATGGTTTTTCCCATGCCTTTATCACAAGCCATGAACTTGTAGCCGAACTCTTCATTCTTTCGAATATGGTGTTAAGTACCATATAATTTTTGGCAAGTCGACCATAAACGGATTTGATTTAACTTTACAGAGCCGCTTTCTCATGGATTAGTCGGTATTGTGCGGTTGGGACATAGAACGACCAATATTTATACGATATTATATACATTTCACCGAAGAAACCCTCTTAAGAATTAAAACATGATTATTCTTGACTTCTATTAGTAAGCATATAAACAATTAACTTACCCTTGTTAGTCGAAAAGGTATAAACAATTAAATTAACCAATTCCGAAATGAACCTAAAAGGTATTCTTGATATTTTCCTCTTGCCTTGCTTATCTTCATTCTCAAGATCGGCTCAAACATTGTTTTTAGATCTCCCCAGAGTACTATTTCAAACTCTTCCTCGGGTGTTTGATTGCCATGCTTCTCCATCATCAACTCATATAATGTCTTCAGATCATCCCTAGATAAATCACATAACATACCAGGAAAATTCACATATACAGTATCAGCATAATTTTCCCTTTACCACCTGATAAGCTGCCTTTCTCCCAGTTTTTATGATCTAGATCTTTGCAATCTTTGCATCCACTGGACCTTCAAGAATAGCGCCCATAGTAAACTCTTCAGATGGAGGTTGTTCAACCTTGTCCTCTATATAATCATCCACTTCCTTCTTTATCTCAGACTTATCTTTGTTTGTAGGCTTCTTTCCTTTAGAATTCTTTTTGGTGAACTTAATGATAGGCTTTGTAACCTCAGCTTCTTACTCCTTCTTTACAATGATAGGCTTAATAGTATCTTTCTTAGCCTCAGCAACTTCTTCAATTTTCTGCTTCCTGGCATCCTTAGATTGAAGACTAAAGCCTTTTCTTTTAAATCTAGAAACCTCAAATTTTAAGCCCATGGGAACAAATCTTTTAACTTGCTCCATTACCTTTTCAAATTCCGCCTTAAGCTCATCAGACTTCAACTTCCTTAGCTGAGTTATCTTCCAACTAGGATGACTCTGACTTTAATAATTATCTCTCGCTTTTAGAGGTCTATTCATCCTTTCCTTTTGCCTCTATTCTCTCAGCTGCTTTTTCTTTTCATTTATCATTTCTACCATCTTTCTTCAAAATCCTCAGCTCCAATGATGGTGGTTACCGCTATCCTGCTTGGCTCGATGGTATCCAGTTTCGCCAAGATATTTACTTAGCGACCAAAACTTCAGATGTTTTTTGTCTACTCCTTAGTTAACTCGGGGTTTCTTTGCTTTCGAAGCTCATCATCACACATCTTTTCCTTTCGGCTGCCGCAGCCTTCTTCGCTTTGATTATGTCAATCTGTGCCATGCTTGCTTCAACTTATCTAATTTGTCTCTTGGTCCTCTTGGGCTGATAGGACTCTTCCATTATTCCCTTGCCTTTCCTTTGAGAGAATTCCTCACCAGACTTAACAGATGCACCGCAACTTCAAGAACACCGCCGACTTAACCTCATTATCACCACAGACTTAATCTAGCATTTCACGCGACTTAACCCTAACTTGTAGCCTCCTTTTGTAGGATCGATATTTATTGTGTTTGATGATTCGGGTGGTCTTGGATGATCAAAATACATGTTAAAAATTTTAGAGAGAGAAAGTAGAGAGATGGTGTTCTTGCTAGAGGTTTACACAAAGGAAAGGTTAGATTGAATAGAAGACTACCCTTCCATGGATGGAAGGGGTATTTATAGTTACTGATCTCAACGACTTCCTATCGGCCTCAGTGGATCGTGCATACGTTGTAAAGACCGTCCTTCCTCCCACTCGGCATTACACCACGCTAAACTAAACTAATAACTAACTAATAAACTGATAAATAACATAACTAATGATATGTCTATGAGCTAACTTATGCTAGATAATATTTGAGGTGACCGACACTTTACTTATGGAATTTCCAATTCCTAACAATCTCCCCTTAAGGGAGGTCACCCCATGTTTTACATTTCAAATCCTAGCATTCTATTCTTGACTATGTTCTTGAGCTCGTAGACTTCAATTCTTCAATTCCGCAATCTTTGTGCCGTTGTAGTGCAACTTCAAAGTCCGAGTGCTTTGTACTTTCAAAGGAGGTCTTTGAACCGATCTACATCTTTGATGATCTTCGAAGCCATTGAGATCATCACCATAAAATCTCGATCACCCATTGTAGTGTTGCCATCATGTGAAGTTGTGACTTTTGGACCGACATGCTCACACTTTGAATCATGACATCTTTCCATCAGAGTAGCGGAAGCCTTACTGGTTCATGATATTTGCAACAAATGGGGCGTAACATAGTATGATATATCGAGCCGTGTTATGTAGATATGCACCAGCCATGATTTCTTCAAATTATGTGTGGATGCCGTGAGCATACGGCTTTGGATTGACTCTCTATTATGATCACCGCAACCATCCAAATGTACCGCAAACAAACGCTTAGCGATAAAGCACGAAAAGTGTCTTTGATCACTTTCTTTGAATTGAGGTACACGCCCACTGCCTCGCTGATCAAGCATAAGTACCGCCTGCGGATCGTAGGATTCCTAAGAATCTCCTTGATGTGGTTTCGCAATGCCTCTAGCTATTCTCAAACCGAACGCCTCAAAGAAGACAACACGGAGTGAGTGAACCAAATCAATTGAGATTCACTGATTGATGAAATTTAAAACAATCGCTGTATTGCTTAGAAGAAAGAGTTTTGCAATAATGCAAGGTTTTATGAGAAAGATCAATTTTCAATCAAAATACTTTTTGTATTTGAAAGAGTACACATTCGACGTGCTAGAGAAAAGAAGATTTGCACATCGAACGTTTTTCCAAAAGTATTTTTCAATCGTAGATACTTTTGTGTTTGAAAATGAATACACATTCGATGCGCTAGAGAAAAGAAGATTTGCACATCGAACGTTTTTCCAAAAGCATCCGCAACCATTCCCGGACCAAGGTTGATTCATAGTGAATCGCCCCATCGTTTCTATCCAGTTGTCACAAGCTTGATCTTACGAGAAGATCTCACATGCCACCTACCAAGAGCTTGTTTGATGTTGGCTCTAGAAGGATTTCCATCTTCATCGTGAATATTTTCATATCACTCGGATGTTCGGGCAATACCACAAGGATAATGCGTAGGACTCTTAATATATATACTTACTTTTCACATTGTGTGAAACAACAAGTCTTCATTAATTTTGTGTCCTAATGAGATATTGTGGATGATCTCTTGGCTCTAGACTCAATAGTGCACATTTGGTTCCTATGCCGAGACTAGGGAGAGGGTCTCCTTCTTCAATATCAACAATCTCTAAGAGAAAGTCGATAGATTATGTCGGTTCCCCGTGAGAATGAAACAAGCCCTTTTAAGAGGAACTTGAGTAACAACCAAGTATAGCATATATGTGGTCAGAATCTATTTCTAAGGTTGAATTATTGAGGGCTATTTCTTTTCACCCTTTTACATTCAATTTTCATTCTTCTCACCCCTTCGCTACCGAGACTTCATAACTAGAACCTTGTTGGGTTTATTCCAAGACTAGCTCGCCTCACCGCACTCTTCCCATATATCTCACTTTTTCTTTTTTCAATATACCTAAGGACTTCTACACTATCTAGTGGATTGTCCCTCGGTAGATCCCTCCTCGTTCGGGCGATCGTGGGAACTAATTCCTAACCTAACCATCCTTATAACACCATGCATAAAGTAAATTGGTCGGTCTTTTGGTACAGTTCATTCTTCCTTAAACCCAATTGAAAAATCATTTGGAAAAACAATCAAGGTACTTGTGATACAAGATCAAAGCATTTTGTACCTTAATAGTTTTGATCATTTAGAAACCCCCCCTCAACATGTGCATATGATTTAGAAATTGTTTAGCACATGGAGGCAAGAGGACTTTGAAATATTTTCTTTGATCACAATTTTCAGAAAAAAAGCCATTTGATTTTCTTGGTAAATTCTCCCCCTCAATATGTTCATAGGATATTTGAAATCATTTTATCACATAGAGGCAAGAGTTCTTTTGAAGTACATCCACGATCACAAAAGCCATTAAGAAACCATTTGAAAACTCAATCAAGGTACTTTATAAACATTTTAAAAACTTTCGTACTCGATAGTTTATTTGCTCCCCTCAATATGTGCTTCGAGATTCGAAAGCGCTTAGCACATATGAGAGAGCAGCCTGCACAATTAAATCAAAACGATCACCTTTTATCAAATTTCATTATTAAATCACAAATTCTCCCGCAATCAAAAATATCAAACCCTTTGAGATTTTGGATCCCAAGTGATTTAATTAGGTTTAGAAAACATTGGAGAAAATGTGGCCTTGTTTAAATACTCATCTGTTTTTGGATAAATCCTCCTCCTCAACATGTGCATTGTGTATTTGAAATCGCTTGGCACATAGAGCGGAGTGCCTTTGAAGGACTAAAACCAATTCCATTAAAATACATTTGAGATTTAAATCACGATCTCTCCCCCGATCAAAAATTTTAAACCATTTGAGATTTGTGATCCCAATTGATTTAAATCATTTAGAAAAGTTTTGGGGAAAGACGTGGCAAAATTTAATTTTGAAAAATGATTTATAAGGACAATTTAGACATTAAAGATTGTTAGTGTCGTATGATTGTTTTAAGAGATCTTTGAGTAAAACAAAACAATTTCACAATCAAACAAGAACATAAAAAATTTCATTTTGAAAGACCTTGATTCAAAAGAAAATCATACCATGACATAACATTAAATCTTTAGATCACCACATAATTTCGCATAAACGGAACTTTTTGAAGATATTGTTTGAAAAATATTTTAAATTAAATCACTCTCTCCCTCAATCGATGACCGAAGTCGATAATTGAGTGAAATAGGTTTTGATAAAAAAAAAGTCCGGTGATTTTCAAAATTTAGTCCATTTGTTCAAAGTTTTAGAAAAATGGTATCATTACAATTATCCTGCACAAAGATACGTTAGGTGGTTGAGAAGCTTCCGTTGTTGTTGCCGTAGGGTTTGGAAGAAAACCATTTGCAGATGCAAGGAGACTTCTTCTTACGCTGCATTTTGAATGCCAACCGAGGTCAAATTAAGCTCATTTCTTCAATCACTTAGAAGAAAACCATCTCGGATGCATGAGACCTCTTACGTTGCATTTATGCCAACTCTCCATAGAAGTCCAATTAAGTTCCGTTTCTTCATTTGTCAACCCAAGATATAGTTACCTTTCCTTTCGGTATCCAATCATCTTCATTTGTGGGATCCGGATCGGGAACATTCTTATATCCATGATACCGTGATATGTTAGTGAACACAAACAGATATATGGTGGTCGACATCACCCAAACAGCAATCGACTAATAAAAGTCAATTCAACATATCAATCGATCATATATAAAGCATGGGAATAATGTGTTTCATCAAACTATAATCATCTAATCCCCAATCATATCCTAAATTTCTAGTCCTTCGACATAGGAAAATATCATTTTTAATTAAGCACGTAGGATAATTAAGAAAGCCATAGATGATATAGTTTGAAAACATTATCCCCCTCAATGACTCATTTTTGAAAAGTTTAAAAGCTACGAAGTCATTGATTGAGTTTTTCAATTTATTTCAAAACTCTAATAAGATTGATTTTCAAGCAACTCATTTACCACCATTTTTGAAAAACAACAAATATTTTTCTCAAGAATTTTAGACGGAAAACATTTTGTAGAAACACAGTCCTTTTGATGACATGCTTTCCTTGTTTTGTTTTAGGATAAGTGCACTAATTTGAAAATGGTTTAGCGCATCACTTTCCTTTCTTGAAGAACGGGTTGCTATCCAAATAATAGCAATATTTGAAGCGGGTTACACCGAAATAACTATAAGCCATTATTGAAGCCCGGTTATAGTCCCAAATAACCGTAGCCATATTTTGAGATATGTTTTGGGAAAGAATATTTACACCTCCTGCTCGAACTTCATCTATGGTCCCATGCCATTATTGAATGACATTTCTAAGACCGTAGATGTTATCGATACCGAGAAGACGTCATGAGAAAACAATATTTTTGGTATTTTACAAATTTTCTGATTTTTATGGGTTTTTGTTGGTTTTATATTTTTCTATTTTCTTTTGTTGGTTTTATATTTTTGTATTTGGTTTTTTAAATAAATATGTACAAAGATAGAGTAGATGATATAGTTTAAGAAGATGATGATACGAGTACCGAGATAAGGATATCGAGCAAAGACGCTGTAGAAGATAGAATTCATCATCTCTTAAACTTCCACCACCAAAGCTTCCGAGGCTCCGAATAGAAGATTGAACATGAGCCTTTGAGAAAGAGAGACTTTGGCATTTTCCCCAAACCGAAAATCCTTATGTTGAGCAGATTCGAAGCTCTATTTCAAGCTTGCTTTAGCCGTGCACAAGGAAGCACACCATTATCATAAATCCCACGCTCCTTTTAAGAACGATAATCAAGATCTCCATTCGGGTTTATATCATCCAATAGAAGAACAGCAACGTTTCATCCCACACTTAAATAATTTTCTCAAATTCCTTTTCCAATCAAGTCCGAGGCAATCCATTCCAAAAAGGTGTCAAGAGAACAATTCCCCAAGTAGTTGAATTGATGCAGTCAGTCTCTTTGTATAATGCTCATGAACTCTCCCAAATACACATCATGAGGGGAATGAAAACATCTCCCCAATGTTCACATTTTTCTTCCCTGATGATCGTGTATGAAGCTCAAGAACCCGGTACACCAATACCAAGAGCTCTCCCGAATACACATCATGAGGGGAATGAAAACACCTCCACAATGTTCACATTTTTCTTCCCCCGATGATCGTATGAAGAACCGGGTACACACATTCCTACCTAAAGAATAACCTATAACACCTCCTCATGTCATACATTTATCTCCCCAATATGCCATACTTGTGTACCTTTTTATCTTCGAAACGCTCTTACATCTCTTCCCCACATAGTTGGAATAAGAATAAACGCCTTGATGAGTAAAACCTTGACTTTCTCAGCGTCATGACATTTGTTTTCCGGGATATCTTCAATCACTTAGAAGAATTAAGTTCATCAAGTTTACTCGCCATGAGTCAAACCTTGAGTTTCTCTGTGGTAATAACATTTGTCTTCCGATATCTTCATTACTTAGAAGTATTAAGTTCATCAAGTTTACTCAAGGCTAGATGCTTGTCTCCTTCCCCCTTGTCGTTTTGACACTTCGTGAGCAAGAAATCATTATAAGCCCGTAACTAGAAATTTGTTGAGAAGAACACTTGAACTCTTGTGAGAATCAACTTCAAGACTCTCTCTCGACTATTTTTATCAACTCTTATGTAGACAATTTGAAGTGACCATCAAAAGAAAAACCCGATATACCATACTTGAAACTCGTCAACTCCCCACATTTGTATCTTAAGCTTGCACCTAATGATGGAAGAATGGTGTAGAGAATTTATGCTTCAAGCAAATCTCTAAGTACTCACTACCCAAACAAAGTATGAGACATAAACACCTCTTGCGATTATCCACACCGCCATATGTGACATAATCGAAGTAAAACAAAGTAACTCCTAATAGTGATAGTTAACCGTCTTCAACCATCCACCTCGATCATCGGTAACTAGATAAACCAAGTCTTCAACTCAAATTCTTAAGCCCGAAAGCAATCAAATAAGAACACACCTTTGTGAAAGTCATCTTCAATCTCAAATAAGTGATAAATGATTAACTCCGAAGTAATCAACTTGTGTCAAATGTCCAACACGCGAATAAATGTACAACCAGATGTACATTGACCCACTTAATGAACCAGAACAAATGATTCCTCAACATCAATTCCATCTTCCTAAAGATATATATATATATATATAGAGACCGACGGAAGATTCACCAATAATGTCTTCAAGCGGATGAGGTTGTCATTTTCCTTAATGTTCATGTGGTTGATTTACAGAATGTCAATCCGTGAAGATTTGGTAATGGAATACCAAAGAGCGGATCAATTTTCATGAACAATAATCCGTGAAGATTTGGCAAAGGAATACCAAAGATCGGATTATTATTCAATAGTAAATCCGCAATATTACAATAGTCAATATCAACGCCCCATAAACCGACAACTGCTTGATAAATGCCCAGAATAAGAAGAAGTCTTTAGATAATCAAATGCAACTCATCTTTAGTCTTCTAACATGTAGCAGAAAATGTAGAACAGACTGTAGACTCGACCTTCTTCAAGATTTCGGTTGGGGAATAGATAGTTAACATCTTTAACTCACACCAAAAGCATCCCACCAAAAGCATCCCAATTAACTTACATCTTGCAAATCCTCTAAATAAAATCCCTCCGGTCAAACAACAAGAACGTAAAGATGTTCATCAAGGAAATCAAAGAATCAGTCCGCAACTAAACACACAAGATGGTAAAAACCAAACTACCAATCACATCAAACAAGAACAGAGAGATTGTTCGGAATCATCATGTTGATGTATAAGTGAAGCATTAACCGGAAGCACTTTGTCGATAAACTCATCAATCCGAGTGAAGATGTCAACCAATGGCTCTTAGAAGAGAAAAACTCCATGTGAAGATGACCCGATAAGAAGAAGCTCCGTTCTTACATGAGTTTAGAGCCGTATGACCATTTATATTCTCAAATATCAATCAACAATGCAAAAATTCACACTTCTTCTCCCCCTCAAGAATTGCATACGGAGATGCCATTCTTGATTAATTAAGTGAAATCATCCGAATGTTCTATTCACACTCTTCCCCAAAATCAAAGACATGATGTCGCCATCTTCATTATAATCGAAAGTGGAATGAGAAAACAATCGCTGGTAGCCGTTCACTTGATGACCGGCGCATGGAAAAGTATGAAGCATGTTGACGAGAATGGTCATAAATAAGAAGATTTCTCTTCTTCGAAGATAACGCTAATCAAGCGCATTTCTTTTCTTTAGAGAACGAGGCATGAACTGTTGTGTTCATACGTCATAATCTCTCTTTTCAATCTCTTTTGGCAAAACATGTAATCAACCCCATTATCATTCAATAGGCTCTTTGTAGTGACAAATGATGGAGAAAACATATAATGAATTTGACCCTGAAGTAAATTACCCTGAACTCGTGACTTAAACTTGCACATATGTAACAAAGAGCGGTGTCGATTTCCATTAGCATCTCTAAGTACTCTCTATGTACTCTATACTCTTCAACCAACCAACCATCAAGTATAAGACGTACATCACCTCCTGAAAATCCACAATTGAATGTGACACTGAGCACTACAACGTAACTCCTTAAAGTGATAGTTATTTTGAGATGATAAGAGCCCAATTCCCCCAAGTGGTAAAAGAAAAGGAAAAAGTCACCCAACAATAACTAGATTTCCAAGTCTTCGTTTTGATAATAAGCTTGAACAAGGATCTCGAAGAATCTTCATCTAACCATCCCCGATACCTTCAGATACTAAGTACACTTGCCCTTGATAATTCACTTCAATCTCAAATAAATAATAGCGAATTAACTCCGTTGTCACATCTTCTGGTTAAAAGCTCACATCTAGCCTTCTTTGACATTTAAATGAACTATGATAATGGTTTCATCTTGACCATGGTTAGAAGCACGTAACCCCGTAAAACCATGTAATAACCAAACTGCCATGACAAATATCCAAACACACATCCAATTCATGAAGTACACCCTTTATCCCTTCTTCGCTAAAATCGTAGCACCAACATCAAAAAGATCCGAATTACACTTTCCTTTCTCCGGGATGGCTCCATCATCACGGATTTTACAATTCTATAGTTTAAAAGAAATAGTTTCTTTCGGGATTTTACAAAACCAAGAACAAACCGTAAGATAGATCCGAAATGCACTTTACTATTACCGAATGTTTCCATTGTCACGGGATTTTACAAGTCTATGATTTAAATCGAGAAATAGGTTCTTTCGCAGGATTTTACAAAATCAAGACAAAATCGTAAATAATGTTAGCTTGAATGAGTTATAACAACTTTGGTTTCAGTGAATATCTGTTTTAGGGGAACATACAGCAGTTCATCAACGGTTCAATATCCAACATCATCAACCATCCGATCAACACTTTGGTAAACACATCATTCACGCATTCTGTTGGCTATTATAGTGACCACAAGGAGAAGTAAACCCGATATGCCAAACTTGATCATGAAGTGAAATTCCCCAGATTTGTTATTTAAACTTGTACTGATCCTGGTGAAGAAAGAAACGGTGTACCCAATGTACAAAACCTCTTGACATTCTCAACCGAAAGTGAGACAATCGGTGATAGCTTCGTTGTGGGTAAGTGAGAAGGAATCACAAACGCAACTAAATAGCCAAGTCTTTATCACCCTCTATAAACGCCCAAACAAGTCATCTTCGCGGAATGATAGAAAGAAAGAAGATGAAAATAAGTAGACTCGCCCGAAAAACCTCACTTCAAATCCCAATGAGAAATATCGCACAAAACCCCCTGTAGTCAACTTTGTTCAACCATCAAGTCAAGCTGTGATAGAATAATTTTTGTGAAAATGCATAAACCAAAGTATCAGACCGCATAACACATCAAATCTCATCATCTAATCAACTCTCATTAAATCATGTCGACAAATCTCATCAAGAAATTTCATCATTAAATCACACAAACCTCATGTTATCCATTCTCATATGTGTTAACTCGCATTATCACATCTCATGATCAATGTACATCTCGTACTTCTCAAATCTCATATTATCACAAAACGCATAAAGTCCAAGTCTTGAGAGGCTCATCCGACACAACAATGATACATAATATCACATGATCGTCAAAGTCCAAAATCTTAAACAAGCATTAATCAAACACCCTCCACAAAACATTTAATCATTGTATATACTTCGTATGAGTTGCAGTCTAAATCCAATGACTGTGTAACACATGTGAGGGCCCAACATAAGAAAACACATTGATCCAGCAACAATTGACATCCCAATGGAGTGTAACTAAACTCGATCCAATGCATTCCTACCCAGTAACAATTTCGGCCCAAAATCACACCTTTTCCATTCCATAAACAACATAACGGCAAGGCCCATTAAATATTCAGAACTAATTCAGTTGCCCTAATCCCATGGGGTATAAGAACCACACTTATCACAAATCCAACCCTAAAAATACTCACATTCTCCGCCCCCTCTCATCAGTAAATTTTATCACATCTCATTAACAACCCCTAGAACGCCATCATAAAAAAAACGGATTAGTATTCACCCAACCTTTGAACGCTTCTATCATAAATCACCAAAACATATATCATATATCCAACACTCAACTCCATTTGTGTTTAACTTCGCCACAGGGATGGCTAGAAGTTATGAAAGGGTAACGAGAGCAAACCACGAAAGATGCAACATATACACGTTCTTCAAAGACTAATTTGGGGTCTCGGGTAAGGTAGAATAAATTGTTGTGATGTCGTTGTCGATTTATGTTTTCCATAAAAACGAAGCAAAGAGATGTGATAACATTCTTTTTATACTCATTTCATTAAATTCGTATAGAATCATAGTAGGGTCGATGATGAAAAGCTTTCGTGATTAAGACTCTTAGCAGTTTTGATTTTTCATTAAGTGACACGAGAGGATATTCTGAGATCAGTTATAATATCGAGTTGTTTTTTATTCTTGTTTTGAGATATGGTTGAATCGAGTCTTGGAGATGGATTGTGATAGATGGGTCTTGCACATTGCTTTTCTGTTTTGAGCAAAATATGATGTAGATGTAATCTAGTTTATGTTGGTTTGAGACATTTGGATGTTGGTTATGTGGTCACAAGTCGCATCAACCATTTCTGTCACAAGTTGCTAACTTGTAAAACACAAGTCGCTAGGATATTTCAACTACACAAATAGCTATTGACTTTCAAAAAAATCGCTATTGACTTTCAAAAAAATCAATGAATCACCAAGTCGCTAGGTCATTAAAACGTAAGTCGCTAGATTTAAAGTGTCAAGTCGCTAAATCATGAGGTCACAACTCCCTACCAAAATTCAAGGAATCTAGACAACTTGTAAAGACAAGTCGTCACTGAAAACAAGTCGCTAGATAGATTATGTGATTTTTCCGATAAGTTTTCCGGCCAAAATCCGACCATATTTCATAGTTACCCAGAAAACATAGAAAACTGCATCAGTTTTGACCTTAAAGATGACCAGTTTTAAGACCAAGAATATTATGCCCATATGACCACAAATAAGTCACAGAAGTTTGTGCCAAAGTTAATAAAAGATTGATAAACCACAAATTGTATACGACTCTTGGACACAGAAGTTTTCACACAAATATTGACACGAAGCAAATGTTTAAATCAATTTGTACCAGTTTTGACCAATATTCCGACCATCAAATCACAAAAACCAGTTTCAACTAGATATCAAATAAGTATAAAATTCACAAATATGACCACAAGAAACAGTTTGACCACACAAACGGTATTAAAACCAGTTTCAACTAAGTATCAAAACCACAAAAAAAAATCATCAAGACACAACAACCTTGGCACTTGATACCAATTGTAGGATCGATATTTATTGTGTTTGATGATTCGGGTGGTCTTGGATGATCAAAATACATGTTAAACATTTTAGAGAGAGAAAGTAGAGAGAGAGGGTGTTCTTGCTAGAGGTTTACACAAAGGAAAGGTTAGATTGAATGAGAAGCACCACCCCTTCCATGGATGGAAGGGGTATTTATAGTTCTGCACTAACCGACTCCTATCGGCTCGTGATCGTGGTATACAAAGGGTAAAGACCGGTCCTTCCTCCACGGTGTTACACTACGCTAAACTAAACTAATAACTAACTAATAAACTGATAAATAACGTAACTAATGATATGTCTACGAGCTAACTTATGCTAGATAATATTTGGGGTGACCGACACTTTACTTATGGAATTTCCAATTCCTAACACCTTTTCTGATTTCCTCTTCTTCTGGCTTAAACTCTTGGCCAAGATCTCTACTGCTTCACGACCTTGAGGACTGATTGTTTCCTCAGACGATTTCTTTGTGGGTGGTGTTCTGTAGCCTGATCCACCCTCCTCCTCCACATTCCTCCCCTGTTTGGGAGAATTTTATTCATCCTCTGAGTCAGTAATTTATATTCCCTTAGCCTTGAATTTACCTTCCAACTTTTTGACTCTCTTAACCAGTCTGATCACAGTTTCATTTCGAGCCTTTGTTGACCTCTGAAGATCTTTTTCCATTTCTCTATTCTGGTGAGCAGTTTAGGAACAAGATCTAGGAGCTCCTCCTGAGATAGGGAAACTAGATCTAATGCAGTGGTGGGTGTGGGAGGTTGTGAGTGAAGAATTTCAGGTGAGTTTTCCTCATACACTGGTGGGGAAGGTAAAGGTGGAGTTGGTGTTCTCTGTGGTGATGGAGTGGGTGTCCTTTGAACATGTGCTGGTGATTGATCTTGTGCCTCAAATGCAATAGTAGCAGCAGATGTACCAACAGGGTTAGCAATAGCAAGCAACATAGCAAAAGAAAGGCCCTAATCCTTCAAATCCCTTTTATGTTTGCAAAAATCTTTTTAGTGAAAGGGACAACAATATATTGTTGCTTGTTTGCAGTTTTTGCATTCAAAATCATTTGCAGAAACCTATGGTACATCAAAAACCTTTTCTCTTTATTAGCATTTGAAACCAAAGCATAAAAAATCATTTTAGAAAAGTTAAAGAGTCTACCAGTGGATAGACAAACCAATGCAGAAGCAATAGTGCTTCCAAATTGATCCCATCCACCACTTTTAGGACTCATACAATGGAGGAGATGATGCAAAAAAAACCTCCATTGTGGTGTAAAAGTGCTTTTCCAAAAAGTAAATGATCCTTCAATTGGATATCCAATGTTTTGAAGTCCTTGAAAAAATTCATCATTTGGCAACATTATATTCCCTGAGGCATCAGCCAATTGAAGATAACTTCTGACTGATTCCTCAATGAATGAATACTTCAAAGTATCAATAGTTACACTTAATTCTAATGTCCCATCATCAAGAGTTCTAGCAGTTGCAGTTTGCCAGAACTGTTTTACTAAGGAGATATAGATAGTGGGATTGTGAGTGAGGGCATACCTAATATGAGTGCCCTTCAGGAAATCCAATATCTGTTCAAAGCCAGTGCTTTCATTTGGCTTCTTGAGGAATCCCACTTTATTGTGCTTATCATTGAACTTTAATTGAGCCATAATCGTGGTGAATTGTAAGGTAGTACGCATGCGCGAAGTTAGGTTACCGTGAAAAGACTTTATCGAGGGAAAAAGATTTGAACTTTTAAAGATTTTAAAGAAAGTAGATAATGGATAAATATATATTTTATTAAAAAGTATCCATATATATACTTCTTACCTCCTAAGAGTAGGTAACGGTACTATTTATACAGTAAAAATGGATTTTTCTCTCGACCAACACTAACGGTAATATTTTTGCACTACCAGACTTAAAATAGTCAAACAAACTTAAATGTGACATCACCAGATTTACCTCTGAATAGTAGCACACCTATCAGCATAGCTTCCATACCTCCCCTATCTTTGATAGATATTGCATTTCCCTGAAAAATTAGTCTAAAACCAAGAGAAATACAATAGGTAGATCTTAAAATTAACTCAAAAAGTCTACCAGATTTAAATCATAGAACAACCAAAAGAAATTGTTCAATCACACCAAAGATATTGTAACAAACACATATATCAAAAGATGTTCTCAAAATCACTAAATCACAACAACACACAGATGTTTATTAAACTTCCATAAAAATCAAACTATTCATAGGGTAGCCTATGCTGCCACCAAAAGTAATAGAATCTCCTTGTACTTCCTCAAACTCCTCCAAGTGATTCTTGTTACCAGTCATATGCGCAGAGCATCCACTATCAACTCCGATTCCTAGCTTCTGGTGTGGATGTTCCTGCATATCAAAAAGAGAAATTAGTTTTCTTGGGGACCAGAGCCCTAGAGGCTTGGTTCTGCCTTTGTGGACCTTAAGAATTCAAAGTATAAGCTGAAGATGGTCCACTATTATTCTTGGAGTATGGTCCGTCTGTTTCAAGTATAACCGCGGCTTAAACAACAACCCCCAATTACCCCTTGCAAAGATAAGATTGAAATAGTTTAGCTGCATTATCATCTATGTGTCTTCATACAAGTGAGTGAGAACCATAATGAAGTCTTTGATTAAACCGTTCACGTGGTTTTTAAATGTGAGATCGGGTGAAGGACGGTAGGTTTTGTTTTAACATTCATATACCTTAATTAACTTTAGATTGGTCGGACTTAACATGACCGGTGATAACTCTAAACACATTACAAGATAATGTTTTGCCTACTGAATTAATTTGTACACCAAGTATTCACCCTTGGCCTAATAGAATTAATGAAGTACTACCAAGATACATAACATGTGGTCGTCTTGTGACAAACTGATTTGCATTGTTAATTTTATATGTATTATTCCACACTGGTCTAAATAACCCATTACCAGTGTTTACAACCATTTTCTTTCTTAACTCTGCCTCCTTAGCCATTCTTTTCTCATGATAGTCATAGTCTCTTTTTAAATGACTTAAGCTTCAACACACAAAACAACTCTTCTTTGTGAAAGAGTACCCATCCCCAAATTCTCTTTGCATTAACCCATTCCAATTCTTTCTGTCTACTTTAGATGTCTCAGGTTTGACCTGTTGCCTAGGGATTTGGGCATAACTAGGTTTAACAATTTCAGGTTTGGTCACAAAAGTTTTGACAGAATCAGCTTGTTTTGGCACATAAGTTTCACTATTTAAAGCTGGTTTAGAAATCCTTATGGGTTCAGACTTAAGTTCCAGAGAACATTCAGAGATACTTCTAGTGGGTCCTTCACGTTGACAGGAAGAATACTTACTGGTTTTATCATCTGAGACACTGGTTTCAGACCTCTTCTCACAGAATCCTTTACTGTCATGAGATTGACAGGCAGAAAATTCTATGGAATAGTCTTGAGAAGCAATTGTTTCAGAACTTTTCATTTTGTTGTAATCAAATAAAGACTCATCAAGCTTCTGTTCAGGTTTGGGTGTGTATTCTTCATTAAGTGGTGGTGGAACTCCTTTATAATTATCTGTTTTAACAAATCTATTATAAAGTGGTTTACCAACATAATCTTCTTCTGAACTACCAAAAATACCAGGTTTCATCTCTTCTTCGTAACTTAAAACCTCACTATCTGATTGAAACTCATAGCCTAGACTGAATTTACAACTAGAGCTTATGCCAAAATTAGTTAACCTGTGTAGATTTTTAGAAGGCTCTCCCCAAGATTTAACTATTTTCTTTAACTCATCTCTTTCTTGTTGAGCTTTCATACCTATTCTTCTATATTCCTTAGCTTTTCATCTTTAGCAAAATTATCATTAGCTTGAAACATTAATTTTTCATTTAGAGATGAATTTTGCTTTTGAAGGTTTGAAATTTGTGTTTCTAAGGTTTTGATAGCATTGTTATAAGCTAGAATTTGAACTTCCTGTTCTCTTAACTGATTTAATTGCTCATCACTTTGTGTTTTAATAAGATTATATGAATCAACACATAGTTTTGTAACATAAGGATTCCTCACTGTTTGAGCCAATGGCCTTGAAAGCGAGGATGGTAGATTCCTCATCGATGTTCTCCCCAATTGATAGCACCTCCATCCATGGTGCAATGCCCAACATTTTGATCTTCCTTCTTCTCAGCTTCCTTCTTTAGATAGGGAGACTCCTTCTTTTTCCTATCGGGCTGCGCAGAGCCTTACATTCCGTTGCAAAGTGTCCAGTTTGATGACAGTTATAGCACTCAAGCTTCTTTTTATCAAAGCCTACTTGAGTCATTGGATCATAACGAACTCTCCTGCCATGTCTCTTAAAGAACTTGTTCATCCTGATGGCTATCATGGCTATTTGCAAATTAATATCCATCTCATCAATATCGAGATCATTTATCTCAGCCCGGATCTTCAGCGTAGATCTATTTCTTCTAATGATCTAGAAAAGAGAGTAGATAACTCGACAAGAACTCCATCAGGTGCCCCTTTTCCATAGTACTTGTTGAGGAAGTACTATAACCACTACCAGACTTAACCTGGTTAGTATTGTTCTTGCCATGAGATACAAAGGCAAGATTCTGAGAGCTAGAAGAGGATGGTTTTGACACATTATTGATCTCCTGTTCAAAAACCCTTAGGTTGTTGATTCGTGCCCAAATGGTCAACCCAAATTAACCAGGTGAATGGTCAACAAGAGTCAATCACTTGAGAACGCAATGCAATTATCCAGAGGAGTTTAGTGTTTCCCCAGGTCGTTAAGTCCCAACGAGGTGTGAACACTGTAATAGAACGAATTCGTGATCGGGTGAATATTGAACAGGAAAAGGTTATGATTGATTACACTAAGGAAATTAAATCTATTTAAGACTTTGAAGTCATTTTAATTATATATTTAAAAACGATTATCGATTAAAACCTAAAGCGCCAGATGTTTAAATTAAAAACTACGTAACGCATAAAAAGAAATGTGAAATTGAAACAAGATAATCCTAAAAATATAAAATGAAATTTTACAAACCTAATGATAAGAGAAAATTTTGAGAAAAAGAAAATTATTTTTATGACTATTTATTTAATTATTATTAATTAAAACTATTTTTAACTATTTAATAATACCCTAAAATATAAGAAAATATGAAATAAAGCTAGAAAAGTGAAATTATGACTTAAAAAATCTAAAATAACTAAAGAGAATTTTCAAAATTAATTTTGTATTTTTCTGATGATTTTTCTATTTTCTCCAAATTTAAAACTATTTTAAACTAATTAAATGGCTAAAAATTATAAATTTAACTAGAAAAATCGAAAAATTATTTTTTTTGCTTTTTATGTTTATCTTAATCTATGAAAATTGAAAACTTATTTTTTGAAGCTTTTCTAGATTATTTGTATTAAAAGCTATTTAAAAAGTCTTAAAAACCGATTTAAAATAAGAAAAATAGCAACGTTATGAAAAATTATGAAACATTCAGGAAAATTCTAAAATATTATTCTAAATATAGGAAAAATAATAAAAGTGGTTCAGGTGTGCAAGAATTAGGTTCTCAGAGTGAAAAGTGCTTATATATAAGCACTAAAAATAAGCTATAAGTACCAAATGAGCACCAAATGATCACACAGCTAGATTATGCAAAATATACTTAATACTAACCTATTTCAACTAGCCTAAACCTCTAATATGAAAACTATAATGATTTGGTTCTATTTAAGCACTAGTGCCAAATACTCTTATAAGCCTACTTAAGCCCGATTAAGCTAGCTTATAAAATTCCTAAAAATAAACTAAAATCACCATGAAAACCACTACCAACCAAAGTGTCTAAATCCAGAAGTTCAGCTAATAAGGACTAAAATTGAGGAAACTAAAAATGCAAAAGTGGAAGCTATTTGTACTTGCAATGGAAATGGGTCAAATTGAGCTATTAAGCTTGCATAAGCTAATAAAAGCTACCACTACTGAACCAAAGGTTGAATAAGCTATAAACAAGTTATGGGAACTTAGAATAAGCAACAACAACAAGAAAAACACACTAAATAAGCATAAATAAGAAATAAGCAAAAAAGGAAGGTTTGTAAAAAAGAGCTTAAAAGAAGCTAGCAAATAAGCAGTTTACAACACTAACTAAAAATTATAAAAAATACTATGATGAAGATAAGCAACAGAATGACAAATATCCAAAATCACAAGTCTTCACTCCTAATATTAAGTCCTACATGAAATTCACAAGTTTATTCAAAAACGAGTTTCTATGAAATTTTGACTTTTAAGAAAACATGCGATTTGACTTTTATGAGATTTTGATCTACTGAAATGGATTGAAATTAACACTAAATGCTATAATGAACCTAATGCAAGCTTGTTCTACTGATTCTAAACCTAAATGCAAAATCTCACTAGTTGATACTAACTAATTTGAATCACAAGTGGCAGCTTTAAACTAAATTTTGACTTAAGCTAAACTAGGATGCAAAATAATGATAGGATATGACTTAATGATGCTATATGAGACTGATGCAACCTAACTTGATCTCTACTAGAACCTATATCTCGCAGTAAAAGATGCTTATGCCAAACACAATAGACAAAAAGTGCAAATTTTAACAACCAAAACTAAGTTCTAAGCTTATGATTACTACTATGACAGATTTATAGTACCTAAATGATGTAGATAAATCAGTAACTAAACACTAATACTACCTAAATCTACTGATGCAAATTGACGTAAAATGAGATAACATTCAAAATGATCAAGATTACAGATGTCCTAGCCAAAATGGCTTCACACTAAAATCAAAGAACCACTATCCTATTCTGATCTCAACCCAATTTCTATCACAAACAACCCATATCTAATATCATTCCAAAGAATCCGTAACCTTATATGCAAATTTTGACTTTTATGACTCAGGTTTGACTTTCGTTGACTTTTCTTCAAAATGAAATTAGAACCTTAGGAACCTCTCAATACTTTTTATTAACTTCAAGCTCATAAGAGCTTATTTCAACAACTATTTCAGATTATAACATTAAAATCAAACAAGAAAACTTTTGGAAAATGTTTGGATCGAAAACATGGAATTGATGATTAAAAACACTTGAAATATGATTAATATGATTCATACAATACATAATTAACAAAACCCAAAGACTATTTTTGCATAAAACTTAAAATTGAATTACAAGTTACACTACGAATTGGTCTAAAAACTGACAGCCTTGTTCTTTGTGTTTTTCTTCTTATTAGTCTCACTAGGTGCTCTGAATCATTTCCCCCTTTAAATCTTGGCCATTGGTGCTCGAACAGATCCTAGCCATCAAAATGGATTTTGATGCCAAAATATCTAAAGCCGGTGTTGGTTGAGGGATGAGCTGGTGAGACAGTGGAAAGGTGGTGGTGAGTGGTTTTACAATTCTGGGATAAGTGGAAGAGATGTCGATGGTGTAGAAACCGGGAGGGAGGATGGTATGGTTTTGGCAATGGTAGTGGTATGAAGAAAGGAGATGGGTTTGACCGGGGTTGACCCCGTTTTATTATTGGGGGAGTGGCGGTTTATTTGTGGCTGGATATTAATACAAAAGGGCCCGGTTTGTTTTGTAGTATATAGAGCCCAAGGTCCAAAGTTGTACAAAGTCAAAACTGAGGGACCTGTTTTTCCATCTTCCAAACTTTCTTCTAGGGACCAAACTCAAATAAACAATAACACAAGGACCAAAGTTGTATTTTTTTATATTTTAAAACTTATAAGGACCATTTGTGTCATTTTTGGATTTTAAGGGGTGAAACAGAAATTTCCCAAAGTTATCAAAGTTCCAAATTGTAAGTTATGAATAGTACAAGGGAATTATTTGTTAAGTTTCCGCTTTTAAACAACTAGACTAATTTTGCCAATTTTGAAACTTGAGGGGTAAAAGTTGCCATTTTGTGAAAACTTTTATCCATGGATTATTTGTGAACATGTTTGATATCCCAAGGACTAAAGTTGACTTTTCTTTCATTTTAAACTTTCAGGGACTAGATTTGCCAATTTATGAAATTCCGTGGACCGAAAATGACAGCTTTGTGAACTTTAATGATTTTTCACTTGTTTTCAATGTTTTTGTACCTGATTCATATAAAACACATTTTCATGATATTTGTAACATTTATATAGTCATTTGTATGTTTTTGGTCGTTTTTGTGGGTTTAAATAATATAAAATATATGTGTATTTAGACATATCAAATCCCCACACTAAACTATTGCTAGTCCCTAGCAATCCTTTATGAAAATTTAATGGATTTAAGTCTCTTTACCAAAAGCCATTACTTCAGGAGTAGCCAATTGTTTCAGTTCAAGTAAGAACCTTGGTACAATGATAACCAAATGATTTTGAGCAAACCACAAGCTTTCAACGGTTTTGATTTGTCTTTACCGTAAGCCGCTTGCTCGGACTAGCCAACTCTTTAGATAAAATATCTTTGGTGAGTCGATTACCAATTATGGTTTTCCAACCGCCTTTACCACAAGCCATAAACTTGCGGGCTAGCCAACTTTTCACTAATTAAAGATATGGTGAACTGAACACCATACAATTTTGGGCAAATTGCAAGCCATCAACGGATTTGAGATATCTTTACCAAGAGCCGTTGTTCTCTGTATTAGCCAATCCTTTGTTTATTAGACCGCGATCGATAACAGAAGTTTGTAAGTGCAAAACACTTACTCAAAAAAAAATTTGGCCAAAATGAGGGAATTTGGTGGTATAATTACATGATAAAATTCGTGAGAATTCCCCCCACACTAGAAATGAATATTGTCCTCAATATTCAAAGTACCCCATGTTATGCCGAAACATAGAACGAAAAAGGGAAATACTACCACCATTATTTTGGATTTTTTGGTTAGAAAACTTATATACAACAAATGGGCAACTCCTCCACACTAGGGTGGTACACACGGTGAAAACCCATGTTTAATCCATTTTTGATTACCGAGTCGCTAGCTTGACTCGACCCCCAATTAATTTGTTCATGGGGAAGTAAGTGGAAGAGACAATCTCCATCGGACTTTCATTCAAGATGTTTGTATAAACATTGAAGTACGGAAAGTTCCACACCCGATGAGGTATACATAGAACTGCTCACAAATGATAAATGAAAATGCCGGGTCAAAGATAATGTCTTCATTCCCAAGGAGTGAAGAATGGAGAAGCCACGGGATAGGTGAAGAAGAGAAAGAAAGTCATGATAATAATCATGACTAACTCATCTTCATCGAAGGAGAATTCATATATTTCGGATCATGAATCTCATCATTTAAGCTCATTTGATCTAGACATATCCCTGGTGTGTCTAGATCAAAGTAGAAGTTATCATACCCTCGTAGAGATATGATATGAAAGTGAGTTCCTTCACAGAGAACTCTTCGAAGAGAATCAATCACAAGATGTAAATCAGGAATTCTGAGTTTCGTAGACTCATATCACTACTATCCTCAACTGAAAGTATCAAAGAGTGATTTTCGTGAATTAAAGTGAATTCGCAGTTGAATTCAAATAAAGGATTAGTGAGTTTCTTCGAATAACGACCATCGACGAGAACTCCTCAAGAAAAGGATCAGATCGGTGGGAGTGATGCCTCAACATACTTGATGTTTCCATAAGAAGCACAATCGCCGCTAAGATCGAGAAAGTTTCAAAATTATCTTTTGAACACTCAAGAAGGGAAAGAGAATCACACATATGATCAGAAATTCCCTGTGACTCTCTCTCGATTGGGACTAGGTTCTCAACACTAGACTTTATGAATTCGTCCGATTCCTTTTCGGGAACAGTGTCAAGATGCTCATCCCCCATGTTTAGAGAGTGAGTGGGAGTATCGGGTGTGATAACAATGCATGAGGGAGTTGAGAAGGACTAGCATACATATGTTTTATACTTTCCATTTGTTCTTCCGCTAGTAATTCCATCATAGTCTTTTCTCCCTCAGATTTCCACGGATGGAATCTTAACTGATGAACTTGATGAATCTTTATAAAATTGTAGAATATCAAGGGTATCTTCATCATCACTATCATCGAATGAACGGAATCGAGCCGATTTGGTCTTTTTTTGCAATTGATTCCCTAATAGATTTTTCAAATGCAATTTGGGAATTTAATTTAGCAAAGATGCTCTTCGCCTAACAATTCTTCCATGGATTTTTGATTTGGATTATCTTAGGAATGTTTACATTCCTTCAAATCTTTCACTAAATCCAAAAGATCAAGGAGAAGATTTTGAGGAAGTGGCATAGGCCGAGGTGGTGCCTCTTCATTTGGTACTGCGAGGTTGGTCATGATAAGAGTAAGTATTGTTACAAGGAAATGGATTCCTTGTTTGACAATCGAGCTAAAGTGTGGACCTCCACAAGACTCACAACAAAATGATTGTTGTGGTCGGTCATGTGAATAATATGGAATTTGGTCATTTCAAAGTCCGAGTGTTACCGAAAACCGCTCATAGACAAACGCTGCTTCCGGATTGACACTCCAATCCTTGGTGAGGACCTCCACAAAACTCACATGATATGTCAATATCTCATGATGTGGTAGCCGATGGAATAAATCACCGTGTCATGGTAAGAATAGGGATCTTTTATGCATGGACCCATTTCCGACTCTACCATGCTAAAATTGAGACAATTATCATTATTATGAGGGCCACCACACCATTGACAACCAAGAAGGTGAGGATAAGACATAGAAAAAATCAAAGGGTTCCAGAGGGTAAGAAATGAAGAATCAAAAGGGTAAGAGGGTAAAGAGGAATGTTTTTGGTATTTTTGAAAAACATGTTGTAAAAACAAAGAATGAAAATATTTTTGGTAATCGATTAGTCAAACGAATTAACTTACGATAATTTTGGTTTTATATGTAAATAAGGAAATATGGACAAAGATGGTAAATATACAATGGGTGTATATTCAACAATCAATGATGCTTCAAATTGTAGGCACGCTAAAGACACCTCCCCTGCAAGGCGCCAAAATTTGATTCGGCCCAAATGGTCAACCCAAATTAACTGGTGAATGGTCAACAAGATTCAATCACTTGAGAACGAATGCAATTATCCGAGGAGTTTAGTGTTTCCCCGTGTCGTTAAGTCCCAACGAGTGTAACACGTAATAGAAACGAATTCAGTGATCGGGTGAATATTGAACATGAAAAGGTTATGATTGATTACACTAAGGAAATTAAATCTATTTAAGACTTTGAAGTCATTTTAATTATATATTTAAAAACGATTATCGATTAAAACCTAAAGCGCAGATGTTTAAATTAAAAACTACGTAACGCAAAAAAGAAAAATGTGAAATTGAAAACACAGATAATCCCAAAAAATATAAAAAATGAAATTTTACAAACCTATCGATAATAGAAAAATTTGAGAAAAAGAAAATTATTTTTATGATACTATTTATTTAATTATAATTAATTAAAAACCATTTTTGCACCATTTAATAACACCAAAATAAATAAAATAGAAATAAAGCTGTGAAATGGAAAATTCATGACTTAAAAAATCCAAAATAACTAAAAGAGAATTTCTAAACTTAATTTTTGTATTTTTCTCGAAGATTTTCTGCCTTTCACGCATTTAAAACTATTTTAAACTAATTAAATACAATATTAAAAATTAGAATTGACTAGGAAAATCTGAAAAATTATTTTTTGCTTTATATCATCTTTAATCTATGAAAATTGAAAACTTATTTTGAAGCTTTTCCTCATTTATTTGTATTAAAAGTTATTTATAAAAATTCTTAAAAAACTCATTTTAAAATAATAAAATAGCAAATAAATATGAAAATTATGAAAAATTCAGGAAAAATTATAAAATATTATTCTAAATATAGGAAAATAATAAAAATGCAGGTGCAAGAATTAGGTTCAGAGGAAAAGTGCTGCAATAAGCACTAAAAATAAGCTATATAAGTACTAAATGATATTCAAATGATCACAAACAGTTTGAGTATGCAAATATACTTCTATTACTAACCTATTTTAACTAGATTAAACCTCATTGCTATAAAACTATAATGATTTGGTATTATTTAAGACTAGAGCAACAAATTTTATAGCCCTAATTTTATCCTTTGGATTAAGCTGCTAGTTTATAAAATTCCAAAAAATAAACTTACAAAATCACCATGAAAACACTCACAACCAAAGTGTCTAAATCCATAAGTTCATTAATATGGTCTAAAACTGAGGAAACTAAAAATGCAAAAGGAAGCTATATTCAGTATTTGCAATGAAATGGGTCAAATGAGCTAGTTGCTTGTATGGGTTACACAAAAGCTACCACCGGTAACCAGTTGAATTGCTATAAGTTATGGGAACCTAGAAGCAACAATGTCAAAGAAAACCACTACTAAACAAGCAGAATAAGAAATAAGCAAAAGAAGGTTCATGCACTAAAGATTAAATAGTTAGCAAATGCGCTACAACACTAACTCAAAAATTATAAAAATACTATGGATAAGAAAGGGCAAAGAATGACAAATATCCAAAAGCACAAGTCTTTACCTACATTAAGTCCTACATGAAATTACAAGTTGATTCAAAAACGTTTCTATGAAATTTTGATTTTAACAAATATGCGCTTGACTTGATACTTGATCTAAATGGATTGAAATAACACTAAATGCTATAATGAACCTAATGCTTGTTTTCACTGATTCTAAAACTAAATGTAAAATCTCACTAGTTGATACTAACCTGATTTGAATCACATGTGCTTAAACTAAATTTTGACTGTCATAAACTAGATGCAAATAATGATAGAGAGACTTACGATGCTATATGAGACTGATGCAACCAACTGATCCCTACTAGAACGCATTAATTAAGTCTCAAAGAAAGATGCTTTAAGTGCTGCAGAACACTCGTGACGTATTTAGACAAAAAGTAAATTTAAATAACCAAAACTAAGTTCTAAGCTTATGATTACTACTATGACAGATTATAGTACTAAATGATGATAACCAGTAACTAAACACTAATACTAACTAAACTATAATCGATGCAAATCGATGTAAAATGATAATATTCAAAATGATCAAGAGCCATGTGATGTCCTAAATAAAATGGCTTGCCACTCAAAATCAAAGAACCACTATCCTATTCTCATCTCAACCCACTTGTCACAAACAAACCCATATCTAATATCATTCCAAAAGAATCCAACCTGTATATGCAAGATTTTGACTTTATTGACTCAAATTTGACTTCTGCTATCTTTCTTCAAATGAAAATTAGAACCTTAGGTAGAACCTCTCTTTCAATACTTTTAGACTTAACTCCACAAGCTTTCAGCAAGAGCTTATTTTCAACAACTATCGGGATATAAACATTAAAATCAAACAAGAAAATCTCTTAAGGAAACAGCTTTGACTGGAAACATGGAATTGGCGATTAAAAACACTTGAAATATGATTAATATGATTCATACAATACATAATTAACAAAACCCAAAGACTATTTTTTGTAAAACTTAAATTGAATTACAAGTTACACATTTAATTTGGTCAAAAAACCTGACAAATTTTGTTCTTTCAGGTTCTTTCTTCTATTAGGTCTCAATTAGGTGCTCTCAATCATTCCCACTTTAAATCTTGCCATTGGTGCTCAAATATCCAGCTATCAAAAAACGGATTTTGACGCCAAAATATCTAAAATGTTGGCTTGAGGGATGACGGGCAGGACGTGGAAAGCAAGCAGTATTTTACCACTGGGATGCAGAGATGTCGGCGGTAGAAACCAGGAGTGGAGGATGGCATGGTTTTGGCAAAGGTAGGTATGTGAAGAGTTGAGACGGGTCGACCGGGGCTGACCTGCTTTATTATTAAGAGGGTCGGGTTTATTTGTTGGGTCAGATATTAATACAAAAGTGGTCCCATTATTTTGTAGTATATTGCAGCCTAAGGTCCAAAGTTGTGTTAAGGTCAAAACTAGATGGACCGGTTTTCCATCTTTCCAAACTTTCTTCTAGGGACCAAACTCATAATAAATAATAACATACAAGGACCTAAAGTTGTATTTTTTATATTTTACGAAAACTTATAAGGACCATTTGTGTCATTTTTGGATTTTAAGGGGTGAAATCAGAATTTCCCAAAAGTTATCAAAAGTTCCAAATTGTAAGCGTTATGAATAGTACAAGGGTATTATTTGTTAAGAGATTCCGCTTTTAAACACCGTGGACTAATTTTGCCACATTTTGAAACTTGAGGGGTAAAAGTTGCTTATTTTGTGAAAAAATTTATCCAGGGATTATTTGTGAACATGTTTGATATCCCAAGGACTAAAGTTGACTTTTCTTTCATTTTAAACTTTCGTGACTTGATTTGCTACCCTTTATGAAATTCCTGTGACCTAAAAAATGATGCTTTTGTGAACTTTAATCATTTTTTTCACTTGCTTTTCAACATTGTTTTTGTAAAATTCGATTCATATAAAACACATTTTCATGATATTTGTAAATATTTATAAAGTCATTTGTGTGTTTTGGTCGCTTTTATGGGTTTAAAATATTATAAAATATATGTGTATTTAGACACATATATATCAAATCCTTACATTAAACTATTGCATAATCCCTAGCAATTTTTTTATAGAAATTTAATGGATTTAAGTCTCTTTATCAAAAGCCATTACTCGAGTAGCCAATTGTTTCCAGCCTTCAAGTAAGAACCTTAAGTACAATGATAACCAAATGATTTTGAGCAAACCACAAGCTTTCTGGGAACGGTTTTGCTCATTTGTATTTACCGTAGTCGCTTGCTTCGGATCTAGCACAACTCTTAGATAATATATCTTTGGTGAGTCGATTACCAATTATGGTTTTCCAACTGCCTTTTTACACAAGCCATAAACTTGCTAGCTAGCCAACTTTTCTACCACTCATTAAAGATATGGTGGTAGTTTAACACCATACAATTTTAAGCAAATTGCAAGCCAACGATTTGAGATATCTCTTACCAAGAGCCGCTTTGCTCCCAGATTAGCCAATCCTTTTGTTTATTAGATTACTATGGCGATGATAATCGTAGTTTCTCTATAAGTGCAAGATTTACTCAAAAAAAAAATTTGGCCAAAATGAGGGAATCAGTATAATTACATGATAAAATTCGTGAGAATTTCCCCACACTAGAAATGAATATTGTCCCTCAATATTCAAAGTACCGTTATGCCAAACATAGAAAACGAAAAGGGAAATACTACGCTATTATTTTTGGATTTTTTTTTTTTTAATGTTAGAAAACTTATATACAACAATGGGGCAACTCCCCACACTAGGGTGGTACATACGGGTGAAAACCCATGTTTAACCACTGCTTTGATTACCAGTCAAGCTAGCAATTGACTCCCCCGAATTAATTTGTTCATGAGGAAGTAAGTGGAAGAGACAATCTCCATCGAACTTTCATTCAAGATGTTTGTATAAACATTGAAGTATGTGAAAGTTCCACACCCATGAGGTATACATCAACCGCCTCACAAATGATAAATGAAATGCCGGGTCAAAGATAATGTCTCGACCCTCAAGGAGTGAAGAATGAGAAGCCACCGGATAGGTGAAGAAGAAAGAAAGTCATGATGAAAAAACATCGCGACTAACTATCTTCATCAAGGAGAATTCATACTTGACATGAATCTCATCTATTTGCTCATTTGATCTAGACATATCCCGTGTGTCTAGATCAAAGTAGAAGTTATCATACCCGTAGAGATATGATATGAGTGAGTCTCATGCGAGAACTCTTCGTGAAGAGAATCAACACAAGATGTAAACTGCATTCTTGTTTCATGAGACTCATCACTATCCTCAATCCAGTATCAAAGAGTGGATTCGAAATTAAAGCGAATCGTGAGTCAATTCAAATAGAGGATTAGTGAGAGTTGTTTGAACGCCTCAGAACAAAGTGATCAACATTCTCTATTGGACCGCTGATGAGGAAGTGAGTGAACGATCATTATAAGCTTTAGACTTTCAATTTCTCCCGACGGCTTCTGAAATCAAAGAGACCATCGCCACTCTCGATGAAAGTGGATCTGATGTGAGTGAGCTCATCGGTGAACTCCTCAAGAAAAGGATCTGCATCGCGGAGTGATGCCTCAACATACTTGATGTTTCCATAAGAAGCACAACGCGAAGATCGAGAAAGTTTCAAAATGATCTTTGAACACTCAAGAAGGGAAAGAGAATCACACATATGATCAAATTCCATGTGACTCTCTGATTGGGACAAGGTTCTCAACACTAGACTTTATGAATTCGTCTCATTCTTTCGAAATGTCAAGATGTTCATCCCCCATGCTTTAGAGAGTGAGTGGGAATATCGTGTGATGTCAACAAGACCGAGGGAGTTGAGAAGGACTAGCATACATATGTTTTATACTTTCCATTTGTTCTTCTTCTAGTAATTCCATCATAGTCTTTTCTCCTCAGTATTTCCACCTGATGGAATCTCAACCGATGAACTTGATGAATCTTTATAAAATTGTAGAATATCAAGGGTATCTTCATCATCACCATCATCGAATGAAACTGCGAATCGAGAGCTAGATTTGGTCGCTTTTTTTGCAATTGATTCCCTAATAGTATTTTTAAATGCAATTTGGGAATCTAATTTAGCAACATTTTCAGCCTAACAATTCTTCCATGGATTTTTGATTTGGATTATCTTGGGAATGTTTATATTCCTTCAAATCTTTCACTAAATCCAAAAGATCAAGGAGAAGATTTTGAGGAAGTGGCATAGGCTGAGGTGGTGCCTGATTCATTTGGAAAATCGTAGAGGTTGGTCATGATACTTAAGAGTCGTAATTGTTACAAGGAAATGGATTCCTTGTTGGACAATCGAGCAAAGTGTGGACCTCCACAAGACTACAACAAAAAATGATTGTTGTGGTCGGTCATGTGAATAATATGGAATTCATGGTCATTTCCAAAGTCCTGAGGTTACGTAAAACTGTTCATAGACAACGCTGCTTCCGGATTGACACTCCAATCCTTGGTGAGGACCTCCACAAAAACTCACAGATATGTCAATATCTCATGATGTGGTAATGATGGAATAAATCACGTGTCATGGTAAGAATAGGGATCTTGTTATAGAGCCACCCATTTCACTCTACCATGCTAAAATTGAGACAATTATCATCATTATGAGGGCCACCACACCATTAACAACCAAGAAGGTGAGGATAAGACATAGAAAGAATCAAAGGGTTCCAGAGGGTAAGAAATGAAGAATCAAAAGGGTAAGAGGGTAAAGAGGAATATTTTGGTATTTTTGAAAACATGTTGTAAAACAAAGAATGAAAATATTTTGGTAATCGATTAGTCAAACTAATTAACTTCACGATAATTTTGGTTTTATATGTAAATAAGGAAATATGGACAAAGATGGTAAATATACAATGGGTGTATATTCAACAATCACCGATGCTTCAAATTGTAAGTAATGCAAAAGACACTCTCCTCGCAAGAATACAAAAATTTGATTCGTGCCCAAATGGTCAACCCAAATTAACCAGGTGAATGGTCAACAAGAGTCAATCACTTGAGAACGCAATGCAATTATCCAGAGGAGTTTAGTGTTTCCCGTGTCGTTAAGTCCCAACGAGGTGTGAACACCAGTAATAGAACGAATTCGCGATCAAGAATATTGAACATGAAAAGGTTATGATTGATTACACTAAGGAAATTAAATCTATTTAAGACTTTGAAGTCATTTTAATTATATACTAGAAGGGTACCCGCGCAATGCGGCGGCGGGTACCCGATGACTATAATATGATTGGAATAAATGAAATAAAGGTTTAAGTTGTAAAAATTTGAATTAAAATAAAATAAACTCACTAAAAATATAAAAGCTAAAAACTCATAAAAATATATTAAAATGGATGTTGAATTAAAGAGCATAAAATTTTAGAAAATATGGTGAAATTAGATTATAATATAAATAAGTAGATAAAAAGATATTTTAATTTGAAAATAAAGATAAATTTTAGTTGAGAAGTGACATGTCATTTTATAATTGGAGCTTTATCTTAATTTTGGTGGTTAGGAGTTAGGCTGGAGTTTGTTAGGTGTAGGCTGGAGTTTGTTAAGAAGTGACACATGTCATCTCATGATTGGTATCTTAATTTTAAGCCTTCTAAAATTAGAAGGCTTAATTTTTAAGCATTCTAATTTTAGAAGGCCTAAATGCATTATAAAGTAGTATAGATTAAAAACGATTATCGATTAAAACCTAAAGCGCGTATGTTTAAATTAAAAACTACGTAACGTACAAAAGAAAATGTGAAATTGAAAAAAGATAATCCTAAAAATATAAAAATGACAATTTTACAAACCTAATGATAAGAGAAAATTTTGAGAAAAAGAAAATTATTTTTATGACTATTTATTTAATTATTATTAATTAAAACTATTTTTTACTATTTAATAATACTATAAAATATAAGAAAATATGAAATAAAGCTAGAAAAGTGAAATTATGACTTTAGAAAAATCTAAAATAACTAAAGAGAATTTTCAAAACTAATTTTGTATTTTTATGATGATTTTTCTATTTTCTATAAATTTAAAACTATTTTAAACTATTTTTATGGGAACTTAGAATAAGCAACAACAACAAGAAAAACACACTAAATAAGCAAAAATAAGAAATAAGCAAAAGGAAGTTGGTGTCAGAAAAAAGAGCTTAAAAGAAGCTAGCAAATAAGCAGTTTACAACGCTAACTAAAAATTATAAAAAAATATTATGATGAAGATACAGCAGAATGACAAATATCCAAAAGCACAAGTCTTCATCTCTAATATTAAGTCCTACATGAAATTCACAAGTTTATTCAAAAAACTGTTTCTATGAAATTTGACTTTTAAGAAAACATGCTTTTGACTTTTTATGAGATTTTGATCTCAAATGGATTGAAATTAACACTAAATGCTATAATGAACCTAATGCAAGCTTGTTTCATCGATTCTAAACCTAAATGCAAAATCTCACTAGTTGATACTAATCGATTTGAATCACAAGGGCGTTTAAACTAAATTTTGACTTAAGCTAAATGCAAAATAATGATAGGATATGACTTAATGATGCTATATGAGACCTATGCAACCTAACTTGATCTCTACTAGAACCTATATCTCAAAGAAAGATGCTTATGCCAAATACTGGTGAATAGACAAAAGTGCAAATTTTAACAACCAAAACTAAGTTCTAAGCTTATGATTACTACTATGACAGATTTATAGTACCTAAATGATGTAGATAAATCAGTAACTAAACACTAATACTACCTAAATCTACCGATGCAAATTGACGTAAATGAGATAACATTCAAAATGATCAAGATTACAGATGTCCTAGCCAAAATGGCTTGCCACTCAAAATCAAAGAACCACTATCCTATTCTGATCTCAACCCAATTTCTATCACAAACAACCCATATCTAATATCATTCCAATCCGAATCAACCTTATATGCAGATTTTGACTTTTATTGACTCAGTTTGACTTTCGTTGACTTTTCTTCAAAATGAAATTAGAACCTTAGGAACCTCTCAATACTTCTTTAATTAACTTCAATAAGCTCATAAGAGCTTATTTCAACAACTATTTCAGATTATAACATTAATATCAAACAAGAAAACTTTTGCGGGAAAAACAGCTTGATGGAAACATGGAATTGATGATTAAAAACACTTGAAATATGATTAATATGATTCATACAATACATAATTAACAAAACCCAAAGACTATTTTTGCATAAAACTTAAAATTGAATTACAAGTTACACTCACAATTGGTCTAAAAAATCGACAAATGTTCTTTTGTGTCTTCTTTCTTCTTTTATTAGTCTCACTAGGTGCTCTCAATCATTTCCACTTTAAATCTTGGCCATTGGTGCTCACAAATAGATCCTAGCTATCAAAATGGATTTTGATGCCAAAATATCTAAAGCTGTTGGTTGAGGGGATGAGTCAAAAGTGAGATGTGTGGAAAGGTGGTGGTGAGTGGTTTTACAAATTGGGATAAGGTGGAAGAGATGTCGATGGTGTAGAAACCGTGGAGGGGTGGAGGATGGTATGGTTTTGGCAAGGGTAGTGGTATAGAAGAAAGGAGATGGGTTTGACTGGGTCACCCGTTATTATTATGGCGGATATGGTTTATTTGTTAATGGATATTAATACAAAAAGGTCCTGGCTTTGGTTTGTAGTATATAGAGCCCAAGGTCCAAAGTTAATAATAATCAAACTTGATGGACCTGTTCCATCTTTCCAAACTTTCTTCTAGGGACCAAATCTAATAAACAACAACACAAGGACCAAAGTTGTATTTTTTTTATATTTTAAAACTTATAAGGACCATTTGTGTCATTTTTGGATTTGGTAAACCAGAATTTCCCAAAAGTTATCAAAAAGTTCCAAATTGTAAGTTATGAATAGTACAAGGGTATTATTTGTTAAGATTCCGCTTAAACACCCTGGACTAATTTTGCCAATTTTGAAACTTGAGGTAAAAGTTGCTATTTTGTGAAAACTTTTATCCATGGATTATTTGTGAACATGTTTGATATCCCAAGGACTAAAGTTGACTTTTCTTTCATTTTAAACTTTCGTGACTAGATTTGCCAATTTATGAAATTCCGTGGACCGAAAATGACATGTGAACTTTAATCATTTTTAACTTGTTTTCAATGTTTTTGTACCTGATTCATATAAAACACATTTTCATGATATTTGTAACATTTATATAGTCATTTGTGTGTTTTTAATTTTGTGGTTTAAACAATATAAAATATATGTGTATTTAGACACATATCAAATCCCCTACACTAAACTATTGCTAGTCCCTAAATTTTTATGAAAATTTAATGGATTTAAGTCTCTTTACCAAAAGCCATTACTTCTGAAGTAGCCAATTGTTTCAGTTCAAGTAAGAACCTTGATACAATGATAACCAAATGATTTTGAGCAAACCACAAGCTAATCGCATTTTGATTTATCTTTACCGTAAGCCGCTTGTTTCTGACTAGCCAACTCTTAGATAAAATATCTTTGGTGAGTCGATTACCAATTATGGTTTCCAATCGCTTTTACCACAAGCCATAAACTTTATGGGCTAGCCAATTTTCACTAATTAAAGATATGGTGAGTAACACC
Source organism: Chrysanthemum makinoi (assembly GCA_910596185.1). NCBI lineage: Eukaryota > Viridiplantae > Streptophyta > Magnoliopsida > Asterales > Asteraceae > Chrysanthemum > Chrysanthemum makinoi. The sequence continues at coordinate 296,728,061 of OU343221.1, forward strand.
ATACAATTTTGGGCAAATTGTGCTTCGCCAACGGATTTGAGATATCTTTACCAAGAGCCGCGTTTGTTCTGATTAGCCAATCCTTTTGTTTATTAGACATGGCGGATCGATAACTCGGAGCCGAGTAAGTGTAAAACACTTACTCCAAAAAAAAAAAATTTGGCCAAAAATGAGGGAATTAGGCGGTAAAATTACATGATAAAATTCGGAGAATCCCCCACACTAGAAATGAATATTGTCCTCAATATTCAAAGTACTTCGCGTTATGCCGAAACATAGAACGAAAAGGGAAATACTACGGCCATTATTTTGGATTTTTTTTTTTAATGTTAGAAAACTTATATACAAGTCAAAACTACCTCCACACTAGGTGGTACACGGTGAAACCCATGTTTAACTACTGCTTTTGATTACCAGTCGCTAGCTTGACTCCCAATTAATTTGTTCATGGGGAAGTAAGTGGAAGAGACAATTCCATCAACTTTCATTCAAGATTTGTATAAACATTGAAGTACGTGAAAGTTCCACACCATGAGGTATACATCGAATCGGCTCACAAATGATAAATGAAAATGCTCTGTAAAGATAATGTCTTCATTCTCAAGGAGTGAAGAACATGAGAAGCCACGATAGGTGAAGAAAAAGAAAGAAAGTCATGATGAAAATCATGACTAACTCATCTTCATCGTGGGGAGAATTCATAATTTCGGATCTGAATCTCATCATTTAAGCTCATTTGATCTGTAGACATATCCCGGTGTGTCTAGATCAAAGTAGAAGTTATCATACCCGGTAGAGATATGATATGAGTGAGTTCACGGAGAACTTTTCTCGAAGAGAATCAATCACAAGATGTAACTGTGAATTTTGTTTCATCAGTAGACTCATCACTATCCTCAACTGAGTATCAAAGAGTGGATCAGAAATTAAAGTGAATTCGGAGTCAATTCAAATAGAGGATTAGTGAGAGTTGTTTTGAACGTCAGAACAAAGTGATCAACATTCTGGACTGCGGATGAGGAAGCGAGTGAATCATCATTATAAGCGTAGACTTTCAATTTCTCCCATCGCCGCAAATCAAAGAGACCATCGCCACTTTCCATGAAAGTGGATCGATGTGAGTGAGCTCATCGGTGAACTCCTCAAGAAAAGGATCGACCGGGAGTGATGCCTCAACATACTTGATGTTTCCAAGAAGCACAATCGCCGCTAAGATCGTAGAAAGTTTCAAAATGATCTTTGAACACTCAAGAAGGGAAAGAGAATCACACATATGATCGTAAATTCCATGTGACTCTCTCGGATTGGGAAGGTTCTCAACACTAGACTTTATGAATTGTCCATTCCTTTTCGTGAACAAGGTCAAGATGTTCATCCCCATGTTTAGAGAGTTGGGAATATCGGGTGTGATAAACAACTGCAGGGGAGTTGAGAGAAGGACTAGCATCCATATGTTTTATACTTTCCATTTGTTCTTCTGCTAGTAATTCCATCATAGTCTTTCTCCCTCTATTTCAATGATGGAATCTCAACCATGAACTTGATGAATCTTTATAAAATTGTAGAATATCAAGGGTATCTTCATCATCACTATCATCGTGAATGAAAACAATCGAGCTAGATTTTGTCGTTTTTTGCAATTCCCTAATAGATTTTTAAATGCAATTTGGGAATCTAATTTAAAATTTTGCTCTTCAGCCTAACAATTCTTCCATGGATTTTTGATTTTGATTATCTTGGGAATGTTTACATTCCTTCAAATCTTTCACTAAATCCAAAAGATCAAGGAGAAGATTTTGAGGAAGTGGCATAGGCTAAGGTGGTGCTCATTCATTTGGTAATAGAGGTTGGTCATGATAATGAGTCGATTAATTGTTACAAGGAAATGGACTTGTTTGACAATCGAAGCTAAAGTGTGGACCTCCTCTGACAGATCACAACAAAATGATTGTTGTACGGTCATGTGAATAATATGGAATTTGGTCATTTCCAAAGTCCGGAGTGTTACTTAAAACTGCTCAGACAAACGTGTTCCGGATTGACACTCCAATCCTTGGTGAGGACCTCCACAAAACTTCAATAGATATGTCAATATCTCATGATGTGGTAGTCGATGGAATAAATCAATGTCATGGTAAGAATAGGTTCTTGGTTATAATGCACCCATTTCCCGACTCTACCATGCTAAAATTGAGACAATTATCATCATTATGAGGGCCACCACACCATTAACAACCAAGAAGGTGAGGATAAGACATAGAAAGAATCAAAGGGTTCCAGAGGGTAAGAAATGAAGAATCAAAAGGGTAAGAGGGTAAAGAGGAATATTTTTGGTATTTTTGAAAACATGTTGTAAAAATAAAGAATGAAAAATATTTTGGTAATCGACATCAAACTAATTAACTTCACGATAATTTTGGTTTTATATGTAAATAAGGAAATATGGACAAAGATGGTAAATATACAATGGGTGTATATTCAACAATCAATGATGCTTCAAATTCGTAGATACACGAAGACATCTCCAAGAAATGCTTCAAAATTTGATTCAGGCTCCAAATGGTCAACCCAAATTAACCAGGTGAATGGTCAACAAGAGTCAATCACTTGAGAACGCAATGCAATTATCCGTGAGGAGTTTAGTGTTTCCTGTGTCGTTAAGTCCCAACGAGGTGTGAACACCGAATAGAAACGAATTGCGGATCGGTGAATATTGAACATGAAAAGGTTATGATTGATTACACTAAGGAAATTAAATCTATTTAAGACTTTGAAGTCATTTTAATTATATATTTAAAAACGATTATCGATTAAAACCTAAAGCGCGTATGTTTAAATTAAAACTACGAACGCATAAAAGAGAAATGTGAAATTGAAACAAGATAATCCTAAAAATATAAAGATGAAATTTTTACAAACCTAATGATAAGAGAAAATTTTGAGAAAAAGAAAATTATTTTTATGACTTTTTATTTAATTATTATTAATTAAAAACTATTTTTAACTATTTAATAATACCCTAAAATATAAGAAAATATGAAATAAAGCTAGAAAAGTGAAATTATGACTTAAAAAAAATCTAAAATAACTAAAGAGAATTTTCAAAATTAATTTTGTATTTTTATGATGATTTTTCTATTTTCTATAAATTTAAAACTATTTTAAACTATTTTTATGGGAACTTAGAATAAGCAACAACAACAAGAAAAACACACTAAATAAGCAGAAATAAGAAATAAGCAAAAAGGAAGGTTTGTGAAAAAAGAGCTTAAAAGAAGCTAGCAAATAAGCAATTTACAACACTAACTAAAAATTATAAAAAATACTATGATGAAGATAAGCAATGAATGACAAATATCCAGAAGCACAAGTCTTCACTCCTAATATTAAGTCCTACATGAAATTCACAAGTTTATTCAAAAACGGGTTTCTATGAAATTTTGACTTTTAAGAAAACATGCGCTGACTTTTATGAGATTTTGACCTACTGAAATGGATTGAAATTAACACTAAATGCTATAATGAACCTAATGCAAGCTTGTTCTACTGATTCTAAACCTAAATGCAAAATCTCACTAGTTGATACTAACTGATTTGAATCACAAGGGCAGTTTAAACTAAATTTTGACTTAAGCTAAACTAGGATGCAAAATAATGATAGGATATGACTTAATGATGCTATATGAGACTGATGCAACCTAACTTGATCTCTACTAGAACCTATATCTCAAGAAGATGCTTATGCCAAACACCGTGAATAGGACAAAAGTGCAAATTTTAACAACCAAAACTAAGTTCTAAGCTTATGATTACTACTATGATGATTTATAGTACCTAAATGATGTAGATAAATCAAGTAATCTAAACACTAATACTAAAAATTCACCGATGCAAATTGACGTCAAATGAGATAACATTCAAAATGATCAAGATTTTTCATGATGTCCTAAAGCCAAAATGGCTTGCCACTCAAAATCAAAGAACCACTATCCTATTCTGATCTCAACCCAATTTCTATCACAAACAACCCATATCTAATATCATTCCAAAGAATCCGTAACCTTATATGATTTTGACTTTATTTTATTGACTCAGTTTGACTTTCGTTGACTTTTCTTCAAAATGAAATTAGAACCTTAGGAACCTCTCAATACTTCTTTAATTAACTTCAATAAGCTCATAAGAGCTTATTTCAACAACTATTTCAGATTATAACATTAATATCAAACAAGAAAACTTTTATGGAAAAACAGCTTTGACTGGAAACATGGAATTGATGATTAAAAACACTTGAAATATGATTAATATGATTCATACAATACATAATTAACAAACCCAAAGACTATTTTGCATAAAACTTAAAATTGAATTACAAGTTACACTACTTAATTGGTCTAAAAAACTGAGGACAAATTTTGTTCTTTGTGTCTTCTTTCTTCTTATTAGTCTCACTAGGTGCTCAATCATTTCCACTTTAAATCTTGGCCATTGGTGCTCTAACAGATCCTAGCTATCAAAATGGATTTTGATGCCAAAATATCTAAAAGCCGTGTGTGGTTGAGGGATGAGCTGTGAGACAGTGGAAAGGTGGTGGTGAGTGGTTTTACCACTGGGGATAAGGTGGAAGAGATGTCGATGGTGTAGAAACCAGGGAGGTGGAGGATGGTATGGTTTTGGCAGTGGTAGTGGTATAGAAGAAAGGAGATGGTTTGACCTGGGGTTGACCTGCTTTTTATTATTAAGTGAGTGGCTATTTATTTGTTGTGCCGATATTAATACAAAAAGGGTCCCTTGGTTTTGTAGTATAATAGAGCCCAAGGTCCAAAGTTGTACAAGGCGTCAAACTGAGGGACCTGTTTCCATCTTTCTAAACTTTCTTCTAGGGACCAAACTCATAATAAACAATAACACAAGGACCAAAGTTGTATTTTTTTTATATTTTAAAACTTATAAGGACCATTTGTGTCATTTTTGGATTTTAAGGGGTGAAATCAGAATTTTCCAAAAGTTATCAAAAAGTTCCAAATTGTAAGTTATGAATAGTACAAGGGTATTATTTGTTAAGTTTCCGTTTTAAACACCCAGTGGACTAATTTTGCCAATTTTGAAACTGAGGGGTAAAAGTTTCCATTTTGTAGAAAACTTTTATCCGTGGATTATTTATGAACATGTTTGATATCCCAAGGACTAAAGTTGACTTTTCTTTCATTTTAAACTTTTAGGGACTAGATTTGCCAATTTATGAAATTCCGTGGATCGAAATGACAGTTTTGTGAACTTTAATCATTTTTCACTTGTTTTCAATGTTTTTGTACTGACCATATAAAACACATTTTCATGATATTTGTAACATTTATATAGTCATTTGTGTGTTTTTGGTCGTTTTTGTGGGTTTAAACAATATAAAATATATGTGTATTTAGACACATATCAGTTGTTGTACAGATCATCAATTGATATAGTGTCATATTCAGTTCTGCTCCTCATGGTCATTCCCAGACTTGACCATTCTTTTGGCAAAGACTTGAGGAATTTGTGGTTTGCATCCTCATCAAAACACCAAAGACCATGGGCCTCAAGTTGCATGAGTGTTGTTGAAACCTGTCATAGCCCTTCTCTAATCCTTCAGACCTGGAAATAGTAAAAGCCTCAAATTGCTGTTTGTAGGCAGCCTTTTGCATCTTCTTAGAGTTGTCATTTTCTCCAAATCTTACTTTGATTGCCTCCCAGATTTCTTTTGCATCATCCATACCATGAAAACGTCTGATATGCTCCTTGTGAAGTGCCATTAGCAAGATGCTTTTGGCCTTTCTCTCCTTCTCTACAACAAGGATTTCAAAGAAGCAAAGGATGTGTGGCAACACAATATAAGTGCCATCTTTTCCTTTGGTAATTCTCTTTTTAGAGTTTCCCTTCTGTATCACCTTCCAAACTTCATTGTCTGTGTATTCTAAATAGTGTTCCATCTTCATTGTCCAGATGTCATATTCATCTTTCTTTAGTAGTGGAAGCTTCATGTTGGAGATGTTTGTGGTGTTTGTGATTTGGGTTGGTTTGGGTTGAGTGTCATCTGCCTCCTTCATGGTGGTGATTCTTCATCACCGGGATGCTCGTGAGTAGGTTTCAGCTTGCCTTTTCACTTAGTATCTCGCATATGATTGATGTTTTCTGGATGGAATGGGTGTTTGTTTATGTGTATCTTCAACAGCAGAGTCCTTCTACAGGCTCTGATACCACTTGTAGGTCCAAAAGTTTATGGATCTAAGTAGCCTTGAATGACTTATAATAAACTTGAATAAATCCAAATTTATTATCTGAATAACTCTTAACAAGATCTTCATGTGTTAATGTGGAATCTTAACACACAAAGTATAAAGAACACAAGAATGACTAACTTCGTATTTTCTATTAATTACTTTGCTCAAGGTTAAGGCTTACAACTCGTACCTTTAACCTAATACCTTAGGGATCCTTTTATACACCAAGGAAACCCTAATTGACTACAAGACTTGTAGAAGGGTAAATTATCTCTTCCAAAGATATCTCTATGCGTACATATCTATTCCTAATATAACTCTAACAAACTATTCTGTTTTTATCATAAACATACTTAACCATCGACATTTGTTCCTGCTTAACTTCATTAGTAATCGGGCACTTAACTATCACAGACTTAATTGCCACTTACCTTAACTACTAACACTACTAGAATTAACACTACACAGACTTAAACATACTTAAATATGTTTTACAAAATATAATTCCCTTCATTTATCTGTGTAATTGAAGCAAGAATTGAAGGCACAGAGTGGGCAATTTGACCAAGAGTCATTGGTGTAAACAAATTTATCAGTCATCACCCACACTAATGTCATTTTTATTTTGCGAAACATTGGAAACACTTATGCATTTATATCAAATAAATAATGACTTTTAAAACATCTTTTTTGAGTCGTTTTCTATGATTATGACTGTGATCCTCCCCGTAACACCCAAAATTTGTCTTCCGCTGTGATTATGAAATTTTAGGGGTGTTACAGATTGGCATCAGAGCAAAAATTATAAACAACTGGTATGTGCAAAAACACATACCATTTCTTTACCAAAATAAACCCAAAATAACCAAAAAGAGTTGTTTATGCCTAATATTTGTTGGTTTCTTGAGTTTATGCATAATGTACCGGATATGGTAAAATGAGAAAAGAAAGACAAATCGCATAAAACCGAAACGGAAGGAAGAGAGTGCAAAAGCTGAAGCCGGGAAATCAGAATTGAGTAAATTTGTAGTTTTAGATGCTTAAAGAATGATTTTCAAAAGATTGGATCAATTTTGAAGAAATGACAAAATTAGTCCTTCCAGTTTCAAAGATTGTCATAATCTACCCTTGAAGTTTTAGAATTGGAAAGAATGATCCCTCATCTTCCCCATAATGGCAGAATACACCCTTGATTACCCTTGTGCTTAAAATTCCAGAATTACCCTTTAACTTTCATAAATATTCAAAATATACCCTTTAATTATAAAATCCCTTTAATAATCCAAAGAGGTCAGAAAGCCCATTTTAACCCTTTCATATAAACTTTGACCAGTCAAATATTACTTAACCCATTGAACCCTTCACACCCAACTGATCCCCAGTCAAAACCCCACATGAACCTTCCACTTACCCCACGGTCAAACGCAGTCAAACTTAAATAAAATAGCCCCAAAACTAAACCCGCCAAAATCCACCTCCTTTTCCCCCCAATCAGTAAGAACCCTAATTACCCATTTACCCAATTAACCAAAATTACAGCAATTAAGGGTATTCTTGGAATTCCGTGTACTTTCTGACATGTCAGGAATGACATGTCAGCGATCCGTGTGCCTCCTTGCTCCTGATTGGCTAAAGATACGTGTAAGGAACAAATCAATGGACGAGATGGGTTAGATGATTGATGGGAACAGATCAAGGGTTGATATCACTCAGAGAAAGCACACATTCTCACCTTCTTGAAGCTTCTGAAGCCTTAATCTCAGCTATAAATAGCCCCGGAATTCACAAGGCTTAGATGTAGAATTTTAGTAGTTAATTGTATTTTTTTAATTTTACTTTAAATGCTTTTCTAAATCTATGATCAATGTTACTTTCTATTATTCAGTTTGTAATCATTTTTCAATTTAATGAAAGTTTACCTTTAAGTTCAATTTCTCTTAATCTCTTATTTGCTGTTTGAATCATCTACAATTGCTTATTAATCACCATTTTTGATCCATTTTAGCTTATTTCAGTTTAATCTCAGCTTGTTATTTTTCCAAAAAAAAAATAACAAAAAAATCTTAAAAAATACTTTAAAAATAAAAAATATGTGCAAAACTTATTTCGAGCTTGATTCAGTTTTGATTTCTATTACTTAGGTTTGTATAAGCTCTTCATAGCTTATTACAAGCCTGATTCAGTTTTATAAACAGTATTAGACAAATTCATCTAAATCAGTCAACAAATTCATAAATACCTATGCAATAACTTTGGAAAGCTAAGGAAATGGTCGTAAGGGATTGGCCAGAAGGACTTTTACCAGCTTATTCTCTCAGATAAGCTGGAGCTTGTAGCTGCCATTTATTTGGTAACCTCTGTTTAGCTGAGGTTTAGGTAAGTGTAATTTCATTTTAGCTTAACCTTGCATTTATTGTTTGACTAGTATAAATCTGTTAGTATTAGCTTGTTAATGTTAGACTAGCTTATTTGGATCTAGTGTTAGCTTATTTGAATAGTTTTAATAATTTTTTGGCTTGAATCTATATTCTGCATAATTCTGTCATAATCTGTCATACTTTTGTGCTCATGGTTTAAGTAAGAATTGCTGTCTTAATCTGCAACTATTAGATCTCATTTAGTGTTCTGAAACTGTGTTGAGGATTGGTAAAGCTTAGATTCTTGGATTAGTGATAAAAATATCAAATATGTTAGCATATAGGAGTGTTTGGATCAGAGATTTGAATGGTGTTAGAGGTAGGTATTGTGATGGTTTGCATTAGCAGTAATCTCTTATAGGTTTAATTAGTCAAGTTAGGTGATATTTTTTCACTTGCATACACTAAAAAGTCAAATTCAGTTTTTAATTCAATAAACTTGCACATCAGTCAAGTTTTAGTTTAGAGGAATTTGCATATAGGTATACAATCACACTAGCTTGCATAATTGGGAATCAGTTAAGCTTTAAACATCATTTAGTATCAAATCTAAGCTGTTAAATTTCACAAAAGTCAAAGAGCAAAGTTTTTCAATAAAAGTCAAATTCTCATAACAATTGTAAACTGCTCCTAATTATACATTTTAAAATTCTTCATTTTAAAATCATTTGGGCTATAAATTTGGATTTCAAGACTTTAGTTGGTGGTTGTTATCAGATTAATTTTAGATTATTTTAGAAAATTTTCTAAATCAGTTTAATCAGAGCTCAAAGTGGGTTAGTTTTCCAACAATTTCCTTGTTCACTTAAATTCAGTGATTGCAGCTTCTTTCAGAGCTTCTCTTAAGCTCAAAACAGCTCACCATAAGCTCATATTTGGTCTCATAGCTCTCTGCCAGGTCATTTAGAGGATCCAATAGCTGGTTTCCACTTGCAGCTTATTTTCAAGCTTCTAGTTAAGCTGCAAGTAGGGTAGTGAGGGCTGTTTGGCAATTAGCTATTAGGATTTGGATCATTGCTTATTGACCTATAATCTGTGCTTATTTAGCTTCAGTTAGCTGCATTAGGTTGAATCTAAGTATTTTAAGACTTTATTTAGCTTATTTTAGCTTTTGGTAGTTTATTTATAGCTTTAGTTGATTTGTCCACAACTTATTCCATATCAGTCATAGCTTATAGCTTAATATGTGATCCGTGGTTGTGTTTAATAACTTTCATAGATTCCTAGCATTATTTAGAACTTATCTGCACTTTTTCAGATTTTTCTGTAGCTTTTACTATTTTTTTGCATTTAAAAACAGTTTTTAGCACTTTTAATTAGCTTTTAATTGAGATAAATCAGAAAAGGCTAAAAAAAATATAATTTCAATTTTATTAGGTTTAGAAAAATCAAAAAGTCATAAAAATTATTTTTTTTTCATATTTTTCTTAGTTAAAATAGTATTTTCTAGACATTTAATTAGTTTTATTAGTTTTATTAGTTTTAAATTCATAATAAATAGAGAAAAAGTCATCAAAATATAATTTCAATTTTGAAAATTATTGTTAGTTACATTAGATTTTTGAAAAATAGTTTTGCAATTTTCTTGTAAATTTTCATAATTTTTAGCTTTTTAATGCCATTTTAAAAGTCCAAAAATAGTTTTTAATTCAAATAAAATCAAGAAAAACAAAAAAAAAATTAGTTTTAAATTTTAAATAATTTTTAAATCGTATTATTAGCTGTAGAAAAATATTAGATCACTTTTAGGAGTTACAATAGAGTAGATTGCATTTTAATACACGTTTTGGAATATCATAATTTGCGTTTTAGATTAAATTTGCGTACATAGTTTAATTTTACTTGTTTGCACCATAGATTTAGTAGTTTTAATTGCTTTCCCTTATTATTTCTTGCCCCGTAGTTAAGAAATCACTCAAAAATCCTTTTTACCCATTCAAATCCCGAATTATGCAACGTGAGTTTGAGATTCCATTCATCCCTCGCTAGGAACGATCCGGGGATTTAAATCTAATACATTTGAGTTATCCAATACTACAAATACTTATAATTGATCTCTTTCCTAAGAATCGAGAACCAAGTATATTTTTAACACTGGACTATAATAACGTTTTTCAAAACGGACCGGTTTACACCGCACCCCGCGAGCCCTCCATGCCTACGTACTTACAACACCTTGTTTAAGATATTACACACACCATACCCCGGGTTATATTTTAGAAAAGTTTACATGATATTATAACTTTATTTTTATTAATAACTGGGTTGTTACAGTTCTATGTCTTCCCCACATCCTACCTTCTCCTCATCTGAGAAAGATGTTGAAGATACCCTATTTTCCACCATGGCCCCGATACCCCACACCACATTAACTCCAGTGATGTCAAGAGTTTGGACTAGCGAAACGGAACCCTTCGAGGAGGGTGAAGTAGCTCCTACTCTGGCTATATCATTTGCAGTAGTGTCAGTATATACGCCCTCGCCAAATGACCCATATGTGCAGACTAGACAAGCATATATCTCATCCCCGTTGACACGCGACCAGTATTTAGAATCCCAACAATGGCTACCTACACATAGTGTAGAAATCCTCCCTACACCCCCGATATCACCCATAATATCAACCGGTAACCCTAGTTCCCCATCTTCCGACGATCGGATTGCCGAAACTTGGGAATGAAACCCCACACAAGGAGCCAAAAATTCGCCATCACCACCTCAGGTTTTTCGAGGCCGTCAAGTTAGGGTCCTCCAGCCCTATGAACCTGAACCATTCATGAGGCTATTCCGGAGACACCCAAATGGTTGTGTTAGAATACAAACTCCTCGCATAATCATGCGAGCACCCTGAGTCCTGTCATCACCTACCTCTCCTCTAGACCTGTTCGGAGCATCACCACCTTCCTCTCCTGATAGATCACCACCCGTATCTCAACCTTTGACACCTGATGCACCAGATCACCTCTTCAATGCATTTACTCAGGCTTATCCCTTAGCAACTCGCCAGATTACTCCTCCCACCTCACCACCAGAAGATGCGATGTCCCTCACTTCATCCTGCATGCCTTTTCCACCATGATTTTACCCACCAGGAAGAGTTTATGAAACTTGAGAATCCTCCAGGGCTGCAGTAGCCCCCGCACCTACTCCTACCATGACACAACTAGATCATCAGACAGGACAGATAGATGCCTTAGAAGCACTTATAGCAGATGTTCAAGCTAGGCAACAGGCCTTACAAGATCAGATGTCAGAGTTTAAGGGAAACACGGAGTAGACTCCTAGAAGTTAGACATAGATCACACATTGTATAGTTTTGTGGCTTTCAGCCTGCCGTGTGTAACTTAATTAAAGACCTTGTATCGTTTGGTTATGTACACTAAAAAGATCAAGTTATTAATGTTATATTATGGTTGTGGTTCTTTTACTATATATCGATGTTGATTTATACTTCTATGGTTGTTATCTTACCTTCATGTGTGTTATGAATTGTATTCAGACATGTCATGATGATGTATGTTATTGTGATTATTCAACATGTGTCATGTCTAGATTATAAATGAGAAATTATTAAAATGAGCATTTCATAAGAAGACTTGATGAATGTAGAGAAAGCTGTTAAGCTGCAACTGTTGTGAAAGATTAAAAAAAAGAAAAATATACATATTTTTGAGTGTTTCGATAGAGAACTTAATTACTCCAACACAACCTTTTGTAGATGATGCATCAGTTTGTTCCTTAGCAATCCCATATTGAGTACTAATTTCCCCCCATACAGACTGGACATGTGGTGATATTTGAGAATTTCATAGAAACAAAAGGATGCTAATATGGAATCAACTTTACTTGAGATATTCGAGCATGGTTCTAACGTAACAATCTAAACTTGTGCTTTCTTGTTGTTGTATTAATAGAAATATGGCACGCACAAGGAGAGCAACAACCCCACCTACCACGACACCAGAGCCAGACATGACTCCGGAAGATATCCGGAAAATGATAACAGATGGTGTGGCGGCTGCACTTAAAACCCAAGTACCCAAAGGGTCCATCCAAAGAGTATTAATAGGTCACTGAAGAAAGCACTACTATTACCCCACGAAAATGTACCTACAAGGATTTCATGAGCTGTCAACTAGCTTATTTCAAAGGTACGGAAGGAATAACTGAGTTAACTCAATGGTTTGAATATCCAGAAACTGTTTTCATAAGAAGCGGTTGCCCGGACAACTGTAAAGTCACATATGCTATGGGAACACTACTTAACGAAGCCCAATCATGGTGGAATGCCATAACACAGACCATGGGTACCGAAGAGGCTCACCAGATCTCTTGGGCTAAACTCAAACAGAAAATTGTAAAGAAGTATTGTCCCGTATTGAGGCTAAGAAATTGTAGGACGAATTTCATAATATGGTTGTAAAGGGAGTTGACTTAAGAACCTATAACAGAAGGTTCCAAGAATTGGCTGCACGGTGCTCGAATATGGTACCGAACCTCGATAGAAAACTAGAAAAGTACCTTGAGGGTCTGCCTCCGAGTATAGAAGGGGATGTCACTGCATCCAGTCCACCTACACTCAAAGAGGCAATGACTATTGCTCAAAAACTATTGGACCGGGAAACCAAGCGCAAGACAGCCCTGGGTCACAATGATCTCAAACGACAACATGACGATCAGAGAACCACCCCTCACAAAAACAATTACAAATACAACAACCACCGTGGCAACAACAACCACAGTAACAATAACAACCGCCGTAACAATAACTATTAGCAAAACCGTAACAACCACCACCATCAGCAAAACCGCATGCAGGAAGCGGTCAAAGCATATTGTTGGGAATTATTTGAAGTAGGACTCGCCACACATCGCCAAGGTTTCTGGCTGAAGTAAAGGCAGCCACAGAAGTGATTCTACCTGAAGAGTACAAGCGCCATGTTATCAAAGAGTGAAAGTCGACTAGGATCAAGCGATGCTCTTTATGAATTAAATGCTAAACTCATTATTATCTTTAACCGCCAAGGTCGCATGGGTATTATTGTACTAATCTATAGTTGTTTTAATGTATTAGACATTAAATGCATGCAAAGATGTTTAGTCGTTTGGGTAGTAAGAGATTAGGGTTCCTTGTATATAAAAGGAACCATATAGTTTGTAATAGGTATCGGAAACATAGAGTTTCAAGAATAAAGGATCCATAGAGGATCTAAGTGTTCTTAGTAATAAGCCCTTGTGTTTTCATTCCGCTTTAGAACACGAGTTGTAGAGATTTTCTATTAGTTTGCTTATGATTACATAGGCAACACTAACGATCCACGAATGCTAGATCTTTCAAGGTCCAGTGTGTACAACGTGCGTAAAGCTGCTCAACAAGTGGTTTCGAGCCTCGAGAGTCTCTACGATACTGAGAACCTTATTTTCCTCACCCACTTACAACCAAAAACTTATTCACAATGCCTGGAACTGATGATGAATCAGATGTCACAAACACCAACAACAACAACATCATCAAAAACACCACCTCTATGCAACAACTTAGTCTCTCCAACAATAATGGCAAGTTTCCTTATCTGAAGAAGGAAGAATATGATCTGTGGACAATGAAGATGGTAACTGATCTCCAATATTGATTGGAATCTATGGAGATAGTAAAAATGTAATGTTACTAAAGAAGACCATCCTGATCTTGATGGTAAGTTCACCATTGCTCCTCCCAAACCGCCAAGAGGTTTTGGCCGTGCAAAGAGAGCACAAGGTAAGAACCATCCTCCTTCAATCAATTCCCTCAAGATCACTTAGGTGATTTTCACCACATGGTTGATGGTAAGGACATCTGGATGGCTCTTAAAGATAGGTTTGGTGGTAATGAAGAGTCCAGAAGAATGAGGAAGTCCATGCTTAGACAACACTTCCAAGAGTTCAATATTTCTGAAGAAAAGGGTATCCACAAGGATACGGCATGTGTTTCACAAGATTCGAGTCACTAAACCAAATGAATGCAAAGCCCGACAATGATGATAGCAAATCTAAGTTCCTTCGATCTTTGCCTCCATCTTGGTTGCATGTGAGTATAGCCTCGAAGCAAAAGGTGGGCCGACATGCTCACTTTGACGAGCTATACAACAAACCAGATCTCTTGAACCTCGTCGATCTCCTACCGTGCAACCTCCTCTGGTCATTCAGCCTTTGTTGGGACATCCCACTCGAATATGATGATGCATGCTTCAAGTCCATCTTATTTACCATCATCATCCTATCGTCCCACTCCTTCACATCCTCAAGCTAAGACTGAAAGTATATTGGAGGATGTCCTCTACCTTTGTTGCCATTATGACACTCACAAGATCTGGTATATGAAGCCTTTGACCAAGTGGACCCACTTGAGATGGAGGAGATGAAGCTGAAATGGCAAGTGGCCATGCTTTCAGTGGATATCAAGAGGTTTGAAGAGAAGGCGGTGAAGGAAGTTTGATTCAAGGGAAAGGATCCACTCAATTTGACAGTGAGAAAGGTCAAGTGTTTCTCTTGCCACCGATGGGTCATTTTCGCGGAATGCAAAAGACAGAAGAGTGGAGAGAGTACCTACAATACCTATCACAGAATCGAAAGGAGCTAGCACTTCAGCCTCTAGTCACCTTGGATGAACAGTCACCCGGGTTGCTCATGAACTGTGAATGAGGAAGTCCCGGGCCATACAGAGAAGCTTGGTCTCACTGCAAGGTGCACTTTAAGATAGGCATGATCGCTTGCCTTCATGGGTCTTTTCTCGTGTACAATCAGATATTTGGTTGTAGTGAAAGATATATCAATCGAAGAAGCCTATGATACTATGAAACCTAAGTACAATGCATGCTATGTTGATAATGAAGCTTATAAACTTTCGTTAAAAACATTAGAAAGACAAAAGGTTTGGTTTCAAAATAATCGGATAGCTTATGAAGAAAAGATTAAGGTGCTTCAGTTTGATTTAGAAATTGCTAATATTAACTTTAAACGCAATGAAAAAGAAAAAGCTGATACTATTGCTGAGAATCTAGAGCTTAAAGAGAAACTTGCAGAGGAGATAGCTAGACATAAACAATGGTTAATATCATGAGACAATCTAGCTCAAGCTCTCTATAGTAGTCAAAGGAACTCAGAATAGGATTAGGCCGTGGTATGGGATTGAAGCTAGGCAAGATGGGTAAATCTACACCTGTGCCTAGAACACTTTAGAAAAGAAGGTGATTTACATGCTGCCCTCGGTCCTATTAGAGAGGAGAATTCATGCCCACTCACCTATCTCTAATATTGACTTTGATGGATCACACCATTCATGGCAAAAGTCAAAAGACTTGCTCGACAACGATGCTTCATCTTATGACTTTGTCTCTTTCTCTGATAGTGACAATTCATCGGATCAAGGATCTACTTACATATGTGATTCAAGTGATAAGTCAGATCTTGTCAAGCCCTCACCTGACCCTACACCCAAGCCTCGCACTCCAAGTCTATCTACAAGCCTTCTAGGATAGTCACGAGGAATCCACTTCCAAGCCTGCTTCCCTCAAGACTTGTCTTTTAAATCTTGAATAATATGTCTATTAAAACAATCCATTTATCGCTTCGGTTTAAGTCCTTCTGCATGTAATCGAACATCTTCTTTGTTGAATCCATCTTCCAAAAGGAAGACTTGTTTTGTTTCATAAGTAAATTTCATTTAATTAAGGATTGTGATTTTCATGAGCAAAGATCAGATGCATGTGCTCTTCAGAAACCAAGACCGGTGGGACCAATGTTAAAATTATTCCACCATATGTCCCACAAGCTAGAACTGAATTCTTCTTGAGGAAATCTCCTAATAGACCTTATGGCACCCACTAGCCCATACTTTACACATGGTCATTGGCCTGCATATGTTGACTCTATGAATAAAAGGAAACAACGTTAGGCACTACTGCCAAATCATCAAAACTTCAAAGAAGTTGTTCTTGGAAGAATAACGAACAAAATTTTACATCGAAACCCAAGAATAATGGTGGATCTTTCTCTTCCTTTAACTGCAGTTTAAGGGAGGCATATCCCTCGTGGGAGGCATATGCCTGTGGGAGGATTTTATAGTAAACTTTGTGTTTATGTTGTTTGCTAACTCTCGCTTTAGTTTTTGTATGGTATGTCTCGCTTTGTCTCTCGAAGTTTGTTTTGCAATGCTCGTTCTAGCTAACATTCATCTAGTGTGGTTCATTAATATTTGGTCAAGTTAGCTAAAAGCATATTGCTTGTTTCTTCCTAAATTTAAAGTTCTAAGCAAACAATTTTGATTCCAATCGCCAAAATTCTAAAGAGAAGAGTTTGAAGTCACATTGTTCTTTCATTCATTCAAGAAATGTTTACGTACTGTACCACATATCATCTTCAAATGCATCTACAAGATAATGAGCCATACACTTACGCTAATCCTAATCTAGTACATATCATTTATTCAAACATCTAAGTGAATGTTGGATATGCATGATCGCTCACAACTTTCACACTAGATGCTGGATATGCGTTTGTAGGTCTTGCATAACCACCCATTCCGTCCTATCTAGATGGTCGGATATGCATGACCAATACTTAATTAAGATGCTAAGGATCAAAATGGAGAGAATGGATTGATGAAAACGTTGATGATGACGATGACCACACATGATGATGGAGAAAAATAATATGTCCTTTGTGCTTCATCTATTCATTTCAACCAAAATGCAATCCATCCACCCTCCTTAAGCCCTTCCTTTATACGATGTGTGTTGATGCACCAAAACCCGGTGCAGAAAGACCTTGGACCACCTCTCTATCCTTAGGGGAGTGGCGGATTTCTCGCCTCGTGGCCTTCGTGGAGGCCGGTGGTGCTAGAGATTGGGAGTATGATGTTCTCCTTACGTGAGTCATCGTGAATCTTCAACGGAAGGGAAGGCTCATTCACATCGCCAGGGAGACTCTTTCACTCTCTTTGAAGTGGCTTCCTCATATGAGTCTTCATAAGGTGATACATAAGAACTTATGGATGAATTGTCTTCTCACCCGGATTGCTTGACAAATAACTTTTCTTCCACCTCTCAAGACCGCTATAGAGGTTGCATTGTCATCTGATGAAAGAGTGATTGGGTTGGAACTTCTCATGGTTAATTGTGAGTAATTTTGGAGCTTTGAAGAAACCAGGGTTTATAATGATATTTGGGGATCTTTGATGTAGAGTTATGTGTGCATTGGGATCATTTTATAGACGGTTCGAGGTTAAATGGGAATTAATAATGCAGTGGTTGGCACAAAGAACTCTCTAGAATATTACCAAGATATTTTTATCTTTGATGTTTGCCGTGAAGTGTATAACTGCAGATTGACCATCTCTGTTTCACTGGCTGCTACACTTTCTTGGGTCACGCTGAAATACACGGTAAGCTACGTCAACCAAACGGTCTATTTCTTTTGACTATAACTTGGGCAACAACTACCACTCCACCACTCACATTATTCCACTTCAAAACAAAACGATTCCCTCTCCTTCATCCAAAACACTTCATTATGAGAAACATAACCCTAAAATCTCAATTCATCACATGGCACTTGAATTTAAGAAGGATCACAACAAAGTTGCTTTTCTGGGAAAAGCTAAAGATGATGAGTCAGATGAACCGATGGTGGAATTTTGAAAAGGTCCAAGCTTTGCTATGTTTCAAACACATTCTCCAATGCAATATATGAATCGCTAGTCACTCAGTTTTGGGCATCTGCTTCAAATCGGCGAAACAGAGATTGTGGCTACTATTGACGAAATAGAGCATGTGGTTACGGAAGAGCTAATAAGGAGGAAGCTTCGCTTGGAAGATGCCGATGGAGTATATCACTCTAATCAGTGGAGGTGCTTAATGGACTGAGACATTGGCATCGAGGTTCGAGGACCGACATTTGGTCAAGAAGCATCTTTGCCCAATGTGGAGGTTCTTGGCTCACACGCTGCTTCAGCTGCATAAGCAACAAGTCGTGAGGATGGGATCGCCTTTTCTTCCCAACCGGATGTGGTATTGTGTGTCTTTCCCAATGGGTAACTTATAATTGGTCTAAGTTTATTTTTGAAAACATGGTTGAGAATATTCAAAGGAAAAAGAATAAGTTTTAATGTACCCTAGATTCTTGCAAATTATCATAGACACCTCTACCCAAGTCGAAGCCTTTCATCCCATAGGTGCCCTTTCAGCCTAAACTTTTGCCTCTATGAGAACTAACTTTGAGGGGGCACATTATCCCTTGACGTAGCTATGTTTCCTCAAGGCAATGGTCATGGCTGCTAAAGAGGAGAATGTTGCTAGCATCCCACCCTTCACATGTTGCTACCGATGGTAATCCATCGCTTAATTTTGATGAGGGCCCTCCTTTTTCTGCCAGAAGTTTCTCATGTTGCTCCAGAGCAGCCAACACCAACACCAACTCTAGCACATTGTCCTAGTCCACCACCAAAGACATGATCCTCTTGATGATTTTGAGTCCGATCCAAACAGATGGCCACACCTAGTCCTCCAGGGTACTGTTGGTGAGGTACCTCCTCATGTTGAGGATGACCATGTTTCCACTGAAAGGTCCAATGAAGCTCCCATTACCACAGAGCAATCACGGTGGAGCCGAGGACCCCATTACTCTCACAACTGCGGTATGATTTTGTGAACATGTACTGAGGTGTCCACCAAAAAAGAAACTTGCAGAGACCAAGTCTACTCTTGGCAGTAAGATTGAAGATCTACAGAGTAAAGTTAAGGACCTAGAGAACAGACTTGAAAAGGAAACCAAAAGGAAGTTTGTGGTTTCTTCGAGAGGAAGAAGATGAACCTCAAGATGGGTCTCTTAATATCTTAGCTGATGTGGCTCAAGAGATAGTTGTTCCTTTCTCAGTGGGTGCTAAATCTTCAAAGGAGAAGGAACCCGTTCTTTTCAAAAGGAGAAAGAGATCAGACTTGAATAAAGCAACTATCAAGTATCCAAGGAACCGAGTTTGTCAAAGCCGATTCCGATACCCCAATGGAGGATGTTGCTACGAACTTGGTCCATCTTCACCATACAAAACCTTCGTCCACTAAGCTGCCCCACAACATGTTTCTTCCGAAAAGACTGGATGTTTCTACTAAGATTCCTATTATCAATATTGCTAATGATGGTTATGCTAAGGATTCTCACGATAAAGGAAAAGGTTTCCGGTAGAAGATGAGCTTGGTTCTGACTTGGTAAATGAAGAGGAAAGGCGAGAACAAGACGAATGCTAGAATAGTGTAATGAGAGAAAGAAAGATGAAGAAATGGCTAAATGCAAAAGCTCTACCTTCGTCTGACCGCTCCGAAAGACAAAGGGAAATCGATGAAAAGCGCCCCACCTCTCGACTCATCATTGGGATGCCTACACTCAAGAAATCATATCAAACCCTTCACTGCTCGAGTATCTTAGGTGCGCACTTCAACTGTGGAAGTTTTGTGGATTTGATGATGGCTCGTGGAAGAAAAATGAAACAAGAAGTACAAAGAGAGGAGAGCCATCACAACCAAAGGAATAAAGATAGACCTCCTACTAAAGCCGAAATGAGGATTGTGGTGAAAACCGAGCTCATCTCTCAGATAACTCGGGTTGTCAATGAAGCAAGTAAAGGAATTCCCCGATCATGTTTTGATTTGCAAATATAATCAAATCATGAAGTTTTCTTCACACCTTCAAGCTTGAAAAGGATTGCTAGGAATTCAGATGCTCTTAAGACTAAGAGGACAAAGACAACTGAGTTTGTGAAAATTTTTGATGATAAGTCATGTTCTTCCAAAGTCTCTACTGAACTACCATAGAGCCTACACACTCATCTAAAGCGCATCAATCACGAACCATCTATGGTTTCTCAAGCTAAACCTCCTACAGAGATTGCTAGCTCACCTAACAAATCTTCATCCACGAACCAACTACCAAGTCTCTCAAGCACCTAATGTACCAGCCCCACTCCTCTGGCATCTGCTTGCTCAGGGGAGCCGATATAGCAAGTATAAAAACGAGGAAGGCTAGAAACTTGCTAGTAAGGATGAATGCCATTCGTGATGATGCACCATCTTTAGGAATCTATAGGACCTGAAGAAGGAAGAAGAGGATGGCCAAAATCACTTCCCCGATCTTGAGGCGATGAGTCAACCTTTGTTAAAGAAGGGTCTTCCTTCGATTTTCTTGATGGATATCAAATTGTGGTTGTCCGTGGTCTCGATAGATGATGAGATGAATGTCATTCATCGAAGGATAACACTTCAATGGAGTTCACCTTCTGGAAGGAAATACTCCATTTAGTAGACAAAAGGTATATACTTACACTCAGACACTTGTCACCAAACATTATCCGCAATTCGCACCAAAAGGTTCTGGGATGTGCTTATTGGGCTGATCTTCATGTTCTCGCCACTCTAAATCTCCCATTGGTAAAGGGCATTTCATTTGGAAGAACTCACATCTATGGCGTTATGCCCGGAGATATTATCCCCTACCTAGTGTGCATGTAGTTGAGACTAAGAGTGGAATCACAGTCTGCATGTTTGTTTAAAAGACTTTATCCATTATCCGAGAGGCTTATGGAAAGGATGTTGTGTCAGAAGTTGGAAATTCCTCCAGATCCAAGGGGAAATGAAAGATCGAGCGTCGAACGAACCATTGGATTAATCAAGACTAAACTTCGCAAGCTCAAGATGCATCCTCATCATGAATGCGATTCTTCATTATCCTTTGTTTACTTTGTTTTGGTTTGTTTGTTAGTTTCTTAGTTAAAAAAAAAAAAAAAAAAATCTTTTGCGCTTTGTCTTGAGGGTTATACTCACCAAATATGCCTTGTGTGTATCAAAGAGTTGGCTAGTCCAAAGCGCAAGCCTTTGGTAAAGACATGTTAAATCTGTTGATAGTTGTAATGGTTTGCTCAAAATCATAGGGTCTGCAACCACCCATGCTTAATTGTCAGAGTTGTATGGTCCTCAATTCACCATGGTCTATTCCTTTTGGAATCCAAGAATTGGCTAGCCCACACGTATATGGATTGTGGTAAAGGCAACTATCTCCATATTTGATTATCAATTCACCAATTCTAAGAATTGACTAGTCCGAGCAAACGGCCATGTAAAGACACCTCAAACTGCTTTATATAGTTGCCGATTTGCTCATAAATCGATGGTTATCAATGTACCATAGTTTACTTAACTTAAACATCTCGGCTACCCAGAGTAATGGCTACTGGTAAAGAGACATCAAATCCATTATTTTCAATGATTCACCTCTCTTAGATGTTAACACACCCGATGTGATGAGAATAGTATGCAACCGATAAGTATTGATGTACATTATGTCATGTGTTGCCGCAAAGACCGGCGTTTCAAAAGTTTGCTCATCATAGAGATGATTTTGGTTTTGGTTCTTTGCTACTGATGTTTGAGAACAATCCTCTAGTACCAAGTCTCTAAGATCTATCATAGGAAAACCGAACTTAACCACCAAATTCCAGCTTAGGGAGGATTGTTGGGAATTATGTGAAGTAGGACTCATTGTCATCAAGGTTTCTCACTAAGTAGAAGTGCTTCACAAGAAGTGATTCTACCGAAGAGTACAACGCTGCCATGTATCACTGAAGAGTGAAACACTAGGATCAGATGCACCTTATGAATTAAATGCTAAACTCATTATTATCTTTTAACTACCCAAGGTCAGCATGGGTATTATTGTACTACTCTATAGTTGTTTTAATGTATTAGACATTAAATGCATGCAAAGATGTTTAGTCGTTTGGGTAGTAAGAGATTAGGTTCCTTGTATAAAAGGAACCATATAGTTTGTAATAGGTATCTAAACATAGAGTTTCAAAGGAATAAAAGGATCCATAGAGGATCTAAGTGTTCTTAGTAATAAATTGTGTTTTCATTCCGCTTTAGAACACGAGTTGTAGAGATTTTCTATTAGTTTGCTTATGATTACATAGGCAACACTAACGATCCATGAGTGCTAGATCTTTCAAGGTCTGAGTGTGTACAACGTGCGTAAAGCGTTCAACACATATATTACGGCACCAAACGAAAAAAACCCTTACGCTGGAAACCAACCCTTTTGCAATCGATGCAAGATGCATCAAACCGGACGTTGCGCTGCTAAGTGTGGGAAATGCCGAAGGACATGTCACAAGACTGTTGATTGCAGAGCCACCGGTGCGAATGCACAACCAGTGACTCTGGTATGCCACCGATGCGGAGAAAAGGGGCATTACAAGAATCAATGCACCAACCGAGATGCCAACAATCTCGCACCTGCAAGAGTCTATGCACTGGGAGACGGGAATGAACCATGAGACGCTGACGTCGTCACGGGTACGTTCTTACTAAACCAACAAAATGACAAAGTTTTATTTGATTCTGGTGCCGATAAGAGCTTTGTGTCTACTACCTTTGCTTCTATGCTAAACACCACTCCAACTAGGTTAGACACCACCTACGAAGTTGAAATAGCTAATGGGGTCATAATAGGCACTAACACCATAATTCAAGGTTGCACAATAACCTTACACGACCGACTTTTCCTTATCGACCTCATACCCATCCAACTAGGCAGTTTTGATGTAGTTATTGGAATGGATTGGCTATCGCAACATGATACGCTTACATAGCGCGTTCGGGGTCAAAGGAACTTCCTTTTCGTCGAGCAAGTTTTTCAACACCCTAGGAAGTGAACCTAATCTGTAGTAGTAGTATTAGGGTAATACGCATTGATATCGCTCTTAGGGAATAGGCATAAGTGAGAAGTTACTATGCTAAGGTTAGGGTTGAGGAAGATTATTTTTTTATCTTTTTATATTTTTAGAAATGGAAAGGCATAATCTCGGGTTTGATTTGGGGTTGGTATTTCCCATTAATCTACTCTTATCTATTCTAATTAACTAAGCTAGGGGTAGTCTATGTCTATTGTTGTGTGCTCATGATGATTAAAATGTATTTGCTTAGGTTTTATTACTCCCTAGTTATCTCCTATTGATGGTTGAATTGTCACATCCTTATTCTTAACGCTTGTGTTTTTAAGGTCGTAGGGTAAGTTTATCCCTAACTCTTTGAAGCTACCAAAGGTTAATGACTACAAAATCTCTAGGATTTATAAACTTAACACTAAGGTATTCTTTAGATGTTTAGCCTACAATAACTGTAGGTGATTATAAACTAAGGTTCAACAAAGATTAATCAAGCATTAATAACACAACGAATGACCTATCGCAATACTAGGTCAATCACAATTAAGATAAGAGACAACCAATCAATATTCAATAACTAGGTTTCATCTCACCTAAGCAAACACACAAATAAATTAGCCTGACATGGAGAACATGCAAGCATACACACAATCAATTGAAGACATAATTGAATTAATGAAGTAAAACTTTTATCTTGATGTAAGATAGTTAAGGGAACCCAAAAATATCGCATAAGTAGTCTTGGTTCGTTTAGGTTTTACTCCACAAAACCACACTTAAACCAAAACGGATTCTATATAGTGTTACAAACCGCCACGGCTCACTCTTTAATTGTGACGCCGTTAGTCGTCATTAGGGTTTCGTCTTTGCCACGTTAGCATTGCGCTTACGGCGCCACCTTATTCTCGACACCGCCTCCTTCAGTTTCAACGCTCGATCAAATCTGGGGTAGTGCTGGAGCCGCGACGCCTTACTCTTTTTTTAAAATTGCCGTCACTTGTAAATAAGCAATTTGGCTAACATTCGTCACAAAACTTGTTACTTACGACGCCAAGTAGAACCACCAGCTTTCAGTTTAAAGAAATGAGTAACTCGATGCTTGACTTTGGCCATTTTCTTCGATATTTTCGTCTGAATAGTGTAAGCAATTTGCCTTCAAGAGACCTAAAAAGTGAAAAGGAACCTAAATTAAGTAGAGGGATACAAAAGTGATCAATTAAGTGCTTAAATGACCCCTCAAAAAGGTACCTTTTAAATCCTTATCAAATATCCCTACACTTGGTATTTGCTTGTCCTCAAGCAAATGTTGTTTTAGCCAATTGATTTATAAATTAGGGGTCATGAAGCATTAGTTTAGAATGATCCACAACACATATAAGCCCCGCAAAAGTCATAACAAGCACGGAAATTACATATTAGCACCTCACATGGGGTGTTTGGATACTCACATCTCTCGGGTGTATATGAAATATAACAAGTTGGAAATGGAAGATAAATGATAAGGTTTTAAAATGTACCTTTTTGAGGGGTCATTTAAGCCCTTATTTGATCACTTTTGTATCCGTTATTACTTAATATCGTTCCTTTTCACTTTTTAGGTCTCTTGAAGGCAAATTGTTAGAATGGCACTTATTTGGACCGAAAAGCGCGGATATAACAAGAAAATGGCCAAAGTCAAGAATCGAGACACTCAGCTGCTAAAACATAAGGTGACGGCGCCATCGCTATTCTCAAGCGACGCCGGAGGATTTTGTGATGGGACAAGCCAAAACTCTTATTTTCGCGACGACGCTAAGTTATAAAAGAGTAGACCGTCTCAACTGCATCGCCTAGATTCAATCCGCGACGCCGTTTGAAATGGGAGGACTGCCACAAGCATAAGGTGACGCCAGGTGGCCAAGACGAAACCCTAATGATTTGACGTATCCCACGACGCCACAAAACATAAGGTGACGCGCATGTGTGTAATCTTATATATAGAATCTGAATTTTCAAGATTTAGGTGTAGTCTTTTGGAGTAAAAGCTAAACCAACCAAGCATGTCTTGTACAAGATTTTAGGGTTCCAAACCCTATCTTACATCAAGATAAGTCTTTTACTTCATTAATACAATTATGTCTTTGATTATTTGTGTGTATGCTTGCATGTTCTCCATGTCCGCTAGTTTACTTTGTGTTTGCTTAGGGAATATGAAACTTAATTATTGAATATTGAATGGTTGTCTCTTATCTTAGTTTGTTAATGATCTAGTAATGCGATACAGTTGGCCTCATTCGTTGTGTACTTAATGCTTGATTAAATCTTTGTGAACCTTAGAATATAACTCTTGAGTAGTTGTAAGCTAAACCATCCAAAGAGTGCCTTAGAGTAAGATTTTATTATCCCTAGTGGGTTTTGTAGACGAGACCCTTTGGTAAGTTCAAAGAGTTAGGAGAAACGCATACCCTACAACTTTAGACACACAACGCAATTAAGAATAAGGACGTGACAATTCAACCACCAATAGGAGATAATTAAGGAGTAGTAAAACCTAAGTAAACACATCTTTAAACTATAATACGAGCACACAATAATTAGACATAGACTACATAAACTTTAGATTAGATAATTAGATAAGTAGAGTAATCGGTAGAAATACCAACCCCCAAATCCAAACCCCGAGATTCGTCACTCTTTCAATTTCCTAAAAAACATATAAAGATAAAAAATAATCTTCCTCAACCCCAACCTTAGCGTAGTAACTTCTCACTAGAATTCCTATTCCCTAGAGAACCATATCAATACCCGTGCTTACCCTATACTACACTACAACGCATTAGGTTCAGCTTCTAGGTGTTATAAAACTTGCTCGAAGAAAAGGAAGTTCCTTTGACCCCGAATGACGCGTGTAGCGTTATCAATAAACACTCATTAACCGGTCCTAGTACATAGATTACCATAGGCTTGAGACTAGATCAAACCTCCATCGCTTTGGCGTAAGCACCTAGGAAATACTATCCAATAGGTCTTTTAAAGGGTTGTAATGTTAGGCTTCCGGTAGGGAAACAAAGGGTTTGGTGGGATAAGCGATTTAGTGGTGGCAAGTCAAAAATCTTTATGTTACAAGCATGCGAAGAATGGTGTTACAAGCATCCGTATGTTTTTTTTTCATTTTTTTTAAATACTATTTTTTTTCTTTTTCATTTTTTTCTAATTTTTTTCGATTTTTTTTGTACACTTTAACTCTACCATCCTCTACGATAACATCAAAATGATAGGGATTTATAGACACATCCCTACACTTGAGTTTTTATTACTCTAACACTAATTTGACCCGAATTGAAAAGACCAAAAGACTTGGAGTACATTATTATGCAAATAAAGGGAATTTGAATTTAACGTTCCCTTCCCGTCATTTCATAAAATTTAACTTTTCCCATGAGTCCCAATCGTCCCAAAATCGTACAAAGGATATGACTCGACTAAGCAACTTATGCAAGCAACTAGATAATTGAACTAAGGATTTAGTGTGATAACAATAATGCACTAAAAGTGAGTGCATACAAGGTAGGCTAAGGCGATTTGGGTGTACATTTGGGGGTGGATTGTAAACAATGCTCTTCATTGTTATTCCGGAAAACCAAAATATCAATGAACCGCAAAAAGTGTTGGAATCACTCCTAAACCTTATTCAAGTGTTAGTTACCCATATGTAATAGTTAGCTTATTATGGCCTTTATGTTTGTTATTAGCCTTAAGCTTATGTAGAAGGCCCATGAGCTTAGGCCCAAGCCCATAGGAGAAAGGAAGGGAACTAGGAGTGTTGCCCTAGCTTCCCTCCTATAAATACCTTATGTAAACCCTCACTTGAGGGTTGGTTGTTCAAGTTATTCTCTCTTTCACATACCCTACTTCAACCGCTATAGTATATCGTGTGTATGTGGGTTTTACTTGTTCAATCGCCTTATCTCTTTCTTATAAGCTTGTATGGTAAACCTTGTGACCTAAAAAGGGTATCAATCGCCATCTAGTTGGGTGAAACGGTTTGTTTTTGTCTACTCGTAAGGTTCACGCTTTCTCACGCTTTTAAAACTCATTTTTTACACTTTTCAATCCAAGATTCTTGTACTTTAAAGGTTATTGGGTGTTAAAGTTTAAGTTTTGGCAAAAAGTTTGAAACTTTATGTGTGTAGAATCGCTTTTAAGCTAGTTTTTGTACGAGGGTGTTTTCCTACGCGAATCGCTTTTAGAAGCTTTGGATCATCAAGTTTCACATTTTTGAGTTATTTTGGTGATATTGAAGCTATTTCATCACAAAAATCTGGTTTAGAAACATCTTTGGGCAAAAGTCATTTTACTTAGAACTACGCCATATCAAAACCCTAATTATAACGCATAACTTTATCCTTGGTTTCATCTTCCGTTGCGGTTTACTCCGTGTTTATTTGCTTGGATAAGCCTGAAAATACGTCGACTTTGGATATCTTTTGCACTGTGATAGTGTAAAAGATTATTTGGGATAAAACCCTAAACTTACGCATAAGCATAAAGCTTACGTGATGAGTGTGTAAATACTCATCATTTTTGGTCAAATCTGAACTGCAAAACGTTTAAAAATGCTCAGAAATGCATCAAAATACTGAAAATATTCCAAAATTGCATTTTATATATTTCAGATGCAAAATGTTCAAAAATAGATGAAAAATGAGCTAAGTTTGCATAATTGGCAGTTTCAGTCCCCCAAGTTTCAAAAGTTGTCGAAATAGTCCCCGAGCTAAATTTCAAAAGAAAAATCACCAAAGGTCCTTTTAAAATCATAACTTGTCAAAATTAGTCCTTTGGTGAAAAATGTCAAAGTTTTGAGAAATTACAAAATTGGTCCTTCAAGTTTGAAAATTGGCAAAATGGTCCTTGGAAAATTGGAAAATGTCAGCTTTGGTCCTTGTACTATTAAAACTTGTCATTTTCATCCCTTGGAACAACTTTGCATTTGGCGAAAATTAGGTCCCTTGATTTTCGTAATACAACATAGGTCCTTGGTTATTAAAACTTTTAAACCCTTTTGGACCTCTGTCAAGCAATCAGATGGACTCCCATTATTACCCCTTTGGACCCTTCCCATTTGACCCCCCTTTTATAATAAACCCCGGTCAAACACTTTGGTTTAACCACCCTTGGCGCCAAAGTCTTCTTCTCTCCCCAACCGCCTTCTGCAACACTCCAAACCCATCCCCCAGCCTCACCTTATCCCTTCCGGTTCCCCACCTCCACACTATCCAAGATACATTTAATGCATCTTCATCCCCTTTACTCAACCTCCAACAAAGTTAAATCAATTTCCCCAAAATGGAATGAATGGCCAAGATATCCTCAAGCTCATCCAATGGTCCAAAAAGATGGTGGGATCAAATCAGAAACAAGTGGGAAGAAGTTTGGAATATAAAAAGAAGCAAGAGGAGAGATGGAAGAGTAGTAGAATGTAGTTTAAAATTTCCTTAATGTCGTTTTTTTTTATCAATGTCTTAATTTAGCTTAAAATCTGTAATCTTGTGTTTCTATGATCCAAACTGCTTAATTTACCATTGTAATCCGTTTTTAAGAATTAATTTCAAGGTTTGGTTAAAATTATTGATCTTGTGTTTACTGTTGAGATTTTCAAACTAATGTTCTTACATTTAAGCTTCCAAAAGCTTATTTCATCATTCAAATCAGCTCACTTAAGCTCTATATAGCTTTTGAAAAGCTTACATTTAATTTTCAAGCCATTTTCATTCATGGTCAACAAAAGTCAACTGTGGATGCTTAATTGATTTGGTCATGGTATGGATGATGCAGCATATGGATATGGGGTGGATTAGAGTAGATTAGATTAGTTATAGTTTTGGTTTTGGCACCGTAAGCAATTTGGACCTATGTGAGTTTATATTTCATTTTTCAATTTCAATCCATTTTGCATTGTATGCTTGTCTGCGGTATCTGTGGTTATCATTAGTTGAAATGTGTTTATATAGTTGTATTTAGGTCATGTAAACTTAGTTTGATCAAGAGTTTTAACTAGTTCAGGCTATCTTTTAAAATTGCAAAACAAGATTTTAAGGGGTGTTGGAATTGCTGTCAACCTGTCTATTAGGCTTGTTCAAAGGATTAACTCCTGCTGGTTCATGTTTTTAAGCTTATTCAAGATCATATCTGTCTTCATTTTGTGCCTACTAACCACCAAAGTCAAAATTCCATTTCCTATGATTTAGTACTTTTAACTTGATGTTTTTGCAAATCCAAAACTTGTTTTGTGTTCCAAATACCTAGATATAGTTTGCATTAAGTTTATTTCATCACATTACATCATTATCAGTCCTTAAATTGGAATCAAAACTCATATAAGTCAACTTTTCAGTTTTGTCAAAAGTCAAAAACTACAAAATCCACTTTGACCCAAGATTGGATGATTTTTCATGGACTCATCTCTGGGTGAATTTCATTGAAACTTGTGGCTTTTAAAACTTCTCTTGGTCTATTTTATCATTATCATTTTGTCAAATTTGTAAATTTTTCTTAAGCTCTAAACTAGTTTTGTCAAAATGGGATTAAACCTCGCGTGGCATTGAGTCCCCGCATTGTGATTATGTAGCTCTTGTTCTCGTTAAGGGTTTAGTTTAGCTTATCAAGGTCTGAGCTTTGATATTAGATAGCCAACCAGGTCTTAGTCTAAGTCCCTTCTTTAGTTTTTTTTTCGTACCTTATTCTGTGCTTATTCTTCAAACTCAAACTTGGTAACCTTCTCAATGTTTTTAGCCCATAAGCTCTTATCCTCAAATCTGTTAAGCTTGATAATCAGAGGTCAAGGCTTGTGAATATTTGTTGCATTTTGGTTCTTCTTGCATAATATTGCTTCAGAAACAGCTTGGTTCACATTGGTGCTCATTAGCTTATTCCAAGTGCTTATTTCACATTTGTGCTTTCAAGCTTTCATTTTCTCCACACAACCCCTGTTTTTTATATTTTTCTTAGATTCCTAATACTATTTTAAGCTTTTCCTGAAATTTTCAGATTTTTCCAAGTTGGTTTTCTATTTTTCTTGATTTTAATTATTTTAAGGTTTTAATTAGCATTAAATACAAATAATTCAGAAAAGTTTCAAAAAAATAATTTTTTCATTTTTCTTAAGTTAAGATAAATATAAAAAGACAAAAAAATATTTTTCTAGATTTTTCTTAGTTAAATTTGTATTTTTAAGTAATTTAGTTAGTTTTAAATAGTTTTTAATTCCTAGAAAATAGAAAATAATCTAAAATACAAAAATAGTTTTGAAAATTCTACTTTGATATTTTAGATTTTTCTAAGTCTTAATTTTATTTTTCTAGCTTTATTTCATATTTTCTTGCATTTTAGGCTAATATTAAATAGTTAAAAATAGTTTTTGATTTATAATAATTAATTAAATAGTTGTAAAAATAATTTTCTTTTTCTATAAATTTTGTTTTATCATTAGGATTGTAAAATGTCATTTCTATATTTTTTAGGACTTTTTATTTCTTACATCTCACTTTTATTTTGTATCGCTTAATAATTTTATTTAAACGTAAGTTTTAAGTTTTAAACGTTCATCATTTTAAATATAGTGATAGCGCTTATTTAATATTTTTTATCTTTTTAATTTTCTTTAATTTGCATTTAAGCCCCTTTAGTTTATGAGCTTTTTTTCAGAGTTATAATAACTCAAATCTCCTTTCCCGCTCAAACCTCGATCACTATAATCGCTTATGATCCATATCACAGACATAACGCACCCGGGAAACCCTATACTCCCCAGATCTTCATTGAGTTCTGCTTGAACCGCTTTTTAAGTTTGTTACTTGGCCGCCATTCACAAGTGGTCAGCCGCTGAGTGATAAAACTGGTTTCACTTTGGCGCTAAGATCAAATTTTTTTGCCAGCCGCCGGAGTCAGTCATCATCTTCATTCCAGTGCATTATGGATTTGAATATTCACTCCTTGTTTATTCATCTCAGATATTTATATTTTCTTTATAAAAATCAAAACCCAAAAAGTGGATTTTCGGTCTGCCTTGCTTACAAAATGCTTTTCAAAAAATACCAAAAATATTCCTCTTTTACTCCCTCTTCTTACCTTTTGATTCTTATCCCTAATTCTTCATCCATTTGATTCTAACTTCTATTCTCAAGGAATTCGTCTATCTTTGTGTCGGTTGTGGAGAACTTCCGCTTTTCTACTAATTGCATGCATGCGGCGAACGATGGGTAATTATATCTATAATCTTAGAAGTCATTATTTATGTTTTGCGCCTGAGAGAATCTATGCTCTGAGATCAAAATTTCTTCAATGAGGCCGGTATTTCTCCTACTACCACCCCAAACCTAAAATTTTCGCTCAATCAGCGATTGCTAGATACATGGCTGCGGGATCCCTTAGTCGAGCCTTTCGGCGTCAACCATGTTCTCACAGGAGGTGTGGAAATGCATCTATTTACGGATGGATTTTGTTCACAGGTTTCAGTTTCAAAGCTCATGCAACTATCCCAATTTTCCAATTATCCTCAAACGATTTTAGGCCACTCCTCCCAAGATTCATTTGAGCAAGAACTGTGGGTTATCAAAGTTTTATAAATACATCGCTTCTGTATCAGCCGAATCAATTTTCAGACAAATTGTGGAGGTCCTTCAATGTCAACTGAATCAAAATTACTATACTCCCGGTTTTGACAATTTCTAATCCTACAAAGCACTACACGGTTCAAACTCACCTGTCTAGCCAAGCAATGCCTAAAGAAACCTCCCAAGATTTTAAACCTGAATGAAAACTTGACATATAATTCAAACTTAAGAATAAGCAAAGGGTGAAACTATGGAGAATTGCTAATGTAAGAACGGAGGCTTTGCAAATCTAGGGAGAATATTATGTCTATGAGCATGCAGCTCAAGGCGCTCCTACTTTCTTAAGGCAGTTTATGGTGATGTGAGATGACGAGAGGCTTTTATCCTTTTAAGAATATTATTATTTCTCAACTCCCTCACCGGGCCAGTGATATCCCAAACAGCTTGAGATTCCATCTCTGAACTAACTGCCATTCACACCAAGCTCCCACTAACACTCTCAACATGGGGACTGTTAGCATCTTGACACTGCCTCAAAAGAACTCCATCTAATCTGTTAAAGTCTAGTGGCTTGAGAACCTAGTCCCAATCCCAAGAGAGAGTCGTGTTGTGGAATTTGCTATCAGTGGATGTCCCTACCCTCTTGTCTTCCCAAAAGATCATGTTGATGCTTCCTCCGACTTAAATGATGACGATTTCAAGTATCTTGTGTGGAGACATCGCTTATGTGAAGATTTACCTTCTGAGCTTGTTAGCTTAGAAGAAGACAGAATGATTGTGCCATCGGCTAATGGAAATCAGCATTTAGCACTTCGTGCAACATTAATGAACAATGTCACTTCTCATTTCTAAAAATCGGTGTTTTCAAATGAAAAAACCTATTTCATCTCCATCCCCTCATTAAGGAGACATTCTTCCCGGCGACTTATTCCTGGGAATGAAAAGCCTTTTACTTGATAATACGGGAGAGAAGATTAGCGCAGTATTTCACTTTTCATTCTCATACCTTTCCCCCGATATGAATCATTTACATTGAGGAGTTCCACCAAAGGAAACCCACTCATATCAATTATGAATATGATCTTATCTACCTTCTGTTGAGTTCCTCTCGGATGAACTCACTATATCATGACTGGCCTATATGATCGCTTGGATGGCAAAAATCATGATCGGGAAGTTCTCAATCATGAGAGAGTTTGTGGTTTCTATGGAGCAAATTTTCCAACCCCCCCTCTTCCCCAGAGATGCTTTCAAACCAAAGAGCTCAACCGATATATCCAAAACGAAAGTAACCGCATCATGACTTGACTTCAGGAGAAGATCTTTACTGCGACTGCCATCATGATTTTCCTTCTTTCAATACCTACCCGTGATTCTCTTCTTCACTCGTCGGGGAGAGACATCACCTTTATCCCCCCCCCGTATTTGTATTTATCATCTCAGGGAGCTTCTGCCTTTCTCTCAGATATCCTTCGCCGGTGGAACTTTTCACGCGCGGTTTCCAAATGTTCATCGCCGATCCAAACGAATGAAAGTCCGCCAGATTGTTTCTTCCACTTACTCCCATGAACCAATGAGAATGCGGGTCACGTCACACTGGTAATCAAAAACAAGATATGCCATATGGGTTTTCACCCATATTTCCGAATTTTTTTTATCTTTCACCACCTTGAGGGCTGCCCCACATGTTGTATATAAGTTTTCAAAAAAAAAAAAAAAAAAAAAAAATCTTGCTAACAATTGGTCAGAAGTATTTCCTTTATCGTTTTTTTTTGTTTCAGTATAAATCGTCAGATTTCTTGAATATCGAGGGCAATATTCATTTGAAGTGTGGGGAATTCATCTATTTTATCACGTAATTATTCAACTAATTCCATTTTGGCCAAATTTTTTGGAGTAAGTGGCTTACAATTTACTCAAATTTTATGGTTATATCGTTCATGTCTAATAAACTACAGGATTGGCTAATCCAGGAGCAAACGGCTCTTGGTAAAGATATCTCAAATCTGTTGATGGCTTGCAATTTGCCCAAATTGTATGGTATCTACTCACCATATCTTTAATTAG
Organism: Chrysanthemum makinoi; assembly: GCA_910596185.1. Classification (NCBI taxonomy): domain Eukaryota; kingdom Viridiplantae; phylum Streptophyta; class Magnoliopsida; order Asterales; family Asteraceae; genus Chrysanthemum; species Chrysanthemum makinoi. The sequence goes on from OU343221.1 coordinate 296,762,139, forward strand.
TGAAGAGTTTTACAGCCCGCAAGTTTATGGCTTGTGGTAAAGGCAAGGTAAAACCATAATTGGTAATCACCCAAACATAATATTGATAATTTATCTAAGAGTTGGCTAGTCCGAGCAAACGGCTTCTGTAAGACAAATCAAACTTGGAAGTCGGTGGTTTTGCCTAAAATCACATGGTTATCTGTACAATGGTTCTTACTTGAACTGAAACATTTGGCTACCCAGTAATGGCTTTTGGTAAAGAGTTTCAAATCCATTAAGTTTTTTCTCAAAAGATTGCTAGGGACTAGCAATAGTTTATATATGGGATTGATGAGTGTGTAAATACTCATCATTTTTATCAAATCGAACTGCAAAACGCTAAAAATGCTAAGAAATGCATCAAAATACTAAAAATATTCCAAAATTGCATTTTATATGTTTCAGATGCAAAATGTTCAAAAACAGATGAAAAATGAGTTAGGTTTGCATAATTGGCGTTTAGGCCCCCAAGTTTCAAAAGTTGTCTAAATAGTCCCTGAGCTCATAATTTCAAAAGAAAAATCACCAAAGGTCCTTTTAAAATCATAACTTGTCAAAATTAGTCCTTTGGTGAAAATATCAAAAGTTTTGAGAAATTACAAAATTGGTCCCGTTTGAAAATTGGCAAAATGGTCCTTGAAAATTGAAAAAATGCCTTTGGTCCTTGTACTATTAAAACTTGTCATTTTCAGTCCTTGGAACAACTTTGCAGATTGGTGCCTAGGTCCCTTGATTTTCGAAATTACAACATAGGTCCTGGTTATTAAAACTTTTAAACCCTTTGGACCCTTGTCACAACCGCATTGGACTCCTGCCATTACCCCTTTGACCCTTCCCATTTGACCCCTTTTATAATAAACCCGGCCAAACACTTTGGTTTAACCACCTTTGGCCAAAGTCTTTTCTCCCCAACTACCTCTCTGAACACTCCAAAACCCATCCCCACTCACCTTATCCCTTCCATGTTCCCCCACTTCACATAATCCAAGATACATTTAATGCATCTTCATCCCTTTACTCAACCTCCAACAGGTTAAAAATCAATTTCCCGCCAAAATGGAATGAATGGCCAAGATATCCTCAAGCTCATCCAATGGTCCAAAAAGATGGTGGGATCAAATCAGAAACAAGTGGGAAGAAGTTTGGAATATAAAAAGAAGCAAGAGGAGAGATGGAAGAGTAGTAGAATGTAGTTTAAAATTTCCTTAATGTCGTTTTTTTTATCAATGTCTTAATTTAGCTTAAAATCTGTAATCTTGTGTTTCTATGATCCAAACTCAAGTTAATTTACCATTGTAATCTGTTTTTAAGAATTAATTTCAAGGTTTGGTTAAAATTATTGATCTTGTGTTTACTGTTGAGATTTTCAAACTAATGTCCTTACATTTAAGCTTCCAAAAGCTTATTTCATCATTCAAATCAGCTCACTTAAGCTCTATATAGCTTTTGAAAAGCTTACATTTAATTTTCAAGCCATTTTCATTAATGGTCAACAAAAGTCAACTGTTGATGCTTAATTGGATTTGGTCATGGTATGGATGATGCAGAGCATGGATATGGGGTGGATTAGAGTAGATTAGATTAGTTATAGTTTTGGTTTTGGGCCTCAAGCAATTTGGACCTATGTGAGTTTATATTTCATTTTTCAATTTCAATCCATTTTGCATTGTATGCTTGTCCTGTATCTGGTTATCATTAGTTGAAATGTGTTTATATAGTTGTATTTAGGTCATGTAAACTTAGTTTGATCAGTAGCTTTAACTAGTTCAGTGCTTGTATCTTTTAAAATTGCAAAACAGTATTTTAAGGGGTGTTTGGAATTGCTGTCAACCTGTCTATTAGGCTTGTTCAGTGATTAACTTCTGTTGGTTCATGTTTGTTAAGCTTATTCAAGATCATATCTGTCTTCATTTTGTGCCTACTAACCACCAAAGTCAAAATTCCATTTCCTATGATTTAGCAGCTTAACTGTTGATGTTTTTGCAAATCCAAAACTTGTTTTGTGTTCCAAATACCTAGATATAGTCTGCATTAAGTTTATTTCATCACACTACATCATTATCAGTCCTTATATTGGAATCAAAACTCAAATTAGTCAACTTTTCGCTTTGTCAAAAGTCAAAAACTACAAAATCGCTTTTGACCCAAGATTGGATGATTTTTCATGGACTCATCTCTGGGTGAATTTCATTGAAACTTGTGGCTTTTAAAACTTCTCTTGGTCTATTTTATCATTATCATTTTGTCAAATTTTAGAATTTTTCTTAAGCTCTAAACTAGCTTGTCAAAATGGGATTAAATCCTGTGGCATTGAGTCGGCATTGTGGATTATGTGGTCTTGCCTCTTGATGGGTTTAGTTTAGCTTATCAAGGTCGAGCTTTGATATTAGATAGCCAACCAGGTCTAGTCTAAGTCCCTTCTTTTAGTTTTTAGTTTCACTTATTCGTGCTTATTCTTCACCAAACTTGGTACCTTCTCAATTGCTTTTAGCCCATAAGCTCTTATCCTCAAATCTGTTAAGCTTGATAATCAGAGGTCAAGGCTTGTGAATATTTGTTGCATTTTGGTTCTTCTTGCATAATATTGCTTTCAAACAGCTGGTTCACATTGGTGCTCATTAGTTTATTCCAAGTGCTTATTTCTAAGCACTTGTGCTTTCGTTTCATTTCCTCCACACAACCCCTGTTTTTTATATTTTTCTTAGATTCCTAATACTATTTTAAGCTTTTCCTGAAATTTTCAGATTTTTCCAAGTTGGTTTTCTATTTTTCTTGATTTTAATTAGTTTTAAGCATTTTAATTAGCATTAAATACAAATAATTAAGAAAAGGTTCAAAAAATAATTTTCATTTTTCTTAAGTTAAGATAAATATAAAAAGACAAAAAAATATTTTTCTAGATTTTTCTTAGTTAAATTTGTATTTTTAAGTAATTTAATTAGTTTTTAATAGTTTTTAATTCATAGAAAATAGAAAAATAATCAGAAAAATACAAAAATAGTTTTGAAAATTCTCTTTTGATATTTTAGATTTTTCTAAGTCTTAATTTTATTTTTCTAGCTTTATTTCATATTTTCTTGCATTTTAGGCTAATATTAAATAGTTAAAAATAGTTTTTGATTTATAATAATTAATTAAATAGTTGTAAAAATAATTTTATTTTTCTATAAATTTTCTTTTATCATTAGGATTGTAAAAATGTCATTTTCATATTTTTAGGACTTTTATTTCTTAGATCTCACTTTTATTTTGACGTGCATTTAATTTTATTTAAACGTAAGTTTTAAGTTTTAAACGTTCATCATTTTAAATATAGTGATAGCTTTTATTTAATATTTTATCTTTTTAATTTCTTTTTAATTTGCATTTAAGCCCTTTAGTTTATGAGCTTTTTCGTAGTTATAATAACTCAAATCTCCTTTCCGCTCAAATCCCCTCGATCACTATCGTTTGGTGATCCATTGCACGTACCACGGGACATAACGACCCGGGGAAACCCTATACTCCCCAGATCTTCATTGAGTTCGTGCTTGAACCGTTTTAAGTTTGTTACGGTCGGCCATTCACAAGTGGCCGGCTTGAGTGATAAAACTTGACGGTTTGGCGTGGATCATTACGCGTAGAAAATCCTGCGCATAAGATTCATCCTACGCCTGGGCTTATGCATAAGATAATCCTACGGCTAAGTTTTCACGATAACTTACACGCATAACTTTAGTCTTTTTCCCCGCCATTGTAGTGCTAAAACTACGCCAGTAATCCTCATTGTTCGCGAACTTTGGTGTTTTTACGCTTAAAGTGCTACTTGGTTATTGTGATTTCTACGCCTAAGGACATCAACCGCTTCATTCGACTACAAAGATCCACCACACAGTTATCAAATATATATATATATATATATAAATATATATATATATATATATATATATATATATATATATATATATTTTTTCAAGGAGACTAAACGTTCAATTTTTACGCGAGATTCAAATTTTGGTTTAACCGTGAAATTTTTGGGCCCAAATTTAAATTTTTCGGGTAAAATTTGGCGTCAAAATTGTCATTTCTCAAATTTTTCTTACAACCTTAGAATTGAATTTTATAATGAATTTCAAATTTTGAGAGTCAAAATTTTTTCAAAATTATTTTGAGGGAAACCAGATTCACTATATCGACCTTCATGTGCTATAATCGACTTTGCAATTCTTTTGATTCTTTCACGGGGAGTGAAATGGATTCTGATCATAAAGATCCATTTGTGGCATTGGAAGAAGAATACATGGCTCTGCTCGCATTGAAGCCGCATCATCAAATTCCCGATATCCCACAAAGGTGAAAGAGTTGAGGTACATGAAAGGCATGCTCATATGGACGTTGAGAATGTTGTGATTACTGCAACTGTCGGTAACGCGGACAATGAGGTTGTAGCATTGGAAAAGCGGGATGACGCGAATGATCCGAGAGAAGATATCATACTTAACCCCACATCGAGCCTAAGCGGACGAAGAACCAATGGTTGAGGAAGATATCTTACCCACCTATGACACTCGATAAGCAACGTATGGTCGAGGTACACCCATCGTTGATCATATTCTAATCGCAAATGCGACACAACATACCGAGCAACCTGAATTTAGTAATGAAGGAGAGGTTGACCGGGTGGTTGCACAATCCGAACAACTATCTCATGTCCGAGGCCCACTTGTTAACAATTCAACTGAAACGTCAAATCAAACTCTTGAATCTGATATCATTCTTCTCAAAAAGACCATTGCCAAGTTTCATGAAGATTTTTCAAAACTAGAGGCACATTGCATCTCTCTTGAACTTAAATTACAAAAAATATTTTTCCCTAACACAATGGTCGTATTCAAATGAACAAAGTAATCGGGTGGATTTATTAGTAAAAGAAAATGAGCATTTAAAGGCTCAAATTCAAGCAAAGGCTTGCACATGTTGCTTTACAAAACAAACTGAGAAGATTAACTGGCAAGAGTGTGGATACTAAGTTTACAAAACCAACAATCTTGGGGAAATCGTCTCTTCAACCAATCAAATCAATCAAGAGTTAGACAACCAACCTGCTTTTAAATCTGAACGTTCTAAATCTTCAAAAACACGGTTTGCCTCCCAAATTGTTGAGAATAATCATTTGTCAAATCCAGTCACTCCACATTCTTGGCCTAAGAAAAATGATTATGTTTCGTTAAAAATGTTTCGCTAAACCTGCTTCTGTTATACCGTTAAACCTCCACATGTGGTCGCTCCGGCAAATCTAGGATTAGTTCGAACATCATGGTCTAAAACGAGCATTAAAATTAAAAATTCATATGATTCAAATGACGTATACAAGAACTATGATCTAGAAAAGGCTAGAAAAAGGGCACTTCTTCAAAAGGATGGAATCTTAGGTTCACGACTCTAGTGTATATCACCTTCGAGTGTATTACTCGAACACCACTGTGGTAGCAAACCAAAACCTAAGTTAACTCAACAACAAGGAAATAAACCATTGATCTAAATGTAAACACTCAGAAACCTAATAGGTGGATCCATATAGGACGCAGACTCTTCCCAAAAGAAGTTTCAACATCCCCTAGATCTAACCTTAGATGGATACCAACGGGTAGGATTTTCAAAACTGCTAGTCTTAGGTGGATTCCTACAGGCAAGATACTAAGTAGTTAAGGATTCGGATCACCGACGCTGGAAAACGCTGTTCTTGATTTTGGAGTCATGAATCTTCTTTGTCTTTGTTTGTAGATCAAAGAGTTCTCGTATGCTTGATCACGGAGTTCATTTAATTCATTCATTTGAACTTTCCGGTGATCACCAACTGTCTGTCGAAAGTTGGTATGTTTCAAGGCCCAGATGCTTTGTGCTCAAGCTCAATTGGTAGATGACACGCCTTCCTCGCATACACAAGCTTAGGATGAGTACAACCGATGGGTGTTTTATAAGATACGCCAGGCCCGTGAGGCCATCCAGCTTTATCCACCAAGAGGCACGGTTTTCACTTAATCGTCCTTTCCGTAATTCTTTTATACCTTGGTTGGAAACTTCCACTTGCCCACTTGTTTGGGGGTGGTATGCAGTAGAGAGACGGTGAGTTACACCATACTTTTGCATGACTTGATCAAATTGGTCATTGCGTGAAATGCGTACCATGATCACTGATTATAGCTCGTGGAGTTCCAAATCTAGCAAAAAGAGATTTTAAGAATTTCACAACAACTCGGCATCTGGTAGGCAAAGCTTTCGCTTCAACCCATTTTGACAAATAGTCAACGGCCACGAGTATATATTTATTTCCTCGAGATGAAGGAAATGGCCCCATAAAGTCAATGGCCGTATGTCAAAATCTCACATACTTGAATGGCGTTTTGTGGCATTTCATTTCTTTGAGATATTTCCGTGACGCTGAAAGCCGCCGTGCTTTTGACAAACTCGGGCATCCTTGTAAATCGCTAATAAAACTGGAATCAAACACCTTCGGCATAGTAGTTTGTACTATGATGGCCCCCCGTGGGTCCAGCATGGCAAGCTTGAGAATGTCTATAGCTTCCTGTCCATAAACACAATCACGGGATGACTTGATCCGCATTGCATCTTGAATAAGTAGGGGTCAAGTAATGTTTAACATCCTTGAAGAATTTGTTCTTCTGTTGGGTCGACATTCCTTTCAATAAGAAGTTACCCGCATGGTAATTTGCGAAGTCAAGAAACCATGGGGTAGTAGAGTTTCCACGAAAGGTAACCGCATTGAGTGTCTCGAGAGGAAATGTTTTCATTTATTTCCTTTCGAAACATCTTGGTGTGGTTTTCTAACGGGACAGATGATCATAGCCTAGGTTCTCACCATTTTTATCAATGATAATGATATCAAATTCTTGCAGAGGAGAACCCAACGGTAATCTCGGCTTTATCTTGTTTTGCAAAGAGATATTTGAGAGCCAGTGATCCGTATACACCACGATTTGTCAAGATTAAGTACGACCAAACTTTCAAACGCATACACCACGCTAGTAGCTCTTTTCCAGAGTGGTGTAATGGGTTTGAGCTTCACCATAGTCTTACTCTATGAGTGGATAGCTACTGAATGTTTGCTATATCGTTGCCCCTGGACCTGACCGATAGCAAAATCACTTGCATCGCATATGAGTTCAAAGGGTAAACCGGCCGGGGCAATGGGTGCCCAAGTAGTTCTTTAATGTTTCAAAAGCTTTGATGCACTCTGTGAGAAGATAAAAGAGCATCCTCTCAAGGAGATGAGTCATAGGTCGAAGCGATTTTAGAAAATCTTGTATGAATCAAGCGATAAAACCGGCATGACCTAAAAAACTCCTAATACCTTTGACGGTAGTAGGATGAGGCAATTTAGCAATAACATCGACTTTTGCTCTATCAACCTCAATCCCATTTTTTGAAATCTTATGGCCAAGGACTATGACTTCTTTGACCATAAAGTGGCTCTTCTCCTAATTTAGACAAAGATTGGTGTCTTCACAACCGCTTGAGCATTTTTCTAAATGGGATAGACATGTTTGAAATGAATCCCCAATGACCGAGAAGTCATCCATAAACACCTCCATTGTTTCCCCGATCATGTCGCGGAAAATTGCCATCATACATCGTTGGAACGTGCCAGGAGCATTACATAGGCCAAAGGCATACGTCTGTAGGCAAAAGTTCCGTATGGGCAGGTGAATGTGGTTCTTTTCTTGATCCCGTGGATCAATGGGGACGAAAATACCCCGAGAACCATCATCAAGGAAACAATAGTACTGTTCCTCGCTAATCTCTCAAGCATTTGGTCCATGAAGGGTAGAGGAAAATGGTCTTTTTCGAGGCATGCCATTCAACTTACGATAGTCAATGCAAAATACGCCATCCCGTAACCATTCGAAGTTGAATTAACTCGCTCTTCATTTGTGACAACATTAATGCCACCCTTTTAGGAACACAAAGGAATTGGGCTAACCCAAGGACTATCTCGAGATCGGGTAAATTAATCCCGCATCAAGAAGTTTAAGAACCCTTGTTTAATAACATCATGGATTTTTGGATTTACTGCCTTTGATGTTGAACCGCTGTTTGAAGTCATCCTCCATCAAGATTTTGTGAGTACAAACCTGTGGTAGATCTATAATCTCGGAGTTTCCAAGCAATTGCTTGCTTGTGTGACTTCAAGACCTTTATGAGCAGTTTTTCATCTTTATTCAAATCTCGAGCAATAATGACGAGTAATTTATCATCACCCTCAAGAAATGCATACTCGAGATGAGGTGGTAAGTCCTTAAGTTCTACCTCGGGAGGATCATTAGATTTTTCAATGGTTTTGATTTCCTCTTTATGAAGTTCTTGAGGAGGGATTGATGAGGGATCATCATTGAGCATCTTCTCGATGAGAAGAATATCTCCTCGATGTCAATTGAGCGTGATCAATTTCCATGAAACCCAATCACTAGACAAGTATGCTTCAATTTCTTCCAAGATGAAGTCATCCGAGTGAGAGGGAGAGAATTGGCAATGATGGGTTGAGATGAATGAGTGAGATTATCACCAAGAATTATGAACATAACCCAGAACTTTGAGAGTACTGCCAACATCAATGATATCTATTCGTTAACCCACCTCGTAATCATAGTTTATGAACCTCAAGTTTGATCAAGGTTGTAAGATCGATAAAAACAAGTGATTTATGTGGTTCTGGCCTGGGAAGTCGAAAAGAATGAATAAGACATGGTATTGTTTAGATTGATGTAGGGGAAGATGGTGTGTTTTCTAGAGAAGCGAAGAAACCACACACACCTTATTTTACAAAGTGAATCTTCCACCCTCCTAGTTGGGAGGGTATTATACTTAGACAAGTCTAACCTAGCACTATTGACTAAACTAGTCCTTGTGAATGAGTAAAAGAAGAAACTAATGCAATTCCCGTAATGACTTCACTTTAGCAAGGCTAACAATCTCTCCCCAAGTGATGTCATACGGGAGTTGCTTACAATGTTCCCTACAAGCAAAATTAAATACGATAAGCCAGAAATTTCTGGCAGAGGTTCTACAGTCATCAAACTTCATGAATCTTCAAATGCCATCTCTTTACTTGCAAGAACAACAAGCAAATATAATTAGGATTAAATCGACCTTTTGCTCTCCCTAATTAGTTCTCTCCCAAAACCACAACCTTCTCATGAATTTCCTAATTCAAGAAGTCTTTGATAATTAAATTAGAATCGCCTTTAGTCTTCTAACACGGAAAATGTAGAAAAAGACTGTCGACTGACTTCTTCAAGATTGTGAATTCGGGGAATAAGATATCAACATCTTCATCTCACCAAATGCATTCCAGTTATCTTGCATATATCAAATCAGCCCATAATGTACACATTTCTCCCCGAAGGTTACTGATTTATCGGAATCAGATATAATTTGTACATGAAGCATTAATCGAAGCATTCTATCATAAATCAAATCACCGTGAGGATGTCGATGAACAATACCATTTTGAAATTGTCTAACTCATCTCAACCCCTGATCAAAATTCAACGACTGCCTCAGTAACCACATGTGAGAATAACCCAATATGACGAACGGAGAGGAAGAGTAAAATCCTCAATAGTTACTTAAGCTTGTACTATCCTTGTGAAAAGAACGTGTACCCATTGAAAAACCTCTTGACGATCCTCAACACGAGACACCGAAAGATAGCTACTTATGGGTTAAGAGAGAAAGAATCACAAAAGTAACTAGATAGAAAGTCTTCATCACACTCAATATATTTCGCACAAGTCATCTTCAACGGAAGCGGGAAGAAAGAAAGAAAGACGAAGTACACTCACAAACGCCACTTCAAATAAATAATATAAGAGTCATCTCCATGGTCACGTTAAAATTCATCGAAAATTTAGCCGTGAACGATATCCTCCATGAAAATTTACCATACCAAAATACCACTCATAATCAATATATTTAAATGTATCCAAAATTTATGTAACAAAAATTCTGATAACCATTTCAATATATATCGTAAGTCCAACAGATAAAACTAAACGGGTCCAATAAAAACGATAGACTTATATAGCACATGCCCGATCCAACTGGGTCTATTATGATTATACATCCAAGGCCCAACTAGTTGCAATTGCAAACCGTATTAATAATACCCTAATTTCACCTACATTTGACATAACCCTAAATGCACTCTTATGATAAAAACGCCTCTATCATTTCACCTCTCACCAACTCTCAAACAATAAGATCTCATCTCAATAGCATCAATCTCGTATTCTCAACCTTATCTAATCACCATATTTATCCATCCAGATCCCCATTCAAGCCGATTTAATAATCCCTTTCAATCCAAACCACACAAACACCGAACTTAACCAACAAGATGTCAATTTCTTCTCAACCGAATCAAGAACAGTCAAGATCCTTTGAGGGTCACGGTAGGTTCGACTTATAATCGCTTGTTGTATTTGAACTAACCAAGAAAAGTGGATAACATAATTGTTATCACTCTTATCTTTTATGTTCGATATTCATGAACGGCTTCAAATAAAATCGAAGATAGATTTTGTGGTTCACCTTTGAGGCCTGATGTATTTTGAAAACCATTAATTGAATCAGATTTATTGAATTTATCATTCATGTTCGAGTCCAGCTTTTAATTTGAATGAGTGTTGAGAGAGACAGGGTTATGGGTTGTCTAGATGTAGGATTGGTTTGATTTGGTTTTCATTGTCTCGACTAATAATGGACCCAAGTCAAATGTTTTTCGGGCTTGGTATGGTATGTTGTCGATGCGGTCAAGGTCTTTATAAAGATACGATAACTCTTCTTTTCAGCCTATGCGTAAGCTTCCGCAGTAACGCTTTCTCAACCCGCTATGCATAAGCATATTCTTACGCGTAATGCAAGTTATGCGTAACCGCTAAGTTGCCGAAGTTAGCGTGAACGCGATATGCGTAGCTTTTTCATTAACTTCAATGCCCACGCTGTATCATCTCAGACGATCCTTATGCTGAGAAAACTAGGGTTTTGACCTGCTTGACTTTTTCCGCGAAGTTTTTTCCCACCACTTTTATTCGGCCCAAATTATCGCTACCCAGTGAAAAGCATATAAATGCTTCCTTTTAGACCCATATGAAACCTATCGTTGACCAAAGTTTGACCACATAAAATTTCATAGATTTGGTACAAAAGTAGAAGTTACCTGCTTGACACAAATAGACCCAAGACAATATGAAACAATAAACGCTTACCCAAGACAGATGTGTTAACAATCAAAGACCAGTACTTTTTGACCAAAACAAGGATACCAAACATGTATAAAACTGCTTTACCCACAAATCGAAAAATTTTCCCACCACCAAAATAAGCATAAAAAACGCTAAAAACATGATTCAAATCAACATAAATCAATAAAACAACAACCTGGCTCGTTATACCAATTGTAGGATCGATAAAAACAAGTGATTTATGTGGTTCGGGGGGTCGGGGAAGCTCAAAGAATGAATAAGACATGGTATTGTTTAGATTGATGTAGCGATGCTGTGTTTCTTCTAGAGAGAAGAAGAAGAAACCACACACACCTTATTTTACAAAGTGGACCTTGACACCTCCTAGTTGGGATCTTTGAGGGTATTTATAATTAACAAGTCTAACTTAGCACTATTGACTAAACTAGTCCCTGTGAATGAGTAAAGAAGAAACTAAT
>OU343221.1:296773981-297091752 GCA_910596185.1 Chrysanthemum makinoi
CTTGACGCTGGCGTGATTCTAGAGTAGTAGGCATCGAGGTCGATGGGAATCGACAATTTTAAGGAAATCCTTAAGATGCTGATTTGGATCTTCGGAACGAAGTCCATGGAATGCACATCCGTTTTGCACCAACCGGATGGTTTCGGATCGGAGGGTCGTATTTTAGGCTTGGTCGGGAAGCTAAATGGTGTTTCTATAGCCTAGGTGGCTTGGTCTTGAGTATTCACCAAGAGTACGGCCTCTTGGCGGGTCATTTGGTGGTGGGTTGATGAGTGGTGGTTGATTAACACCTTCCATGATGAAAAGTGATGGGTTTACGAACAAAGGTCACGAAGAAGGGGGATAGACTACGAGGAAGCTAAAAATGAGAAAAAGGATTACTTGATAGGAATCAAGCAAGGAAACCTAAACGAGGTGAACTCCCAACTAGCTATTCTATTCACGCCAGCCGCTTCAAAAAACTTGATATGCTTACACAAATACGTCAGGTCAAAGGAACTTCCTTTTCGTCGAGCAAGTTTTTCAACACCCTAGGCAAGGAACCTAATCGTTGTAGTGTAGTATTAGGGTAAGCCACGGGTATTGATATCGTTCTCTAGGGGAATAATAATGCTAGTAAGAAGTTACTTGGGGTTGAGGAAGATTATTTTTTATCTTTTTATAATTTTTTAGGAAATGGAAAGGTACGAATCTTGGGGTTTGGATTTGGGGGTTTGTATTTCTACCGATTACTCTACTTATCTAATTATCTAATTAACTAAGATAGGGGTGGTTTATGTCTATTGTTGTGTGCTCGTATGATTATTAAAAATGTATTTACTTAGGTTTTATTACTCCCTAGTTATCTCCTATTGAAGGTTGAATTGTCACGCCTCTTTTTTTAACGCTGCTATGCCTCTAAGGTCGTAGGGTATGCGTTTATCCCTAACTCTTTGAAGCTACCAAAGGTTAATGACTACAAAATCTCTAGGATTCATAAACTTAACACTAAGGTATTTTTTGGATGTTTAGCCTACAATAACTCTAGGTGATTATAAACTAAGGTTCAACAAAGATTAATCAAGCATTAATAATACAACGAATGACCTATCACAATACTAGGTCAATCACAATTAAGATAAGAGACAACCAATCAATATTCAATAACTAGGTTTCATATTACCTAAGCAAACACACAAATAAATTAGCCGGATATGGAGAACATGCAAGCATACACACAATCAATTGAAGACATAATTGAATCAATGAAGTAAAACACTTATCTTGATGTAAGATCCCTAAAATATCGCATAAGGCGGCCTTGTTCGTTTAGGTTTTTACTCCACAAAACTACCTCTCTAAAAACTGAAAAATTCGGATTCTTAATATAGTGTTACAAACCGCGACGGCTACTTTATTGTACGTCAGCCGCTATTAAGTTTTCGTCTTGGCCACGTTATTGTGACGGCTACCTTATGCTCGTGGACGCCGCCGCTTTCTCTCCCGCCGCTCGATCAAATCTAGGCCGCCTCGAGCGCGACCTACTCTTTTTAAAACCCGATGTCGCTACTTGAAAATGTCAATTTGTTTCTAAGTCGCCACAAAACATGTTCCGACGCGCCGCAAATAGAACTCCGACCGCCCCTTCAGCCCTGGCACCAGTGTCTCATTCTTGACTTTGGCCATTTTCTTCAGATATTCGCCTTCCGTATAAGTGTCATTCCAACAATTTGCTTTCAAGAGACCTAAAAAGTGAAAAGGAACGAAATTAATTAGTAACGGATGCAAAAGTGATCAATTAAGAGATTAAATGACCCCTCAAAAAGGTACCTTTTAAATCCTTATCAATATAGTACCTTGATTATATACTTGGGAGACCGGGTTTTACGGGAAGTTACCAAGGAAACAACTGCTGCATGAATTTGGACAAAGTTGACTAGTCTTATATGACTAAGTCCTTAGCAAACATACTGTATCTGAATAAGAAGTTGTACACATACTATATAAGTCCAGGTACGAAAATGGGTGATCATATAGATGAGTTTAATAAGTTGATACTTGATCTGGCGAGTATTGATATTAAGATTGAGGATAAGAATCAGGCACTTATGTTACTTTAAAAAAACTTTGTGGAGACATTGTTGTATGGGAAGGAATCCTTGACAATGGAAGATGTTCTGGCGACTCTTAATTCATGAGAGTTTAAGAAAAGAACTAAATGCACAAAGGAAGAAACTGGTGACTGATTATATGTAAAGGGAAGGTCAGATCATTAAGGTATAGCTCATTCTAGTAGAAGTTCGCAGTTTAAGTCAATGGGTGGACTTGGTAAACTCAAGTGCTTCATATGTCATTCAGAGGGTCATCTGAAGAGACACTGTCCAATGAAGAAGTTAAGTGGGTTCATCAAGAAGGGTAAGCATGATCAGGATTCTGATTCTTTTCATGACAAGGGTAACGCCTACTTTGGAGAAGCCTTGATGGTAGTCGGGAATGATGAGATGACTGAATTGGTAATGGATTCAGATGAGTCTTATCAAATGACACTAGGAGGGATTTCTTATATGACTTTAAGGGTTTGATGGTGGTTCGGTTCAGTTAGGTGGTAACAGGACATGCATTATCAGAAGGACAGGAAAAGTGAATATACAGTTGGATGATGGTTCAAGCTTTATACTAGAAGATGTTAGGTATGTTCCAGGGTTAAGAAGAAGCTTGATTTCATTTGGTACTCTTGAAAAAGATGGTTATACTGTGAAGATGCATATGGATAGAATCAAGGTGATCAAAGGTTGTCGGTTTATGATGATTGGGATCAGGGAAAAAAATGTGTTTATACTCTTGAAGCAAAAGTGAAGACTTTTGGTGTACAAAAGCATAAAGGTTCAAAACAAGTTAGATTCAAGCAACTTGGTCATAAACAAGTTGGGTTCGAATAACTTGGTCATAAACAAGTTTGGTTCAAACAACATGGTCCTAGTGTTTAGATAGGAGTCCATGGAGTATAGGTTGATGAAGGTGTTTGGTTTGAGGTGGAAATGTTGGGAGCTCAAGGGAATTGTAAAACCGAGGCTTTTCAGGCTAGTAACGATGATGCTGCAGTGGCTCAAAGACGGTTGGAGGACAAGAAACTTAAAGAAAAGGCAAAAAAGAACTGCTTAGTAAAGGAGCAGGAAAATATACACCTTGGTATAAAGGTTGGGACAGATATTATGGTAACTGGAGTACATGCTCAAGAAGGTGCAGAGGATAATGTTGCTGAAAAGAAGAAAGTGAAGGATTCTATGAAAGCTATTCTAAGGAAATTACTAAAGTACACTGCCTGGTCGACAAGGTGGTCCCTACTTTGAGGTTCCAGTACAAGGAAAAGGTTGTGAGTATCGGTTTTGTCTAAGTGTTACTCTTAAGGTGGAAATTGTAGTTTATTAGTAGTGAACTTAAACATATATTAGGGACTTAAGTGTAGTTTCTAATTAGATTAGGTGTTAGACTTGAAGTAGTAATTGTTTAGCTTGCCTTGCAATGCAAGGAAGGCCCATTCATATATAAGGGTCGGTTGAGGATTCCTAAACCGACTACTACATGATTTCATTATCCACACATCTCTATAAATAGAGATGAAGGGAGATTCTAGTTTAACATTCTTCTTCCTCGTTGTAATAGCTTTATTAAATTTTTAATAAATGTTTGGTACGAAGGTATAACGTGTGCATATTATTGTCGTTTCTTTGTAGCATCTCGTGTCTCTCGTGTTTGCTACTTGTGCTCGATATAACTTGCGATCTAGCGTTCCGCGATCGAACTTCAGATTGTTGTTTTAATTGTCCAACACATACCAAATTGAATTCCAAGATCCTTTATCGGTTCCTTCGGTTATATAGTCTCCATTTATGACAACCCTTTTGACATGTGTTTATTGAAAAGGTTCCAACAGTTCGAAAGATTGAATGCTTCGATGCTTGCTTTCTGAAAAAGAGTCGACCTGTGTTTAATGAAAATGTTCCAACGATTCGAAAGATTGAATGCTTTGATGCTTGCTTTCTAAAAAAGGGTCGATCTTGCTTTCAGAAAAAGAGTCAATCTTGTTAGAACAATCCCACTTGAAATTCCCCCTTTTTTTTGCAGCTATAACAAGTAGATTTTAGGTTCCTTTTCTCTTTAATTTCTCCACTGAGGTCCCAACCTCGAAGAAGACTTGCGAGTTCCATAGTTCGTTCAAAACATTTTATTTTTCTGTTTTGAATGTTGTGAAGTTTTTGATCAAACCTTTCCTTTCCTTCGATCTCTCCCTTGGCTCTGATGCCACTATTGTTTAAACAATCCGTCGTTTAAACGATTGTGATTCTTGGTGGTTGTAACGTGTTGTTCGAACAATCCTTCGTTCGAATAGTTAACTTTCTTTCTTTGAATACTAGTGGATGCTATTGAAACACAAAAATATACTTGAATAGGAACAAACACAGACAATAACTAAAACTGAAATTGTATTGTATAAAACAAGTGAGTGTATGAATCGATTGTTTTACAGCCTATACATTACATCTATATATATTATGTGAATCGACACAACGAACCATCATGTTGGTTCGGTTAATGCTGATACAAAAGTTAGTTATCTACTAAATGCTTTATACGTTAAACTTGTAATATATTAATATCTAAAGTTTTATTCCTAAAACAAATTACAAATGATATTTAAAGTCCAACAAAGATCTTTTATGACTTGTTTACATGGACTTAATTACTTGCAAAGTGTCTTGTTATGTGTAAGTAAAACTTGAATAACAAAGATAATTTGAGATGATATTTCAACTACCAAAGGTTGACTGTTAAGATTTATATTGTCTAATTAGTGATGTATATTAAGAAACATAATATATGCCAGTCGCATGCAAAAACCATACCACTAATGGTGTAACATGTTTTAGGTCACATATATTGTTTTAACGAGAATTTTTTACCCGCTCTTCGTTGCGGACGAAAAATTTTACGTGAAAAAAATTACGTTATTTGAAAATCTCACTTAAATCGGTTTTAGGTTTTACTTACAAAAGTACCATAAGGTTGTCGTTACGTCACATAGAAAATGTCAATAAAAGTTGAAAAGTGTTACTAAAGCCAAAAGAGAGTTGCCGTAACAAAGAGTCACAACAATGTCCAAGTGCTTCACCTATACGTAAAATGTTTATATTATTGTACTAGTTTCTGTTCTTTAGCATGAGATGACTTTGGCTTGGGTGCCATTAATATATTTTTTAAGTAAAAGATTGCCTTGCTTATAAAAAACTAGTCGGATACCCGCACACAGCGGCGGCGATAAGTATATTTATGTGTGTTTACTTACCCGTTTAGTGAATTCGTTTCACAACACTTCGAATGTATATGTGTTAGTTGTATGTGTTTGTTTGGGTTACCCGTAGCTTTCCCGTGATATCATTATTCCCGCATATAGAAATACCCTCGCAATCTCTTACTCGTCAAATACTCTCCCAAAAGTATATGATTTTGACGAATCAAGATTATATTAATTGAAATAAAGGTTAAAGTTGTAAAAATTTGAATTAAAATAAAATAAACCCACTAAAAATATATAAAAACTAAAACTTATAAAATATATCAAAATAGATGTTGAATTAAAGAGCATAAAATTTTAGAAAATATGGTGAAATTAGATTATAAAAAAAATAAGTAGATAAAAAGATATTTCAATTTGAAAATAAAGATGAATTTTTAGTTGAGGAGTGACACATGTCACTTTATAATTGGAGCTCTTTATCTTAAATTTTAGTGGTTAGAAGTTAGGCTTGTAGTTTGTTAAGAAATGACACATGTCATCTCATGATTGGAGCTCCTTATCTTAATTTTTGGTTAGGAGTTAGGCTAGCTTTTACATGCATTATAATATATAAGTATAGATAAAACCAGTATGACAGTATGTGTCTTTGTCCATCCTATGTTATATATGTATATATCAATTATATTAACGATTAATAAAGATCTAGTATCTGTAAGGAAATCAGCATATGTCTTAGCCGTAAGCGGTGTCAATGTGTAGTGAATTGAAGCTGCTTTAAAATCAATTGTGGTTGATTGTTCAAAGTCACGTAAAACAACCATTGCTCGAGTACTTAACTGGAGTAGGTTGGGCGTGTAAGTTTTCCCGTTAAATTAATTAAGTTTTTGAAAGGAGCTTATGCTGGACACTAGCATAACCATCACTTTCCAAAACAAGATGACCATCTTGGTTTGTTAATTATGTGCGCAATGCCTGTTAATTAGCATGTGGATATGATGGACGTTGGTAATTAACTCTATCATTCCGTTATATCTTTATATATCCAGATATCCTTGTACATTTGTATTACAATGTAACCTGAGAGTCAAATAGGGGATAACATCGGCCACTTTGATCTTATGCATCACTAATGGATCATAGATTGCGTCTCATTGAAATAGTTTTACCAAACTGATTAGTACTAATACATAGTTTGAGACTATAAATTTGTGTGAATATGTTGTTTGATAAAAGTATAAATTTAGCTTGTTGTAAGTTATAATATTGCAAAATATATATATGCTTTATCCTTGGCACCGAGTTTATGACATAACATTCATAATTAGAACAAAATCGCAAACTTGTAGTTTATTTATACGTGTATAACCACCAAAACTCTACAAGGCTTACATGGATTATGATAATCAACATCATCATTTACTAATAATAAGCTAGTCTAAACTGTGTCTATGTACGGCATCATCTTCCGACATCTATCCATGAGCCTAACCAACTCGTAGCATTTCTACAATGTTCTTTTAACTTCTAATTGATACCATTTCATTACATTCCTTAATATGCAAAACTGATTATCACATGTTTCGAATAATATTCTTGATATTCTTGTTTCAAACTCAGTTGTGAATCGGAGCCTTTTTCCTAGTTGGGGTATAATCCATCCCTGCAATGTCTATAACATCAGGATATTGCTCATTAATGACCTCCTTCTTCCAGTGTTTTGAATATTCGGGTGACGAATGGGATTTTTCTTCCTTTCCTGCTAGTCCATGAGTAACTGGCTTTGAGTCATGTTTACCGACCTTGATGGTGTCTTGATGGTTTGTAGCTGATAGAGCAACTTTTCCCAGCCTAATACCTTCATAATTAAAACAAAGTAAAATTATATACTATTAAGGAACATAATCCACTAAATATTTAAGTTTACAAAGACTCTTGATCTGTAATTACGGATATAATCAAGAAAGAAAGATTGACAAGTTGGTACGGCGAAAATTACCTTGAACTTCATAAGTTAAGAGATTCGACAAAACCAAAAGGATCATCAGATAAAGCTTCATACTTTTTGAAGTAAATTGTAGGCTACAAAGAATTGCAACAAAATTTGAGTAACAAGTTTTTTTGTGTATCTCTCTCTTGGATCACAAATAATGCAAGAAATGAACTGTGAACGTGTATAAGATATGCGTTATCTTAGCTTTCGTATATATACACAGCCAATAAGGGACCACATCAGGTTGATCACTAGCAGTGTTTAGTTCCTACTAAATGAAGTATTTTCTTTATATTAGCTTTTGTAGCTTTGTGATTTCATAAACAACATTTTTATTAGCCACATAATAATTGATAAGGATGGGATTAACTCACAAAAGTGTCCACACAAAAATTTGAGTTCCCATACTTTGGAAGTTACATATGTCTTTTCGACAAGACAAATAGTAAGAAGATGGATCTACAGTGAGAAAAAGAGGGTTGTCCTTGGCTTTTAGGGTCATTTTAAAATAATTTCATAACCCTTTTTAAATATGATGTTCCCTTAAAGAGGTTTCCAATGTCCACATTAGATTTCTTTTTTGGCTCCACACAGATTCTAGGTTTTGTTGCCATCTCTAGCTTTTTCACATATCCTTCATCAAGACAGAACTTTGTATATATGCTTCCTAGTCTCAGTAATCTCTTCATAGCCAATGCGAGTGTATCTTTGTCATCAAAATCTAGCTTATGCGCTAACAGCTTATTAAGAGAATGTTTTTACACAAAAACTTAACATTTCATAAGTTAATATAAATATGAATGAATTTAACGAGCCCGAACGCCTGAATTCATATCTTCTCTTGCTTGATTTATGCCTTTATCTAGTACTGTAATGCGACAATCATTTTAAAACGGAATAGATTATAATACATTTTTCGGTCAAAGTTGGTCCTTATATATATACTCGATTACCTACTCACGTATATCACTATTTAATCCTATGGACATGATTGAAGAATAATGTATGTGGTCCTATATATGATTTGAGCCCTGATACATACAGGACAATCAACATTTCTTTTTAGATTAATGATTGTACCACTCGTGTACTTAATTAAAATAATTGGTGGATATTCCACTTAATTAGAAAATCAGTTGATTAAAGTTTAGCCTACAAACTGTATACAAATTATATGAGTTGAAAGTTGAAACTCAGAATATCGGTCACC
This sequence comes from Chrysanthemum makinoi, assembly GCA_910596185.1. Classification (NCBI taxonomy): domain Eukaryota; kingdom Viridiplantae; phylum Streptophyta; class Magnoliopsida; order Asterales; family Asteraceae; genus Chrysanthemum; species Chrysanthemum makinoi. The sequence continues at coordinate 296,782,457 of OU343221.1, forward strand.
AGTAATTCAATTCCTCTAAAGCTAAACTTATGCTTCTCTTTCATGATATCTCCAAAGTTTACTAGTCGATTTGATTCTTTTTTATTTTGAACAGCAATATATTAAGAACTAAACTAACAAGTAGCTCAATAATTACTCGATTAGATTCAACCAATAACTATTAACTCTATAGCTCTATAGTTGTTAAATAATATGAAGGACCAAACATGTCAAGTTTCAAAGTCTAAATAAAGATGAAGTCTTAAATGAAGAGAAGAAAAGTTAAGGGGCTGAAGTGAAAGTTGGCTGAGTATATAATCTACTTACCCAGCTAGGGTTTCATAACTTTCTTTATTATCTCTATTTTTACTCTCTCTTTCATATTCACACAGTTGTGATCGTTTGTCTTTGATATCAGATAGTGTTTCTGTATAAAGGATCAAGCTCTTTATTTGATCCTTGATTAGTCTGAGTGATTGAGTGTTGTTTGTAGTGAGATAACTGGTGTCTTTTTAGAAGAGATCGGTTCTTGTTTCTTTGTATTTGTATTGGTAAGCACCAGGTTGGGGACTTATCTTCTGACATTCTTATAATAAAATACAGTGGGGTGGTTGGTACGGGTGTACTAGGCGGTTGTTGTGTGCTCTTGATCATTTTACATGGTATCGAGTGCACCGTTCGACTGGTGGTTTTGAGATTCTAGGGTTTCTAGGGTTTCAAAGTTGTTTTTGGGGATTCTTGCAATTGGTGGTTGAATTGGTTAATTGAGGCCGTCATTTTCTTAACGGCCGTGGTTGATTTGTTCGTTTGAGATTGGATCGGTGATTTTGTGGGTTTCTTGGTTGGGTTTTTGAAACCCTAATTTGTAATTGGGGGTTTTCATCCTGGTGGTTTCTTGTTAGTATTGGGCCTGTTCTTGATTCAATCTCACTAGACTAAGTGAATCTAGTGAGTTTTGTGTCTCATTCCGCTTGTATATCTTTGTAAGTACTCTCTTTCTCTTAAGATAACACAAATTTGGTTAAGAAGGTGCAAACGGAACAGTTAACATCTTGATCTGCCAACCTAGATTGGTATGTAATACCGCCTCTGGCGCTCCACTTTCTCCAGTCTTACAGGTTTGTTGTTATTCTTGGGTGTGAGTGATAGTTTATATAGATTGTTATTTCTGTTCTTTAGTTTCTTGTTGAGTCTAAGTCGAAGGAGGATAGGATTTGGGCAGTCTTGGAAGTTGTTTGTGTTGAATAGTTTTTATTGTTTGTTGGTCTTGCTGTTATTGTTTATTGTGATTATTTCTGTTTATTCTTTCTGGTTGTTCTTGTTAATTGGTTATTATGGCTATTGAAGATGAACCTAGTGGTAGTAATACTCAAGTGTTAATTAGTAATCTTGATGCTGGCAATCCTCTTCATATTCAAACTAATGATAATAGTGGAACTGCTCTTATTCCATTTAAACTGCTTGGAACTGAAAATTATAGAATTTGGTTTGGTGCTTTGAAATTGGCTTTGCAAGCTAGGAATAAGTATAGTTTTGTTGATGGTACTTGTCTTAAGGAATCATTTGTTACTAGTAATGTCTTGTCTGCTCAATGGGATAGATGCAATGCCATTGTCTTAACTTGGACTATGAATCAGTATCTCATGATGTTTATATGGGGTTGGTTTATTCTGAAAATGCTGCTTTTGTTTGGCAAGAATTAAAAGAAACATATGATAAAGTTGATGGTTCTGTTATATACAATTTGTTGCAAAAGATTAATTCTGTTAAGCAAGGTGGTAGTTTTGTTGCTGATTACTATCATAGGCTAAATTCTTTATGGAGAGAATTTGATTCTCTAACTAAATTGCCTAAATGTGTTTGTGAACATAAATGTGCTTGTGAGGCTAATACTGAGTTAGTATTGCATTAGCTTGATTGATGGCCGATGCAATTTCTTATGGGTCTTGATGATTGTTATCAACTGTTAGAACCGCTTTATTAACTGAGATCCTTTACCGAGGTTAAGGATGCTTATGCCTTGTTGTGTCTAGGGAGGAGTCTCACAGAGGATTCTGAGTCTTCTAGTGTTTGAATCTAAACTGAATGCATCTTCTTTTCTCGCTAAGTCATTTAATAATAATATAAGAATGTATAACAACAGTAATAACACTAGAGGAACCAATTCTAATACTAATACTGCTAATAGAGGTCCTAATCCTAATTTGAATTGTAAAAATTGTGGTAAGATTGGACATACTATTGAAAGATGCTATGAACTCATTGGTTTTCCACCTGGATTTGTTAAGAATAATAATCCATCTAAACAAAATGTTTTTAGACAAAACTATAATGCTAATGTTGATAAAGTGTCTGAAAAATCATCTACTACTTCATCTGCAAATACATCTTCTGGTTTTCCTTCTGAGCAGATGAAGAAACTCTTGTCTTTGATCAATGATAGTTCTTCTAGAAGCATACATGCCAATATGGCAGGTAGGGCTTCATTCTTTAATGGAAATGTTTGGTTTAATATTAATTTTTCTAAATATTTGTTTGGGAATTCTAGTCTTTCTGTTAAAACTATATCTTTGGGATGGATCATTGATTCAGGTGCTAATCAGCACTTGACTGTTTCTACTGTTGGTATGTTTAATGTTGTGGATATTTCTAGTCTTAAGATTATTGTTGGACATCCCAATGGTACTCTTGCCACTATAAGTCATGTTGGAAATTTAAAATTAACTAATAATGTGACTCTTTATGTTGTTTTAGTGGTTCCTGGTTCTTGTGTGAGTTTGTTGTCGTTAATAAACGATTAGAGATAGCAAAATGTTTGTTGGTTTTGATGAAGATACTTGTTATATTCAGGATTTGAAAAGGGAGAATGTTCGGGGATGGTAGTCACCGATGGATTGTATTTGTTTGATATGCAGATAATAATACTTTGGGTGAGTGCAATATGGTCATGTCTTATAATGTGTCTAAACTTGTTTGGCATAATAGATTGGGTCACCCTGCGATCCAGTCTTGTTCTGTTCTTCAAAAGGAACTTGGTATTTCCAAGAATTCCTCTATTTCTATTTGTGAGATCTGTCATAGGGCTAAGCAGACAAAGGAACCTTTCCTTTGTCGATCATAAGTCTAAGAATCTTGGTGAACTTGTTCACCTTGACTTATGGGGTCCTTACAGAGTAACAAGTAGAGAAGGATATAAGTATTTTCTCACTATTGTTGATGATTATTCTAGAGCAGTGTGGACTTATTTGATTAAAACTAAAGATGAGGTGTTTGATGTATTTTGCTCTTTTATTCACTTAATTTCTAATCAATTTGGTATTAAAATTAAACTCGTTAGATCGATAATGGTATCTTAATTTGTAAATAAGAAAATGAGTGGAATGTTTTTCGATCTTGGTATAATACATCAAACATCTTGTGCTCATACACCTCAAAAAATGGGATTCTTTGAAAGGAAACATAGACACCTACTCAATGTAGCTAGGAGTCTTATGTTTCAAGGGGGAATTCCTTTAAGGTTTTGATGCGATTGTCTTCTAAGCACAGTATATATCTTATAAGCAGTGCCATCTTCATTCTAAGTGGTAAATGTCCCTATGAGTTATTGTATAAAACTAAACCTAATCTTTCCCATTTGAGGTCTTTTGGCTGTCTGTGTTTTGCTACCATTCTAAATAATCATGATAAGTGGTAAATGTCCCTATGAGTTATTGTATAAAACTAAACCTAATCTTTCCCATTTGAGGTCTTTTGGTTGTCTGTGTTTTGCTACCATTCTAAATAATCATGATAAGTTGTCTTATAGGTCTGAAAAATGTGTTCTAATTGGTTTTTCTTCTACTAAGAAAGCATATAAACTTTTGAGTTTGGAAACTAGAAATGTGTTTTTTGCCAGAGATGTGAAGTTTTATGAAAATGTTTTTCCTTTAAAAATGAAAACATGTGAGTCAACTGATACAAATAGTGTAAATGAGGTTGAACACTTGAAGTTTTTTGATAGTCCAAAGTCTCAAAGTCCCAATGATGAAGGGGAAGATACACCACCAGTTAAGGATGGTAGTATGCCATCTTCACATGATGCTAGTGATAATGAAACAGATACTGCTTATATGCATCATGAAGATGGGAAATCTGCAACCCATTTTGGTGACCAACACTGGTTTGAGGGCAATTCTAGTCTTGAAAATACTGGTTTAGTTTTAATCATCTCAAAATGTTAATGAAGATGTGCGATAACTGTGTTAAGAAGGTCTAGTAGAGAGTTTAAAACTCCTATTATGTTCAATGATTATGTGATGCACTCTAAAGTCAGATATGGTATTGAAAAATATGTGAGTTATGCTAGTTTGAGTAGGACTAATATGTGCTTTGCTTCTACATTGAATAAGTCTGTTGAACCTAAAAATTGAAGAAGTTGTTAAAAATCCTAATTGGTCGAAGCTATGAACAATGAAATTGAAGCTTTAAATAGAAACAATACACGGATTTGAATGTGAAGTTACTGTTGGTAGACATGCTATTGGATATAAATGGATATGGAAAATTAAATATAAGTCTACAGGAGAAATTGATAGATATAAAGCCAGATTAGTTGCTAAAGGTTTTAATCAAAGAGAAGGTTTTGATTATGATGAAACCTTCAGTCTTGTTGTGAAAATGGTAACTGCCGGATGTCTAATAAGTATTCTTTGTTAGTAAAAATTGGCCTTTATATTAGTTAGATATTAATAATGCATTTTTATATGGTGATCTTGATGAAGATGTCTATATACAATTACCTAAAGGCTTTAATGGTGGTGATGATACTAAAGTATGTAAGCTTAATAAGTCTTTATATGGACTTAAGCAGGCTCCTAGGCAATGGAATGCTAAGCTTACTAATGCTTTAATTGAACATGGTTTTGAACAAAGTAAACAGGATTTTTCTTTGTATGTTAAACAAAAAGGTTCTGTGTTTGTTGCTATGCTTGTGTATGTTGATGATATTTGTTATCACTGGTAATGATGAAGTAGAAATCAATAACTTTAAAAAGTTTTTGAGTTCTAAATTTATGATCAAAGATTTGGGGGAGTAGAAATATTTTCTTGGGATTGAAGTATTGAAAAATGATAATGGTATTTGTATGACCCAAAGAAAGTATTGTTTGGAATTGTTATATGAGTATGGTTTGCTTGCAGCTAAGCCTGCTGATACACCCTTGCCTGAAAATTTTGTTTTGAGTTGTGTTGAAGCTAAAAAAGATAAAGTGTTGAACAATATAAATAACTATCAAAAATTGGTTGGTAAATTGATATACTTAACTAATACCGCACTGATATTAGTTATGTTGTTCATTGTTTGAGTCAACACATGCATAAACCTTTACAATCTCATCTTAAGGCTGCTCTGAGGGTTTTAAAATATCTGAAAAAGTCTCTGGTTTAGGTTTGCAATTTAATAAAGAGTCGATCTCAAGCTTAAAGTTTATGCAGACTGACCATTTGGGTTAAATGTCCTTTAACTAGGAAATCTGTAACTGGTTTTTGTGTTTTCTTAGGTAACTCTCTTATTTCTTGGAAAAGTAAAAAACAAGCTACTTTGTCTAGAAGTTCAAAGAAGTGACTATAGAAGCATGGCTTCTACTACATGTGAAGTGATTTGGTTGAGCAACTTGTTGCTGACGTCTTGGTCTTAAAGAGTTGTTACCTGTAAACATATTCGTGATAATAGTGCCTGCAATTAGGATAGCGACTAATCCTCGTGTTTCATGAAAAACCAAACACTTTGAGTTGGATGTGCATTTGGTTAGAGAGGTTTCTACTGAGTGATTAAAAGCTGTTAAGATTCATACGATATGCAAGTGGCGATATATTTTACTAAGTGTCTTGGACAAAGACAACAATCTTTGTTTTGCAAAAGTCTTGGTATGTTTGATCTGTTTGCAGGTGTGAACAATTGTGAAAACAGTGGCAGTCAGAAGAAGGATGCAAGAAGTTCTCTAAATGCAGATGCAGACTTATCAACTTGTGAAGGGGTGTTAAATAATATGAAGGACCAAACATGTCAAGTTTCAAAGTCTAAATAAAGATTAAGTCTTAAATGAAGAGAAGAGAAGTTAAGGGGCTGAAGTGAAAGTTGGTTGAGTATATAATCTACTTACCCAGCTAGGGTTTCATAACTTTCTTTATTATCTCTATTTTTACTCTCTCTTTCATATTCACACAGTTGTGATCGTTTGTCTTTGATATCAATCTTTGATATCAGATAGTGTTTCTGTATAAAGGATCAATCTCTTTATTTGATCCTTGATTAGTCTGAGTGATTGAGTGTTGTTTGTAGTGAGATAATTGGTGTCTTCCTAGAAGAGATCAATTCTTGTTTCTTTGTATTTGTATTGTTAAGCACCCAGTTGGGGACTTATCATCATGACATTCTTATAATAAAATACACCGTGGGATGATTAGCTGGGTGTACTAGCTGGTTGTTGTGTGCTCTTGATCATTTTTACAATTGTTCATACTCCTAATTACCACATGATCATCTTCTTTCATAGTGAACATAATTTTAATATAATTAATCTGAGCGCAAAAGTCGAATGAGCATATAACTAGTACTTAATTTTTTATTTTTTTATTTATTTTTTATTATTATTTTTTTTTAAGTAACAACTTTTTGTGACCTTATAGTCAAATAATATACATCACACAAACGTCTGTCTATGTGGATTGTTTAAAGCGGATTTTTTTATATTTCTTTCTTTATAGCAAAAATCAAATAGTATAATTAAAAAAAAAATTGGGTAATATTTATAATATCTACCACAACTGTTTTGACTCGAGCTCACAATTACTTATGTACATGCACTTTAAATGATATCGGTAATGTAACAGGTTTTTTTTATATAGAACTTTTAAATTTTACCATGAAGCGCACACCTTTTGCCGTGTTTTAAAAAATGTTCATACCTTTTAACAATTTTTTTGTGTCCATCAGCACTTACTTTGCTAATGTTGATACAAAAGTTGGACGTTCCTTGTTTGGAGCTCCGGCTCTCGTACCAATTGAATATCGTTGCTTGAGACCTGCGCACTAAGAGACAGAAAACACCGTTAGGCTTACCATGGGATTGTCTCCCACGATTATCCTCCGGCGTGAGAGTAAGTAATCGGTTTAGGGTTTTAGGAGAGTAGGGTTTGTAGATCGTACCTTTAACGAGGGATGTGATTCCCTTTATATACGCAAGGAATCCTTGTTGGTTCCGTGTTTCTCAACCTTCCGGCGATCCCGCCTAAATCGGTTGGGGAATGATTATCTCCAAACATCGAGATATCCAATATCTATTCGTAAATAGCTTTGGGTTTGGGCCATTGAGCCCAAACAGCGATCGGCGTGGCCCGATCCGTCTTTGGGCTTGTTAGTATTGGACCTTGGTCGGGTTCGCAAGGACCGAATCTAGACTATCGTCATCATGTCCCCCATCTAGTATGCGTAGTGTGAGCTGCGGATGCTATACTAATAATCCATAATCGAGAAAAACTACTGGCGTAGCCAATAAGCCATAAAAAGATACCCATCGTACATTGGATCGGGACATTGGATTAAAAATGACGCCTCGAAAGTCGAGGGAAAGTTACTGCACTCATGTCCCATCAAGGGATCTCAACCACACATTGAGAGTTGGTAGGGTCCACGTGTCACTCATCGCGTGGATGAGGGAAGTTATATAACCCCTCACTTCACTTTCACGGCAATTCTCACAAGAAAAGAAAACACAATCCGCCATTGTTCAAGAACACTTGCGGTTGCAATTCGAGAAACAAACATATCGGTAGCGGCGTGCGTGCTTTAGTAACAAATAACAACACCATGGTTAAACAATTGTCGACTTCACCTCCCACCTTACCGAGAAGCGTCTCTTAGAGTTCACCTCAGTTACTTTATACCCCTTGGCGTGCATCCGGTTGTTCCCGGATGCGCAGCATCTATCGCGACTTCCCCGAAGGGAAGGTGGGGTATATACACGGTTTTCACCAAGCAAATCAACGCGTGTACCCTGTCCCGCTCCTATGCGATGTATTAAACTATTACAATCGCACATATCGGTTACCAGCTTGCACTGCATCGGGCGCTAAAATAACCAATTTTGAAGTGAATTGTCGGTTCGCGGCCATTAACCCAACCATCCACTTATTCAGCGCCTTCTATCACACACACCCGGGCGCATGGGTGGGTATCCTTTGCTAAGCGCGCAGTAGACTTCGTTACACCAGAAACTAGACTCGCTTAGGAATTGGAGGAGTTCTTTTTCCGGTGGATGATACATGCTTTCCATGGCATTATGATTTTATACCCGGTACATTAGAGAGGGATGAGTGCCCCTTGCCCGATCTTATGTCGCCGAGGATGCGAATCGATAAATGCTAACCGCATCCCCATTAGTTCCTACCCCGAGGAATTTTTGCTGCATATGGGCATCAGTAATTTTTGGTATGCGGATGAGATGCCAATCTTCTGGCCAATGGCCGAGGTGGTACTCATTCTTCGCACCCCTTTGCAATTAATGTAAGAGCTTTCTTCTTTTGTCTGCGCATTGTATAACTTGTGTGTATTTGTTGTCTTGTATTGCGCAGAGATGGATCTATTCACCGTAGTGCAGCTAGCAAAGCCCGTAGAGGTAAAGCGAGTACGCCCTTGAAGGATGATGAAGAGCGATACTAGGCCTACCAGCAGGCATACGCTGAGCCGAATGTGGAGAGGCAGGGACAAGTTCCTCCGTTGATGTGGAAGCGACGCCGCTACAAAGCGTGCCAAACCCTCGGTGCCTTCCCAATAGAGCAAATTGGCGTCACCCACAGATGGGCGCAGCCCATGGATGAGGAAGTGGAGGAGCAAGAGTCCGCTAAAGCGTAAAAGGACATCTGGAAGTGATGGCGCGAGCACCTCGAGGAAGAAACGCCCGGTGGTCGCCAATGTGGAGTCCTCTCGCTAGTGAGGCTTCATCCTCGCACCCATCGGCGAACGTGATCCGGTCCACAAGTAGTAATCTTGAGAATACTTGTTTCCTTTCTCGTTTCTTTTTTTTTAGGCTGCATATATGGGAAACTAATAATTGATGTCCTGTGTACGCAGTGTTTGAACAGTGGAGTCGCCCCATAATAGTCCCGTGCATTCCTTGCACTATGCTCACTCAACCGCACGTACCCAAAGGATGCGGATATGTCTGCCGGGATGCGCCGATGGGGCAGAATTTGGTAGAAGAGTTGGCGCAAGTATCTGCGCATCAAGCTTCGCTGAAGAAGCTAAGGGCTCGATTTCTTGTGAGAGCGACCCGCCGGAAGGATCGGCTATTGCGTTCTTTGGCGCAATTAGCTACGCCCGCCGGTAGAAGCGAAATGCATTATGTGGAGAAACTTGCAGAGAGAAGATGTCAGCCGCTATCCCAAATAAATCGAGCGTGTTGAGGTAAAGCGGCAAGATACGCCCCCGTGAGTAGGCCCTCAATTATCTTGAGCGGGGTAAGAAGGAGTTGGTTGCTCGGTTAGAAGATCTTGGCGCTACTGTGGGCAAGCGTTGGAGGTGCAAGAGGCAACTGCTCAAACTCAAAGATTGAGTGACGAGGAGTTGTATCCTCAATCGATGTCTACCATAGCCGAGCCGCAGATGGCTCATAGGACATGGCCTTCGTCTTCGCACTTAAGACCACAGAGTCGCCGAAGTGGTTAATGCCTTGGGGAGGTAGTTAAGCGCGCCTTCACGGAGCGGCAAAGCGGCCGGAGAAGCTACATGAGGCAAACCGCTAAAGGTGCCCGCTGACAAGGTGCCAATTATGATGCTAAGACTTATGATCACACCGTCGCGCTATGGAAAGGATGAAGGATTTGGAGCTCCCCATGATTGGTGAACTCGAAAGCGATCAAGATTATCCTATAAATGTTATCATGGCGGGGTTTATTCTAGCGCGTCATCATGCCGAGGTGCGAGAAGCACAAACGGACTACTTTTGAAGCCCCATGACTCCACGGCTTCAAGTACCTATCTTCGCTTCGTCCCCGTGATATTCGAATCCTTTTGCCTTAGAGAAAGAAGTGCCTTTGAAGGAGGTGCCGGAAGCGCATGCGCCGGACTTGCTAAAAAGGAGGGTATTAAAGGGAAGGCGATTTTGTGTGGGGTTGGTGCGACTCACCGGCCGAGGTCCGATGGGGTGCCGATAAGTGTTGCTACTGTGTCTCGGCAGGATTCAGACTTGTTGAAGAATCTTAGCGAGGCCAAAGATGCCTCAAACCGCGTGGGTAGCTCAGCTATTGAGCGTTGTAATAGTTGGTAGGTTTATATGTTGTAAAGTAACAATCCTTTTGTAATAACTTGTAGTTATTGAATAAAATCATCTCTTGTTGAGTTCGTGTGGATATTGATGCCATTTGTAACATATGCATTTGGTCGTTTAGTCTTTGCCTAAAAGGCATTTGTGTTGTCTATAAGTCAAATGTATACAAGCCTAATAATATAAGAAATTCGTGATCATGTATGAAGAGCATAAAATAAATACTAAGTATTTTTTATCATAGTCGTGTATGTTATGATATGCAGCGTCTTTGTAAATATCACATTAAGAAATCAAGTGTCTTGGCTTCTAAGTTGTTAAACGTGCACCATATGCGTATGTCGCTAGCACCCATCGTGAGATGCGCACAAACTTATTCCAACGTCTTGAGAACAAGGTGTTTAACAAGGATACGTGATCCGGTGTTGATGGGTTTGCAACCCTCTTACTCAACAAGTTGTTTAGTAGGTTAACTTATCCTTTTACCATCGTGGGTTGATTTAGTGCATGCAAGCCATGTAGGCAAGAAATAGAAATTTGTTAAGACATACAGTATATGGAAATAACAAATTAAAAAGTGACACGGAGTTAGCTAGAAACCGTGACGTTTTATTAATACTTGCAAGTGTTTATGAGAAACAAATAAGACATTACATTAAGGAAATAAAAATTAAATACATAGGTGTTTATTAGGTACTTTAGTAAAGTGCCACGCGCTGTGCGCTTGTTGGGCCTTATCCATTCCTATAGGTAGCACCGCTTTGAGGTTGCAGATATTCCATGTGCTGCGGCAAGTCATGACCATCCAAGCCTCGCAGCTTGCATGCTGTTCCTAGTGCTTCAAGAACCTCATAGGGTCCTTCCCACTTTGGTCCGAGCTTTCCGTGTCTTCTGCGTGGCTCGGCGTCATTGGCGCTTGTAGACGAAGTCACAGTGCGAATGAAACATTGCGCACTTTAGCGTCATAGTATCCTTTCATCATTGACTTTGATTTTGCCTCCCATATAGGCTGGCGTTACGCTCTTCTAGAAGGTCTAAGTCGACCCGTCTCTCGTCGGCATAGGTTGCCGCGATTGATTTCGGCGGTGCGGATAGTTGGCATGCCGATCTCGTTTGGTATGGCCTTCGTCCCGTAGACTGTAGAGAAGAGAGTGTCTCCCGTGCCTTGGTTTTGATTGAGGTTCGATGCGCCCATAAGACATGTGATAGCTCTTCCACCCACCTTCCTTTGTGCTTTTCTAGCCGTGCCTTAATTCCTTCACCTAAGCTTCGATTCGCACGCTCGACTAAGCCGTTGGTTTGTGGTGTTTAACCGACGCTGAAGTCTTTGGTGATGTTCAACTTCTCGCAGATCTTTAAAAGGGTTGTCGCGAGTAATTGTTTCCCGTTGTCCGAGATGATTTCCCGAGGCGTCAAGCGCATACTATACTTTCCCGCACAAAGCGCTTTGACCTCGGTTGCCCGCGTGATTGTTACACGCTTTGCTTCGATCCACTTAGTAAGTAGTCGATAGCTACTATGAGGAACTTTAACCCTCTGGCCGCGCGGAAAAGGTCCCGCAATGTCGATACCCCACTTGTAGAATGGACATGGTGATGTAATTGGCGTTAGCTCGTCTTTGTGGTTGGCGCGGACGGGTCTATGAACTTGGAAATCGCTGCACTTCCTTATTAAATCGCGATCGCGGGCATGGTTGGCCAAGAGTATCCTCGATCTCATGGCGCGTGCCACAACGGACCGTGGTCCTGAGTGCATGCTGCATGAACCTGCATGGATTTCTCGCAAAGACGTAATTTGCTTGTAGGGGCCAAACAAATGAGCCATGGTTGGAGGAAGGAGCGTCGGTGACAAAGATGTTGTCTCGAAGTTCAAATCTACGGTCTTTGGGCGCCGTATCCTCGCGAGCTTCGCTTGCTCTTGGGGTAACGTTCCTTTGCTTAGGAATTCGTTATCGGTTTCATCGTGTAGGACCTTCCTCCTTTATTATTGTGGAGACTTCCATCTCCGATATGGACTTGCTTTTCGCTGTTTCCACCAGCACTTGCTTTGATAGGTGTGTGAAACTTGTCGAGGAGATCTTGCTTAGTGCATCCGCTTATGCATTTTCTCCTCTAAGGACTCTCTTGATGGTAAATATGTCAAAGCCTTTGATCGCTGTCTTGGTCTTGTCGAGATATCAATCATATTTTCTTCTTTAGCCACGTATTCGCCCAACACGTGGTTGGCCACTAGTCGGGAGTCCACATTAGCTTCTAGGTTGCGTACACCCATCCGAACTGGAATGTGTAGCCCCGATTAGAGCTTCATATTCGCCTCATTGTTTGTCGCCAGAATTCAAAACGCAGCCGCGTAAGTGAATTCCATTCCCTCCGGGTTTGTGAGAATGAGGCCTGCTCCCCGAGCCATCCACGCATGAGGATCCATCATGTAAACAAGACCCATGGGTCATGCGGTTCCGTCCTACTGGTGCGGGTACCTCATCGGGTGTCCGCTTCTCGACGAGGAATCTGCCGAGAATCGTCCTTTGATTGCGGTGCGTGGCCTGTAAGATATGTTGTGCTCACCTAGCAATACACTCCACTTCTGCAATACGGCACGACGCCGGGTTTGGAGATGATCTCGCTTGATTGGTTGGTATGTGATTACCGCTATTGGATGCGCTGGAAGTACTGCGTGGCCGCTTAGCGGCAAACACCAATGCCGTAACTAATTTCTCCATGGCGCTATAGTTCATCTCCGTCTTCTTGAGTGCTTTGCTTACGAAGTAGACAGGGGTTTGTATCTTGAATCCCTATCTCGTTAGTAGCACCGCTACCGACCGCTCCATCAGCTCGATTCTTGGATAGATACATAATTAACTCTTCCCCGTCGAGTGCGACAAGTGTGGGGAGCGCTGCCGTAGTGTTGTTTAAGTTGTCAAGGTCGCTTCGCCCGTAGTCCACGAAAATCTCCCTTTTGATACACTTCTTGAGTGTTTTGAAGAGAGGTAGAGACTTATCTCACGACTTAGACAGGAACCTGTTAAGACCGCCAGCTTTCCATTGAGAGATTGGACCTCCTTCAACGTCTTGGTGAAGGAAGTTCAATAACACTTTTGTCTTTCCCGCATGGTTTTATACCGTCGGGTTCTATTAGGTATCCGAGGAACATGCCTTCGGCGGCGCCGAAGGTACATTTTTGGGATTTAGCTTCATATTGATCTCTCGTAGAGTTCTGACGCGTTCCTCAATATCGCGCACTAACTCATCTTCGGTATGGCTTTTATGACCGTGTCATCAACATAGACCTCCGTGATTATGCCCACCTATTTTCGAAAGCATTGTCTACTAACCGCTGGTAGGTGGCGCCTGCATTCTTCAAGCCAAAAGGCATTTTTGTGTAACAATAGACGCCTTGGCTTGTGTGAAAGGCCGTTTTTCCTCATCCTCCTTTGCCATCTGGATTTGATGGTATCCTTTGTACGCATCGAGGAAACACTTTAATGGGTACCCACACAGAGACTCTATTTTCCATTCTATCTCCGTAATGGGTAAATCTTGTGGACACGCTTTGTTAAGATCGGTGAAGTCCACGCACATTCGCCAGCCTACCGCCGCTCTTTTGACCATTACGGGTTAGAAAGCCGCCGTGGTAGTAGACTTCACGCATAATTCCCGCATCCACCCGGTTTGTGTACCAATGCCAAAATTGCTTGCTGGGGCTTGGCCGTTCTTCTTTTCTGGCGTATTGGTGAGTACCCTTGCCGGATTCTCGCCTATGCTCTGTGATTGGCGTGGTACCCAGCCATGTGTTTGGCTCCCATGCAAAATGTCCAAGTTCTTTTGCAAGAGCGCGCATTACCGCTTTGCCGTTGTCCGAAGTGACCCTCAATGGATATTTCATTCCGGGTAGTTCGGGTGAATCGCAACCTCTCGATTTGGAACTTGGTTGCGCTAGGCGTGGGATTGGTGCCGTTTAGCATGTAATCGTGTTACATTCTCTATGCGTACAGGGCATTGTAAAGTGTAACAATATCCCCTTCCACGGGAATTTAAGCATCCCGTCGTTGATGGCATCGCGCATAGCGATATCTGTGCCTCCCGATAATGCCATTGTATGGCGAGGATATTTGATCACCATAAATTCCATCCAAGCCGCCGCAGAGTGTTTTTCGCTTTCCATGCGACTAGTAATCGATTTGCCCCATAGGCCATATCTTTTCACGTAAAACCAATAACGCCGTTCGACGGGTTTAAGCGATCATGATTTCGTGCCGCGATAAGCTTGAAGCGCGTGCTCATACATGATGTCCGCCGATGCTCCACCATCAACATACATGCGATGGATGTCATGACCCCCGCACTAATCTCAATGGTGAGTGGCTCAACCACTGCGCGTTGTCCGCGGATTAAAGCGGGAAAGAAATTTCGCTTTCCTCGGAAAACTCCCCGGCCGACCTTCCGCCTAGTGACCCACGCCATGATTGTATCATGTAGATGGTGTCGGCCTTTTCCTTGGGTGTCTCCTTCTTGTTTCGCTTTTACGCCTATCCTTCCCTCCTTAATATTTTTGACCAAATGGTCTAATCGCCTTCTTTAACCGGTTTGTCAATGAGTCGGGCGTAGCTTGGACACATTCATTAGTGGTGTGGCCCTTCGTGCGCTGTAGTCACAGAGCCACTCCCCACTCGTCGATCCTGCGGAGTGCGCATTTGTGGCGGTCTTGGAAAGTTTTGCCCTCGTTGCGTAGTATTTCCTTCACGCTTTTGTCGGGGTGTACTTGTCATTGTCGCGCCTAACTCCCTTTGGTTGCGATAGTTCTGATACGGTTACATTATTCGGTCCGTGGATTGTCTCGTGTTGTTCCCGTGCGGTAGTTTGAATAGCTTTTCTTGCTATCCGCGCAAGCAGCCTTCTCCTTGGACGAAGGACCATGTGCGTTTCATGACTTCATCAAAAGATTGGGGAATCTTGTCATTCAATCTTTTGATAAGTTACGGGTTCTTGATCCCATTTATAAACCCCGAAATTTTGAGTATTTCAGGACATGCTTTAACTTGCATACATTCGTCCTTGGCGCTCCATAAAGCCGTGGATTCCCATTGGCCATTTGTTTGACCCTAGCGAAGTTCAATGGGGTTTTTCGCACACTTTTTTCGTTGAGTGAAATTTAGGCGAACGCCTTCTCAATTCTTCAAAACCATTGATGCTTCTACGTGCGGAAGCTTGTTGAACCGCTTACGCGTGCTTCCTACTAGTGTGGAATTAAACATGTGGCACCACACGCCAGGCGTGGCCAGCTAGATAGTTGCGGTGATTCGAAAATTTTTAGGTGATCGCCGTGGTCACCGTCTGGCCATAGGTTTTAACATTAGCGTGCATGCCTCTTCTTGTTTCTAAGAAATCACCGAGCGCCTAGTGAACGCATCCACCTTCTGATGGCGCCATGGGAGAGACATGTCTTCCTCCTCTTGGTCACGGTATTTCTTTACGACTTCCAAAGGTGTCGGTCTCGCTATCCTCGTTGTCCGAGGAATTATCAAAGGACGAATCTTCCCTCCTTTGGCACTTCATGCGTGTCCTTAGAATTTGTACTTGAGGGACTCTCACTGGGGAGTATCGCCGCCCAAGTTTGTCCCCGATTCTCGGCTACCAAGTCCGGCAGCGTGGGACGTTGTTGCGCCGCCATCTTCCTCACTTTCTTCATCGTGAGTTAGGTGTCTCTTCACCCTCAACTCTCCTCCCAATTCTGTTGAATACTAGGGGTCGGCGATTATCCCTCCCGCTTTTCTTTCTGGGCCGGTGGAGACGCCTCAAACTCGTCCAAAGTTGAGTCGAGCATGCGACTCGTCGACTTTTCTTTGCTTCCTCTTCCTTGAGAGTGGCTAAGGCTTCAGAGGTTTGAGAGACAAAACTACTTGGCTCAAGTTCGGCATGACTCCCTAGAACGAGGGTGTCCGTTTCCACCAAGTATGCCCTTGTTCTTATCGTAGCGTGCCGGGTGCTTTTGTGAAGTTAGTTTCTAGCACCGATTGGAGAGGAGTAAAAGGAGTCTTGCAGATGGATCTCTCGCACCGTGGTGGTTGTAGTGGCCAGGTTGTCCCCGAGAGCGGTTCCACTAGAGGGAAGACCATGTCTGGCCGATCCCGATTTTTAGCAACGCCGGTTGTCCCGTAAGTCCGCTTAGGAGTTGATCCATGCGCCTTTTTTCCCGTAAGATGCGGTTCGATCGTCGATTTCCATGCTTCGTCATTCTAGTTCTTGGTTCTTAGTGAATGGTCCACGGATGGCCACTTGTTGATACAAAAGTTGGACGTTCCTTGTTTGGAGCCCGGCTCCTCGCATTACCACCGAGAATCGTTGCTTGAGACTTGGCGCACTAAGAGACGTAAAACACCGCTAGCTTACCGTGGATTGTCTCCCACGATTATCCTCCCGGCTGAGAGTAAGTAATCGGTTTAAGGTTTTAGGAGAGTAGGGTTTGTAGATCGTACCTTTAACGAGGGATGTGATTTCCTTTATATACGCATAAGGAATCTTTGTTCGTTCCTCAACCTTGGCGATCCGCTTCTAAATCGGTTGGGAATGATTATCTCCAAACATCAGAGATATCCAATATCTATTCCGTAAATAGCTTTGGGTTTGGGCCTTCGTGAGCCCAAACACTGATCGGCGTGGCCCAGTCCGTGCTGGGCTTGTTAGTATTGGACCTTGGTCGGGTTCGTGACCCGAATCTAGACTATACGTCATCAGCTAAATAAACAACTTAATTAATGGTCTAATGTCTGATAAATTTTATCTGATTTACATGTATACAAGTTAAGAAGCCGATGACGTGGTAACGAGAAAAAGACGAGGCACTTGACAAGTCACATCCGCTGCTGAGGTTTTAGCGAACAAATAAACACAAGAATGAATGATGTCCCTATCATACGTTAGTAACCTATTTTTCTACGTTTTTTTGAATATGAAACAACCAAAATTGTTTATTTAAATATTTACAAGAACTTTTATATATTGATGTCGGTAGCAAGTAGCAACTAATACTATAACACAACCGGGATCTATGTCAGGCAAGAAGAGTAGAAGACTTGTGATTTTGTTTGCTAGTTTCTGGATTAGGTTTCGTCTAGATAAATCTTTAAAAGAATGTATGAGGCATGACTAAAGGGTTTTTTTCTCCAAGAAAATGTGTTGATCAATATTCAATTGCCACACAATTATCCTGGTTTGATGGGATCTTTTATGCTGTATTGTGTTTTCACTCCCTACTCTCCAGCGTAATAGAATGTTTCCACTATATATCTCATTAAGAGTAGTCAAAGAGCTTTTGACCCGCGGGAGTATTTCAAAACGGAGAATGGATGGAAATACAATTTAATGAGAAGATATACATTGACAACTTCCGGGCACTCAGGCAACCAACAACTATTTGTTTGAAGAACATCTGACATCATATGAATACCGTTAGGTTATTGTATAAGCTTTCGATTACCGGATTAATGTAACAAAAATTGAAGTGTTGCAATTCAAATGTAGAGTATGATCCGGTGATAATCATGAAACGCACAGTTTTTTTTTTTTTTTTTTTTTAATATTTAAAAATCCTTAAACTGTATACATTGATAAAACTAGCGGAAGCGTATTTTCTACATCATACGGGCTTATTCCAAACGTCCAATTGAAATACTAAACTTTACAAAAATACATAACGGTGACTCTTTAAACTTGGAAAAGAAGCTAGTTCTTGATTTAGGGGCATTCCAAACTGATAACAAACGGTGGGAATGAGAAGCTCGTTACCTAACCCGCGAGCTACACCATTTTAACCCATTACGCCCCATTTAGCATGTACATGGTCTCATCTTGTATACCTACAAAAATATAACGAGAACGTAAGTCTATAAGACTTAGTGAGATAACGAATGTATTAAATCATAATCAACATAAACATGATGTGAATAAGTGTATATACAAGACTATTATGACTACATGAATCATAATATTAACTAACCGCATAAGCATGACACCGATGATTAAATACATGATACACCATGTTACCGACCGAGTACATAAGTATACTAAGTGCATAACCGATCGCATAAATAAGCACATACTTAGTGCATAACCGATTGAGTACATAAGCACATAGTGAGTCGTAAAAGCACATATCGACCGAGTGCATAAGCACATACTGACTAAGTGCATAAGCACATACTGACTGAGTACTTATAGTACTATACTCGCTGAATACATAACTAATGAGCCATATAAGCATGTAATCATCCATATAGGATGTCTGAGTTCCAATTATGGAACATTCACTATTCTAAGGCTCGATTCTCCACTAAAGAGGTCTAAGTTCCAACTTTGTCTGAAACACATGCGTGATCACATAACTAACTACATACTGATATTACTAAATACAGTAAGTAATGCATAGAGTACCATTCTGACTAATTAAGTGCATAAAGCACTTGGCGCACCTTAAAAACTGCATAAGCATATACCTAATAGAATTTGACATACATATATATAAACGCATCGCATGCCAAAAGTGCATAAAGCATTTTGCACACATTACTAAACACATATAACATTCATATATAGTTTAAGGTTAAGCTAAATACTTACGGCGACTATAACATGATACTAAGATGGGCTAGAACTGAGACTAAGCTGAATATAGAAACTGAGCAATAATATGGTTACAAGGTTAAACCAAGACATGATACTAAAATTGAATTCGTTATTAAAATTATACTATAACATAAACCAACGATGAGCTATAACTTGATGCTATAGCTGAACTATAATATAAAGTTGAACTACTATAAACAAAATGCTGAGACCGCTATGACATATAGCTAAGTTTTCGCTATAAACAATATTGCGGGTGGGCCACAACATACTACTGAGTAAATCAGGTCTACTTAATACTAAATATGGCCAAACAGGTCAACATGATAATTAATATCACCAAACGGGTCAACTTGGGTCAACTTAATGCTTAATATGACCAACGGGTCAACTTGATACTTAATATGACCAAACATGTCAACATGATACTTAATATGAGCAAACATGTAAACATAATACTTAATATGACCCAACGGGTCAACGTGATACTAATATGACCACACGGGTCAACATGATACTAATATGACCAAACATGTCAATATACTACTTAATATGACCCAACGGGTCAACATGATACTAATATGACCACACGGGTCAACATGATACTAATATGACCAAACATGTCAACATACTACTTAATATGACCCAACGGGTCAACATGATACTAATATGACCACACGGATCAACATGATACTAATATGACCTCACGAGTCAACATGATACTAATATGACCACACGAGTCAACATGATACTAATATGACCACACGGGTCAACATGATACTTATATGACCACATGGGTTAACATGATACATAACTTGCATAGTACTTGAGATATAGTAAGGCATATATATACTAAACACGCTTAATCTACTAAACATGTTAACTGAAAATCCGTTACTCACCTGGGCCTTATAATGCTAGATGAATGATTCTGAATATGCCTCGAACACCTATATCATGATAGATGTAAACATATAATGTTAACACATAACAACTAGGCATGAATATAACATGATGATGCAAATATAAGTGCAACTAAGCACACATAAACTAACTATAATGCATAAACTCATACACTAGTTATGGCATAAATCTCGCCAAACATGCACTACTATGCTCACAAACTCGAGATAAGCTAACCAAGCCTTGTCACTTGGTTCTATATTTTCATAACATGAATTATAATCATATAGGCTGAGAACATAAGCTATCATAGCATATAATCACCCGGGACTTGCAAAAACATAATATAATGTCATAATCATCAAAACACTTAAGAAAGTGTTTGCTGATTTTCTGCAGCATCCTATAAATGCATCTTTTTGACTCACTTAACTACTGATACAGGTCATGAGGATATTTTTCCATGAAAGTATAATATTTTTCCTTTCCGAAAAGGTATGGAACGCTCCAAACGGAGCTACGGTCTATCCGGTATGAATTTTTAAAGTTCGGTTTGCTGCACATTTCAGGATCCGCCCTTGCTGTACCAAATTACGTTTTAGACCAACTTAACTACTAAATGAGCAAAAACTTTATAAATAACAGCTGAAGTAGACACCTTAGGCTTTCCAGAAAGTCTGGCCATGATTCAATCCGAGCTTCTATCAATTTTATATGATTTTTCAAACATGATTAATCATTGCTGAAAATTTCAGCAACTTGTTTAATATCATAGATCACATAAAGGGGTGTTTGGTTCAACTCAATAATCAACATAAATACCTCCTAAACATCATAAATTAATCATTAACATAATCCCATCATAAACCCTAATAATCATATGCATAACCTTTGAATCATAAACCATGAATTCATCACATAATTATGTAAAACACTTACTAATCATAACCCCATAGCTCATAATCATAAATTAACACATCATTCACTACTTACCTTGAAGTAGGGATGAACATGAAATCACTTGAAGCTCCTTAATCATTCACACCATGTTAATCCTTATAACCCTTGCTTAATCCTCGATAGAAATTGATAAAGATCATGATATGTAAAGAATTCTTCAAAGTGAAGAAATTCTCTCCTGCTCTTTTTTTTTGTGAATCGTAAATGAGAGAGTGGGAGGGACAATTATCCCTGTAAACCGACTTCTAATATATCTGGAATTTTTTTATAATTTTTATAGTTTGGCTATTTTTTACATTTAGTCCTCGTAGTAAAATCGTGTTGCAAAACTTGTCTGAGCTTGTATCATATTAAGTCCCTTGTTAACTATGTTATTAACTCCATAAAAGTGGGACTTTTTTATTTATTCCTCTAAAATATTAGATGTAACCAATAGGAATTTAAATAAATCTGCTATTATTTTCTATAAAAATCGGGATGTTACAACTCTCCCCCGCTTGGACTGTTCGTGTCCTCACGAACTACTGTTGTTGTAACTAAGTTGTCCCCTAAATTACTTAGGATCATTTGTAGATACTCCCCCACTTGGGTTTGTATCATGTCTGTATTCTAACATAAAACTGATAATCCACCAATAAGGATCAAACTAGAATTCATTTCCTCTATATATGTATCATATTTATCAACAGGTTTGTAGTAGGTACCTGTTATCCATGTTGAAATCCTTTCTCCTAATCATATGAACTCAGATATTTTCTGGATTATCCTCTAAAATAACTCGGTAGGTTCATAATCATCTGTATTCTTGAAGTTCATCTTGACTATTTCCTGGAAATATCTAAAAATTTCATAAGCTGACGTTAAAAGAAAGGATTTATTTACCTGAATTCGCAAAATTTTTTGCTAAAATGTCACATCCTGAAATTCTGTTTCATAACTCTGATATGGAATATCTCTTATTGAATGATCCGTATCCGTTATGACACGTTTTCACTTCAATTCTTTTGCCCTTTTTCTTTAAACTGCTCAAATCCAGAAACTGAAACTCATTTTCATATCTATTCTGTCATATTCTGTAGCATTTCTAACTCATTATCTTTTTCTGAGTGGTGAATCTAAACATGCTGGAGTATGTATTATGCCTCTATAATTGCTATGTCTGAAAATGCTACTACACATGATCTAATGCAATATTCATGATGCATTTAACACACAACCGCTCTAGTGAGCTCCACAAGATATCTCATGATCTCGATAAGTTTATGCCATATCATGTGAATATTATTACGTTGATCAGGCATCATAATAGTCACACCATATAATCATGAACTCATCGCTATCATAATCTATCGCAAGTCACTAAACTAAAACGTATCATTTATTGCACATAATCTGATGTAAATGCTAACTATATAGTGCTATACTGATAATGCATACTAATTCTATATGCTTACTATATCGTATCTGATTCACGATCTGCAATTTACAATATCTGGAAATGCATTATGCACTACACGACTATATCTGTAAATTCATATAATCTTATATGTGCTGCTAAGCACATAAACGGGTATGCATCGCTAAACATGAACCGATTATCCAACAAACATGAACTATACACTGAATAACATGACTGAGTAACTGATAAACGTATAACCGTGCGATGCAATTTAACTCTAAATGTAATTACCGAGCAAAGGTTCAAGTCTAAGCATCCCCTACTAATGGTGGATACTTAAATCTCTCAAACCATCGCTCTGATACCAACTTGAAATGCCTCGATATATATATATATATATATATATATATATATATATATATACATATATATATATATATATTTAAAAATTCTTAAACGTATACATTGATAAAACTAGCTAAGCGTATTTTCTCGCATCATACGGGCTTATTCCAAACGTCCCATTGAATTACTAAACTTTACAAAAATACATAACGGTGACTCTTTAAACTTGGTAAAGAAGCTGGTTCTTGATTTAGGGGCATTCCAAACTGATAACAAATGATGGGAATGAGAAGCTCGTTACCTAACCCGCGAGCTACACCATTTTAACCCATTAAGCCCCATTTAGCATGTACATGGTCTTATCTTGCATACCTACAAAAATATAAACTGAGAACGGTAAGTCTATAAGACTCAGTGAGATAACGGAACTCAGATTAAATCATAATCAACATAAACATGATCTTTGAATAAGTATATATACAAGACTATTATTACTACATGAATCATAATATTAACTAACCGCATAAGCATGACACTTGACCGATTAAATACATGATACACCATTAGACGACCGAGTACATAAGTATACTAAGTGCATAACCGATGCATAAATAAGCACATACTTAGTGCATAACCGACCGAGTACATAAGCACATAGTGAGTCGTAAAGCACATATCGACCGAGTGCATAAGCACATCTTGACTAAGTGCATAAGCACATACCGACCTTGTGAGTACTTATAGTACTATACTCGCTGAATACATAACTGATGAGCCATATAAGCATGTAATCATCCATATAGGATGTCTGAGTTCCAATTTTGGAACATTCACTATTCTAAGGCTCGATTCTCCACTAAGGAGGTCTAAGTTCCAACTTTGTTTGAAACACATGTGTGATCACATAACTAACTACATACTGATAGTAATAAATACATTAAGTAATGCATAAAGTACCATTATGACTAATTAAGTGCATAAAGCACTTGGCGCGCCTTAAAAATTGCATAAGCATATACCTAATAGAATTTGACATACATATATATAAACGCATCGCACGCCAGAAGTGCATAAAGCATTTTGCACACATTACTAAACACATATAACATTCATATATAATTTAAGGTTAAGATAAATACTTACGCTTGACTATAACATGATACTAAGATGGGCTAGAACTGAGACTAAGCTGAATATAGAAACTGAGCAATAATATGGTTACAAGGTTAAACCAAGACATGATACTAAAATTGAATTAATTACTAAAATTATACTATAACATAAACCAATGATGAGCTATAACTTGATGCTAAAGCTGAACTATAATATAAAGTTGAACTACTATAAACAAAATGCTGAGACCGCTATGACATATAGCTAAGTTTTCGTTATAAATAATATTGCGGGTGGGCCACAACATACTACTGAGTAAATCAGGTCTACTTAATACTAAATATGGCCAAATAGGTCAACATGATAATTAATATCACCAAACGGGTCAACTTGGGTCAACCTGATGCTTAATATGACCAACGGGTCAACTTGATACTTAATATGACCAAACGGGTCAACTGGAGTCAAATTAATGCTTAATATGACCAACGGGTCAACTTGATACTTAATATTACCAAACATGTCTACATGATACTTAATATGACCAAACATGTCAACATAATACTTAATATGACCCAACGGGTCAACATGATACTAATATGACTATACGGGTCAACATGATACTAATACGACCAAACACGTCAGCATACTACTTAATATGACCCAACGGGTCAACATGATACTAATATGACAACACGGATCAACATGATACTAATATGACCTCACGGGTCAACATGATACTAATAGGACCACACGAGTCAACATGATACCAATATGACCACACGGGTCAACATGATACTTATATGACCACATGGGTTAACATGATACATAACTTGCATAGTACTTGAGATATAGTAAGGCATATATATACTAAACACGCTTAATCTACTAAACATGTTAACTGAAAATCCGTTACTCACCTGGGCCTTATAATGCAAGATGAATGATTCTGAATATGCCTCGAACACCTATATCATGATAGATGTACACGTATAATGTTAACACATAACAACTAGGAATGAATATAACATGATGATGCAAATATAAGTGCAACTAAGCACACATAAACTAACTATAATGCATAAACTCATAAACTAGTTATGGCATAAATCTCGCCAAACATGCACTACTATGCTCGCGAACTCGAGCTAAGCTAACCAAGCCTTGCCACTTGGTTCTATATTTTCATAACATGAATTATAATCATATAGGCTGAGAACATAAGCTATCATAGCATATAATCACCCGGGACTTGTAAAAACATAATATCATGTCATAATTATCAAAACACTTAAGAAAGTGTTTGCTGATTTTCTGCGGCATCCTATAAATGCATCTTTTTGACTCACTTAACTACTGATACAGGTCATGAGACTATTTTTCCATTAAATTATAATATTTTCCCTTTCCGAAAAGGTATGGAACGCTCCAAATGGAGCTACGGTCTATCCGGTATGAATTTTTAAAGTTCGGTTCTGTGCACATTTCGTGTTCCGCCCTTTGCTGTACCAAATTACGTTTTAGACCAACTTAACTACTAAATGAGCAAAAACTTTATAAATAACAGCTGAAGTAGACACCTTAGGCTTTCCAGAAAGTCCGGACATGATTCAATCCGAGCTTCTATCAATTTTATATGATTTTTCAAACATGACTAATCATTTCGAAAATTTCAACAACTTGTTTAACATCATAGATCACATAAAGGGGTGTTTGGTTCAACTCAATAATCAACATAAACATCTCCTAAACATCATAAATTAATCATTAACATAATCCCATCATAAACCCTAATAATCATATGCATAACCCTTGAATTATAAACCATGAATTCATCACATAATTATGTAAAACACTTACTAATCATTACCTCATAGCTCATAATCATAAATTAACACAACATTCACTACTTACCTTGAATTAGGGATGAACATGAAATCACTTGAAGCTCCTTAATCATTCACACCATGTTAATCCTTATAACCCTTGCTTAATCCTTGATAGAAATTGATAAAGATCATGATATATAAAGAATTCTTCAAAGTGAAGAAATTCTCTCTCTTTTTTTTTTTTTTTTTTTTTTTTGTGAATCGTAAATGAGAGAGAGGTAGGGATAATTATCCCTGTAAACCGACTTCTAATATATCCGAATTTTTTATAATTTTTATAGTTTGGCTATTTTTCACATTTAGCCCTCGTAGTAAAATCGTGTTGCAAAACTTGTCCGAGCTTGTATCATATTAAGTCCCTTGTTAACTATGTTATTAACTCCATCAAAGTGGGACTTTTATACTTATTCCTCTAAAATATTAGATTTAACCAATAGAAATTTAAATAAATCCGCTATTATTTTCTATAAAAATCGGGATGTTACATATCATTTGGCAGATGTATTGGTGGATGACTTGCATAATAATACTTATTAAAGTCTATATCTTAACTGAGGGTCCGCTTGGTTCAAAGTGGGGAAAGGAAAAGGGAAAGGGAAAAGAATGCAAAGGACGAGTGGTGGGTGAATCAATACCTTACCCACCAATTTACTCTATAATTCGCTCATTATCCATCTACTGCAGAATCAAACCCTACCCTCCCCAACCAAGCATCAATTTATTTGTGATGTAGGCCCTTTTGAATACTTTACCCATTCCCCACCCCTCCCCCCCCTCTAACCCCTAACCAAGACGCATACAATTATGAATGGTAAAACTTATGATGTGTATAGATATAGATATGTTCAAATAGTATGTTAGAGAATTTAGAAGTTATCACCTCATTATCTTTGCACAAGACCCGGCCCCTCGCATCCGTTTATTCTTTACTCACATGGGATGTTACCTTTTGGCCTACATAACCAAGGATCGATTGCGCTCGTCAAAGCCTCAAAGGGTGGAAACTCTGCCCTTGTACGAAATGATCGACCATGGCTCATGGATACTGATGGGCATGGTTAGGTAACATGTCCTCTCTCTAGACCACAATGTGTGACTCCAGCTCTTTCAAGATCTTTTATGTCTTGTATACACGGACTTGATTAATTGCAAAGTGTCTTGTTCTGTGTAAGTTAAACTTGAATCACAAAGATAATTTGAGATGATATCTCAACTATTTATATTGTCTTATTAGTGATGTATATCAAGAAACATAATATGCCAGTCGCATGCATAAACCATACCACTAATGGTGTAACATGTTTTAGGTCACGCATATTGTTTTAACGAGAAATTTTTACCCGCTCTTTGTTGCGGACGAAAATTTTACGTGAAAAAAGTTTACGTTAAATCGGTTTTAGTTTTACTTGCAAAGTATTTTAGACATATATAAACAACTTCAAGTAATACTAAATAGTAAATTACTGAGCAAATACATAATAAGCTACTTTTAAAAAAGAAAGTAAAAAGCTTTACTATATATATAGTTATACATGAAATTAATTACTAAAAAAAATTAAAACATGAGAAAAAAGTATAAAATTTTAAACTTAAAGACAATTTTCGTAAAGTAAGGTAATTAATGGGGACTATCTATGTAACATTTAACTTAAGGATGGTTTGTAGAGCGACTGATTATGGAATTTTTTTTACACAAACAATCATCAAATTTAACTTAGGAACATGTTTTTGAATCATGGTTAAACCTCAACTATGATTTTTATATTTTTTTTCCAGAATTTTTAGCACATATAAACCGCATGGACTATTTTTGCTTTTTCCCCCCTTCAAGTTTAAGTGTTTATTGAACAGTATAACACTTCCGAATTTTGTTTAATTGTTCATTGACCAGTATAAATGTCCATGTCCATGAGTGCTAATTTGTATTGTTTTATAACTATATATATTAAAAGATGTCTTTGAAAATAATAAGTATCAGTTTTAAAGTTTAAATAGTACTAACTTTAAGACGAATGTGTAAAATTTTGTAACTTACAATGATAAGTAATTTTAATTCGTGACATATAAAAACTAAATTTTGTTAAATGTAACTAGTTATAATACCCGTGCATGCACGGGGTTTTGACAAAAAAAATTTATTTTGTATGATATAAGATCATTTGAGGACAAAAGATTATTTACATACCAAGGGATCAATCTTCACCCTCCATTTTTATTTGATCTAATGGATGAGATAAATCTCAACAATTTAAAAAAACCCACTTTTATCATTTTTTTTCAAATATTAATATCTTTCAAACCGTTGTCGCAGCAAAAAAAATATATCATAATTGCGACGAGCATTTAATTATCTTTCATAGATAGGACTTTGATATACTTAATAAAATTTTTTTCGCATTTTTTCACGTTTTTCTTTTTTCGTTTTTAAATTCTTGAAATTTTGCGTTAGAAAAATCATATATGATAAAACACTAATTTGAATATCACATGTGATATTATTGTTAAATCATATATGATATGTAATATCATATGTGATATTAGTGTAAAATCACATATGATATCACATGTGATATTACATATCATATATGATTTAACACTAATATCACATGTGATATTCAATTTAGTGTTATATCATATATGATTTTTTCTTGCGAAATTTCATAGAATTAAAATAAACTTAAAAAAAACAAAATGTGAAAAAAATTTTTTATATTTTCGAAAGTATATCAAAGTGCCCGTCTATAGAAAGATAATTAAATGCTCGTCGCGGCGGTGTAAATATTTTCGCTTAACGATTAACGGTTTAAAAGATATTTAAATTATAAAAAATGGGTGAAATAATAAAATGATTTTAATCTCAACAATTGATTTTTTTTTATATGGATGATGGAGATGAGTCCCTTGGTATGTGAGAAAAGTTTTGTATGTAAAATAACTCTTCTCATTTTGTATTAATACTTAATATTTTGTATTTAAAAGTAATTACATATAATTATATATTTATGCACGAGTTTTTCATTATATATTAATATCCATTAGACTTTGTTAAAATAAAATTTTGTAAAAATTTCTCTTATATAACTCAAGATTTAACTATATTTAGCAGACATATATGTTGATGTTGCTATTTAAATTTCACTATTAATATTATGTTGTACACAAGATGCGAGTTTAGTAACACATAATTAGCGTCGATGAAGTTAAATATAATAAAGTTTAAAAAAAATGTTTTTCTACATATCCTTATATAAATAAATAAGAATTACATGATTCGTTGTTATAAGTACAATCACGTATATTTTTTTTTTCATATTACAGTAAACCGTACTTACAATTTGATAATTATATTTTCGTTTTCAAAAATTTAGCCGCATTTAATATTCAAATTCGTGTCCACATAATCATACTTTTAAAATAAAATAAATGAGTCCTTACTGAAATTATATAGTAAAAGAAATATTTTGATATTTATAATCCTATGCATATTTATATGTTGTAATTTTAAAACAACATATATATTGTATTTTTAATATATAAAGTATATGGGGTATAAAGTATAAAGGTGAATTTGTTTAATTTCTAAAGTTATTATAAAACAAGAAAACTTATAATATTACACTTAACCTTATATAATTTTTAAAAATTCAACCACTAAAGTTTTATTAATTACCTCATATTTTTTTAAGGTTTTGTTTTTACAAATATTGTTATAATTATAATCGCGTATATTAATATTTATATTAAAGTAACCCGTGCTTACAATTTGATAATTATATTCTCGTTTTCAGTAATTTAGCCGTATTTAAAATGTAAACTCGTTCCACATAAGTTAAACTTTTAAAAATGAAATAAGTGGGCCCTTATTGAACGTAAAAAGTAAAAAAATTGATATTTATAATCTTATTCAAATTTATATGTTGAATTTTTAAAACAACATATACATTGTATTTTTTAAGATATAAAGTATAAAGGGTATAAAGTATAAGGGGGTATTTGTTTATAATCCAAAGTTATTAAAAAACATGGAGGCTTATAATATTACACTTAACTCTATATAATTTTAAAAAATTCAACCACTAAAGTTTTATTAATTACCTCATCTTTTTTTAAGTTTTTGTTTTCACAAATTTGACACCTATATTTCTATGTGTTTTTTCTATCAACCAAAAATTTTCACCAAATTTATAAAAGTTTGACCAAAATCAATTTAATTTTGACTTTTATTAACCAATCACATCACACGATTTTGCTTTCGTGACGAAATCGAGCTTTCCTATTGGCCCAATTGTTTTTCAGTAGAATGAATTATCTCAGATATGACCGAATGACGAGTTTGTCACGGTCGATGACCAAGTTATATATATATATATATATATATATATATATATATATATATATATATACTACATTATAAAGCATTTGAGACTTTCTATCAAAGGAAGTCTTAAAATTTTAAGACAAAAAATATTACTATAAAAGGAAAAGTAGAAAATGAATGTAAAATCTGAAAATTTAAGTCTCATTAAAATCATATGTAACCGTCCTCCAATAATGATACATTTTAATGGAATTGTTTATAAGAAAAACTCACTATAGTTAAACCACCAATTTAATGCTAAAATTTGAAAAATAAAACTGTTTACCATTTACACTATCTAATAATTTAGACTATCTACTTTTGAAAAACATTTATCTACTACTTTATAATAAGGAAGTTTAAAATAAAAAATATTTGCTATACAAAAATAGTTATCGAATTTGCATGGCATTATTGGTACCCTTCTAGTATATATATATATATATATATATATATATATATATATATATATATATTGAAAGGAAAGTGTGTAAATATCGGTTGAAAAACAACCGATTTTCGTTTTTGGGTTGCCTCGACTGATCCTCGACCTACACCATTTCAAAGTTATTTTGTCGAGAAAGTGATGTGGCACCCTATGACCTGAGTCACGTGTGTCCAACTTTAAGGTTGACCAAAATCAATTTAATTTTGACTTTTATTAACCAATCACATCTCACGATTTTTCTTACGTGTGTCTTGCCCAATTAGCCATGTATTTCTAACCATATAACATGCGTATCCGACTCACATATTCGAACGTTCCTACCATAAAATTCCCTATATAGGCACTAAAACACATCTTTGGTACATTAAAATACATTCATGTATTATCTAAATGGGAAAATTATAAATTTAGGCATCAAAGTTGCCACGTTTTCCTTTTCTGGGCATCGAACTTTTTTTTCTATTAGAGACTTGCCTAATTTTTCCTTTTTGTGACACAAAATCACACTTAAAGTGTAATTAACCTTCTTAAACCCGTTTTAAGTGTGATTTTGTGTCACAAAAAGAAAATTAGGCAAGTTCGCTACTACTATAGAAAATTAGGCAAGTTTAGTGCTATCCGTTTTAAGTGTGATTTCGACTCGTTAATTTTTTATTAGGCAAAAGCTTGGACGACCGTTATTATATTATTGCACCTTTGTTAGTCCTTTGCGCTTTTACACATTTTCGGTCCGTTTTGTTCGTTTTACCGTTTTGCGTCCGTTTTGCGGTTTGTCGTTTTTCCGTTTTACTTTCGCCCCGCTTACACTGCGGTTCCCGTTGTTTTACCGCGACTTCATCCGTTTTACACCGCTTTTGTCGTTTTACCGCGTTATCGCTAGTCCGTTTTACGTTTTGGTCGTCCGTTTTACCGCGTTTTGTCCATTTTACACTTTTTTCCGTTTTGCCCGCAGTTTAGTCCCGTTTTTACCCGCGTTTTGCACTTCCGTTTTTGCATGTTTTTTAAAACTTTTTGCGTTTTCGTCTGTTTTGCATGTTTTTACGCGTTTTAGTCCGTTCACTTCACGAAGCAGTTCCTCCATCGGCGGTTCCTCGCAGCTCCATTCACTTCACGAGTTTGCTTAACGTCCTCGTTCGAGATGTCGGCCGACTAATTTTCTCGCCAGAATACGTACATGCATCGGTGGTTTTATCTCTCGACTCTTTGGACACAATTTGTGTCTCCTTGACTTAGCTTTTCGTCTTGGCTTTTACTATGATTATTCCGTTTTCACGCCAGCGCTTTTACTATTCGACCTACCGATTAGGTGGTGGCGTGAGGAGGTGGCGGCGTTAAACTTGAGTTCATCCTACATCATAACCCCTAGCATGCTCATATAGGGGATCGTTGAGAATAACTTGAAGTTAGCTCTCTACGATCGCCAAAAATTGGGGATCGTTCGAATAACTTCGAGTACGCTCCCTACGATCATAACCCCGAGCATGCTCATACGGGGGCCGTTCGAATAACTAGGAGTGCGTTCCACGTAACTTCGGAGCGCCCCTACGATCATAACCCCGAGTTTGGTCATGTGGGACCGTTCAAAATAACTGGGACTTCGATTTACATGTCCTCATAATAGCGACTGTTCCTACCACCATACGGAGACCTCTCACGTGGAACCGGACTCCGGTTTCATGATCCGCGGTTAATCATGCGGACGACGAGGTGGGGACCGGTCAACATGGCGTGGACTAGCATTACTATTATACCGATCATACCCTGTAGATCGACACTCGAGATTCACAGCTTCTAAAAAACTAAGAAAAAGTGTAAAACGACTAAATCAGGTAAAACAGTATCTAAAACGTGCAAAAGCTAATTTAAAACGCGTAAAAGTACTTAAAAACGCCCAAAACGGACTTTAAACCGCGGCAAAACGGACGTAAAACGCGGTAAAAAGGTCAAAAACGTAAACGGGACAAAAGTGTAAAACGACCGCAAAAACTAACAAAAATATGTAAAAACGCGGCAAAACGCATCTAAAAACGGTAAAACGGAACGAAAACCGGGCAAAAACGGACGAAAACGTGTAAAACTGATTTAAAACCGCGTAAAAAACTAACAAAAATCGCGGTAAAAACGCGGCAAAACGAACTAAAACGTAAAACGGACTAAACCGCGTAAAACAGCATTTAAAACGGTAAAACGGATTTAAACCATGTAAAACGACAAAACCGCGGTAAAACGAACAAAACGGACGAAAACGGTAAAAACGCTTAAAAGGACTAATCTGCAAGTAATAATATAATAACGGTCGTTAAAATGCATTAAAAAAGACTAGCTGCAATAAAAAATTAACTGGCCGAATCACACTTAAAACGGGTAGCACTAAACTTGCCTAATTTTTCTTATCAGACACTGCCATTTTCCTTTTGGTATTGAAAATCACACTTAAAACGGGTTTAAGAAGGTTAATTACACTTTAAGTGTGATTTTGTGTCACAAAAGGAAAATTAGGCAAGTTCAGTGCTACAATAGGAAAAAAAAAGTTCGATACCCAGAAAAAGAAAACGTAGCAACTTTGATGCCTAAATTTATCATTTTCCCTATCTAAATCAAAGAACTCAACTTAATTATACATTCATACCTTGAGCAGGCGTAGAAAATCGTTCCACGACAATCATGTGTTGATACTTAATCCTCTTCTAAAAAACGTATACAAAAAAATTGCATTACACTTAAGTATGTGCGATAAGATCATAAAACTGCAAAAACCACTAACATGTTGCATTATAGTGAGGATAACAACAAAGTTAGTCATAACATCAAATAAGAAAACTTCATATTAGAACAAAAGGGGTGTTTGGTATGCTTATTAAATGTACTTATTGGCTTATTCAATTACCATAACACAATAAGTTTATGATAAAGCTATAAGCCTTTTTTAGAAGCTTAGAAAAACCCTAACTCACAACTAATTCTATCATAGCTTAGTGTGTTTATAGTAAAAACAAAAATATTAAGCGTAGAACTTTTCAATAAAACATTTAAAAAATAATAATAATAAATAAATAAATAAATAAATAAAAGTTGGTGTGTATAACAAAATAGTTAAACCATAAAAAAAGTTACTAAAAACTATCAGCTAGATAAGGCATAAGCCAAAGTTCGGCAGTTTCTTTCTGATTCTATTCGTAAAAAAAAATAGGTTAACACATAAATCATAAGTATAGAAGAATGGTTGTATCTCACATCCGTGATTACCAACTGAATAACATTATCGCAAAGATAATAACGTAATAACCTGATTAAAAACTATATATTCTTGCTTAATAATTCTCATGTACATGTTTTTATTTCTTTACAACGGCCAACTATAACGATTTTTTTATGAAACATCACGTTAATGAATAAAGTTAGGTTATCACCTACGCTTTTTTTTTTAGGAGGTTGTTATGAAATAAGGATTGATGATGCAGTATTTTTTTTATAATTTAAGGAAAACACCTTCTAAATTAACCAATATATGACTTTTTTTGTTTTAATAATTAAATTTTAAAACGCTTTTAACCTACGCATATGCTGAGGTTGAGGTTGATGTTGATGTTTAACTTTAACTATTGATATCATGTTGTACAAAATGTATGTAGCTAGTAGTAAGACAAATGAGCCTGATGAAGTTAAAATATGTTCGAAAGTTTTTAAAATGTTTTTATGGATATCCATATATAAATTTTAAATAATAATTCACTAGCCTGTTATATAATCACGATATTTATTTTCATATCACAAGAACTCAGCTTACTATTTGATATTTATATTCTTACTAATATTATAAAGATAAGTGATAAAAGTGTAAAGGGTTATTTATTTTTTTTCTTCTAAAGTTATTAAAAAACATGAAAACTTGTAATTTTACACTTAGCTCTATATAATTTATTTAAAATTCAACCACTAAAGTATTATTAATTACTCACTCTTTTTTTAAGTTTATATTTTCATAAATTTGACACCTATATTTTTACGATTTTTTTCTTAACCAAATTTCTCCACCAAAATTAAGTTTCACTCAAAACCAATTTAATTTGACTTTCTATCGACTACCATATCATTTGATTTTGCTCACGCTAAAATTTGAAATTTCTCCTATTATTTTTTTTCAATAAAAAAGGTTTTACAAAAACACTCCGAAATGATGTAATTCTTTTATTATATAAAAGATTTTAAGAATAACCAAAGACTAGAAAAATAAGTCATCTTATAGCATATTTAAGTAGTTTATTTTTTTAAAAAATAAACATAATCTCTTTATAATTTCATGTGCTAAACATATAACTTTATTTATGAGTCACGATCTAATAGATATTTTCAAAATCATAAAATACCTAAAAAGTGACACGGAATTAACACGTGTCTATATTTATACTCCCACCTACAAACGAAATAACAAAAAATCCAGTGCCACATATTTTTCTCATTTTTATTAGTATTTCATTCTTTATTAGCAGTTCTCTTTCTTCTAGCTCTCATCTAATTTCTTCAACTATCAATCTAGTTTAGAGTTAATTGCATTTTTGGTTCCTGCCAGATTCAAATCAAGATATTCTATTCCTAAAACTTTGAAAGTCAAGACTGTATGCCTCCATTTTCAAGTTTTCGTTGTATGCTTTAGTCCCTCGACAACATCAAATGACTAAAATACCCTTTCTTTCTTCTTTTCCTATTTTCTTTTCACCATCTTTTGAGCTTCTTACATAAATGGTCCTTGTGTCTTGCCACGTATTATAGATTTAGCCCATTTTTTATTATTTATTTAACTATTAATATTACATAAATGGAACAACAGTGTAATTTTCAAAAAAAAAATCGAAAATTTTCAAAAAATTTTTAAAAAAAAATTTTGAAAAATTTATTCGTAAATTTTTTTGAATATTGTTTTTTCTAAAAAAAATTTTGAAAATTTTTTTCGACGAGTTTTTTGAAAAAAATTTTCGAAAAAAATTTCAAAAAAAAATTTTAAATATTTTTTTTTCAAAAAGAAATTTTTGATTTTTTTTTTCAAAAAAAAATTTTTTGAAAATTTTTTTCGACAAAACTTTTTTGAAAATTTTTTTCGAAAAAAATTTCAAAGAAAATTTTTCGAAATTTTCAAAAAAAAAATTTCAAAAATTGTTTTTTCTAAAATTTTTTGAAACTTTTTAGAAAAATTGGTTAACTTATATTAGCCATTAGATCAAAACCGGATGAAAACATATAAAAACAGACAAAAACGCATTAAAACGTTATTAAAACGGAAGATAACGTATAAAAACGGATAAAGACGAATAAAAACCGGTCAAAATCGTACAAAACCGGATGAAAACGATAAAACAAAACAAAACGTATAAAAATATGTTAAAAACGGATAAATAAAAAGGTATAAAAATGGACGAAAACGTATAAAAACGGATGAAAACAGATAAAGAAGGATAAAAAGGTAAGAAAAATGGACGAAAACGTAAAAAACCGGATGAAAACGTAGAAAAACAGGGAAAAAAATGCATAAAAACGTATAAAAACCGATGAAAACGGTCGAAAACGCATAAAAACGTATACAGACGGATGAAAACGGACTAAAATGTATAAAAACCGACAAAAACGTATGAAACCGGATGAAAAAGTAAAAAAACGGACGAAGACGTATAAAAACGGACGAAAACATAGAAAAACATACGAAAACGTAAAAAAATGGACAAAAGTGTATAAAAACGGACAAAAACGTATAAAAACGGACGAAAACGGATGAAAACATAAAAAAATAGACGAAAACGTATAAAATGGACAAAAACGAAAACAATTTAAACGATAAAAACGTAAAAAACGGACTCAAAACGTAAAAGCGGATGAAAACGTAAAAATGAATGAAAACGTGAAAATGCACGAAAACGTATAACAATGCATCTAAAACGCTAAAACGGACAAAACATTCACTTGACGGCCAAACTAAATGAAATAGTGTTTATAACCAAACCCGTGAACGGTCAAAAAACAATGGAAGAAGATTAAAATTAAAAATGTGTATGGACTAAATATGTAAAACCCCTTTCAACATGGACTATTTATGTAGAAAACTAAAAAAAATAAAAAGAAAAAGACAACATCAATGACTAAAATATTCTTAGTCCGTGGACCTAGGACCAAACATGCAAACTAAAACTTGAAAATGGGGACCTCTGGTGCACTTTTAAAGTTTTAGGGACTAAATCTGCATTTTGCTCATACCACAGGGACCAAAAATGCAATTAACTCTCTAGTTTATTTAAATTAAGATTTGATTTTCCCAAAAACCAACCAATATAATTTTTCTAATTTAAGATCCAGTTTCTTTAATTTTCTGGATCAGATTCTTCAACTTGACATCTTCGATCCGAATATGTTTTCCCATGATGGAGTTTTTAGAAAATAAATTGCACCATTTTTTAAATGAGTCTGGTTAGGGTTGATATATATGAATACGCTAATCCTAACCCTTTATTATGAACAAAACAAGTATTGTCACATAATTATTATCAACTTTTATATTATTTATGTAACAAAGAAATATGCAATGATTCTATTTACGTGTATTTTTAGTTTATTATGAACAAAACAAGAATTGTCACTTAATTATTATTAACTTTTATACTATTTAGGGTAAATTGTAAACATGGTTCTTAAAGTAGCCTAAATGCACAAAAAATACACCGACACAAAAAGTATTTTAAAAACGACATTAATTTTCCATATTTTTGCAAAAAAGCCATCGAGACGCACAGTTCACTAACTTTAGTTAGTTTTCCTCGTTAAGTGCCACGTCACTGAGGGTATTATCGCCATTTCCCTCGTTTCAATAGCTAAATTTGCAAATGAAGACTTAACTTCCAAAACACTATTCATCATCTTTCCCATTTAATTTTCTATTAAATTTCTATTGTATTTATATTTAACTTTAAACAATTATCAAGAACATTAAGATGAAATCCAGATTTTCTAGAATTTTAACACCCAAAAAACACAATGCGAGATGATGTTTCATTAGAAGATATCCATAAAAAAACCAACAAAACCCGAACACCAGTCGCTGAAAAAAAACGAGCTCGCCGAAAAAAGACTTCACTTAATTACTCACCAATAAAATCACTCTTTAACCCCATCAAGAGTGATTTACATTATTATTGTAATAATAATGTATGCATTGGAAATAGGCTTTTGGATAGTTTTTAAATTACTGGATTCATTTGTCCAAATTGTGACATTTAGGGGCAGTTTAGTTGGTGAAAAATTTTACCGTTTTTCCGTTTCTAGATTCCTAGAGAATGGAGTGGTTTTTCTTCTCTAGAGAAGAGTTGAGAAATGTGAAAATCCGTTTAGTTGGAGTTATATTTTTCCTTTTTTCTAAAATGAAAAGTTGTTTAGTTGAAGGTGGAGGATGGAAGATGTGTGATAAAAGTGAAAGAAATGAAATTGTTATTATTTGGAAATGAAAAAGTTGAAAAGCCAGAATGTTATTTTCATTTTTTCTATTACAAATTAAAAATGAGAATTTCATATATTTTTAAAATTATTGTAAAAAGCCGACTAAACCATTCTTCAAATTTTTCTAAACGAAAGTATTTCTCCAACTAAACGCTCTGGGCTTCTGCTAAAAATATCTCATATGATGTGTTAACTTTTAGATGCTTAAATAGTTATCCGATTGCTACTACTTAAATTGTTATCCGATTGCTACTACTTAAATAATATCTCACTCTTAAATTGTGACATCTAGTTTCTTCCTAAATTGTTATCCGGTTGCTACTACTTAAGGGTGTTAGTGGCGCTTTTAGACCTGGTGTTCTCACAACTCTGATGGGTGTGAATGGTGCAGGAAAAACTACTCTCGTGGACGTGCTAGCCGAACGGAAAACCGGCAGGTATATTAAAGGTGATATCAAGGTTTCAGGGTACCCAAAGAACACAAGAAATATTTGCTCGGATTTCTGGATACTGTGAGCAAAAAGACATTCATTCACCTCATGTCACTGTTTAAGAATCTTTGATATACTCAGCCTGGCTCAAGTTGGCATCAGATGTAGACGAAAACCAAAGAAAGGTTAGTTATGTTTATTAAAACGCCAATATTTTAATTTTTATCTTTTTGGTGTGGTCCTAAACATGTTGCATGGTGCTGCTCTACAGGCATTGGTTGATCAAGTTATAGATCTTGTGGAATTGAACTCATTAAAGGATTCACTAGTAGGGTTTAGAACAAAGAAAAAGGTTAACCATAATTGTTGAGCTAGTGGCAAACCTGGCCATTATATTTATGGACGAGCCAACCTCTGGGCTAGATGCTAGAGTTGCTGCCATTGTGATGAGAACTGTTAGGAACACTATGGACACAGGAAGAACAGTTGTTTGCACCATTCATCAATAAGTCAAGATCACTATCACAAATGTGTTACCTTTGATTTTAGATCACACAATTAATTTTTGCATTTATGGGTTTTTGTTCTTGATGTTCTTGTTGTTGTATTAAAATTAAATATAAATTCAAAAGAAATTCAAATGGGGAAGAAGACGAGGGTATATTAGTCATTTCACTGCACTTCACGAGAAAACTAACGAAAGTTAGCTCTCGGTGGCTTTTTTGCAAAATATGAAACCTTAATGTTGTTTTTGCAATACTTTTTGTCTCGGTGTATTTTTTGCTCATTTGAGCTACTTTAGGGGCCATTTTCCTAATTTACCCTATTATTTATGTAACAAAGAAATATGCAAAGATCCTATTAAGTGTATTTTTAGTATGAAAGACAAAGTTGAAAAAAGACTACAAAGAAATTTAATCTCTTATAGAATAAAAGAAAGGGAAAAAAAATTTATAAACGAATGTTTTGTATCAACAAATAAGAAAGCTCAATTTTAAAATTGAGACCACATATTGGCCAACAAAAAAGTTAAAATTGAGGTTTTTGTCAATATTACTTAACTTCAGCCAATTAAAAAAAATGTATAAAAATGTGTGTCAAAATTGTAAAATAAAAAAAAATTGGTTATTTTAGAAAGATTAGTGTTAAGTTTAAAGTACTAATAAATACAAATTTGTAATTTGACGTAGAAAATAAATTATAAGAAACTGGTGTAAATTGGCAATAAAGAAACTTCATAAAAAAAATAAGGATGATATATAAAACTCAAAGGGTTAAATTTAAAATAGCGTTATATTATGATCAAGGTTATAAATAACGGCGTATGGTACAAAGCTACATGATCGTAGACAAGCTTTTTAAGGCTAAAGCGAAATTTTTGCGTTTATAAGGTGTGGCATAAGGCGGCACAAAATATGAAAATATTTATATATTCATACCATATTTCATATATATCGAATTTACAAAAAGATGTGGCATAAAGCAGTGTGACGGAATGAACAAGCCTCACACTTTTACGAGCCTTTTACATTTAATATTAATTTATTGTTATTGTTGTATAACAAATAACTCATAGACTCTATATTTGTTTCTTTTAAAAACAAAGTTTATTGTTATTGTTGTAATTTATAATATTTTTATTTGAAGGACAATCAAATAAGTTGAATGAAGTGTGACACACTCAATTAGTACGGCTTATGTCAAAAGCTCAATTAGTATCAATTTATGTCAAACCTCGTCCACGTGCAGGAATCTAAAACTAGTAATATGAAAGAAAAAAAAACCATAAACAAGTAGAAAGAGAAAAGTAAAAAGAATATAATACATTAAAAGGTGTAAACACATTCCTTCTCCATTAGTAAGTATGAGGTTTTTGCCTCTAATTGTCTTTCAATGACCCGAAAAAAGAAAAATAAAAATGTTGCTCTTAACACTGATTGCTTTTTACAACCTCTTAAAAAAAAAAAAAAAAAAAGCCCTTTTTGGGCTAAATGTAGCACCCACCTAATATTGCCGCTTTCCCCACAGGCTCACGGCTTTACTTTTTGTGGCGCTCATGTGAAGATTTTCCGGCATGTTACCCATACAAGTACTACTTTCACATGAACGCATTTAACTGCCAGTTCCTAAGAACTTCAACGGCCGTAGACCACAAAACGGGTTGTGTCATTGTAAGACGTTATCTTATGAACATAGTATCTCTCCAGACCACAACCGATATGAGATTTGCTTAGGGTATTATAATCACACCCCCTCCCCCCTAGGGACTCATCTTCCTTGATGAGGTTTGTCCCACTATCCCAAATGGTTCAGGAGTGGCTCTTGTTGGGATATGAAAGTGCTGAAGAATGATAAAAGTACTGGAAAAAGTCAAAGAGTCAAAGTACTGCTAAAGATAAAGTCAAAGTACTGCTGATTGAAGTCAAAGTACTGCAAGAACAAAGAACTGTTTTATTCGTTTATAGAAAGTCTTGTAATTCTAGAATATTCTTTATTAGATTACTTGTCGTACAAGGATACAAATTGTAAACCAACTAGGGATATCCTTGAGCCTATAAAAGGACCCCTAGATTGGCATTAGAGGTACGAGTCTAAGAGTTCACGAGTTTTAGAGTTTACAAGTTTAGAAGTTCGATATTATTAGAGTTGTTAAAGAATCTGCATAATAAGCAGAGTTAGTGTTATTAATAAAATCGTATCAAGTTATAGTTATTCTTCTTAGCTTTGTTAAGTAAATTCAAGATACTTAATAGAGTTTGCTCAAGGTGTTTCTTTGTTAATAACTTAGGATTTATCCGAGGTTATTAAACCTTAACAAGCTATTTAAGTTAGTTTGGTTAGAGTACATCGATCCAACAAGTGGTATCTGAGCTTGTGTGGAAACTCTGACTATGAAGAAACCCTACTACAACAAAACCTAAAGATGTCGATTGAAGTCGCTCCACCACCATCAATCACCTCACCGAGAATTCCAATTATCAAGCTAGGGAGAATATGATCTATGGTGCATGAAGATGAGGTAAGACATTGCCATTACGGCACCATGCACTATGGAATGTAATTGTCAATGGTAATGAAGTTGTTCCGAAACTATTGATGTTCCCTGGACAAACCAAAGCACCTAAACCATCCTTACCGGAAGCCTACCTTAAGGAATCAAGAGAGGCTCTTAACATTCTCCTATCTCGCTATACCCGATGGACATCTATCAAGTTTCATGATGCTAAAGATGCTAAGCAACTTGGGCAGCTCTCAAGACCAATTTGGAGGGAATAAAGCTTCTAAGAAGATGCACGTAAATCACAAGCAACTTTGAAACTTTCACCGTTGGTGAAAGAGAGTCTTGACAAGCGTGCATATGATAGATTTCAAAATCTCCTCAACATGTTGGAGTTATACAAGGAAGAAGTATCTCATTGAAGATGCTAATCTGAAGTTTCTAAGGAGTTTGCCATCTACATGGCATGTGATTGCTACTATGATCGAAGACAACCAAAGTTTGGATGTCATGGACTTTGATGATCTCTACAATCATCCGAAGGTGAAACATGAGCATGAGATGAATGGCCAAACCAGCCCAAATCACGTAGTATTGCTTTTCTATCATCTCGAAAAGAAGGGCGACTTCCACCAAAAGTACTTCTCCTCAAAATCTGTTGCTCAAAATCGCTGCTTTTACTCCTCCACATATGCTCAGCAAGCCCCACCAACTACTACCATGCACTCGGATGAAGTTGTATGCTCTTTCTTTGCACACAAGCTTCTTTTGTCACTTTATGAAGAAGATCTCTCACAGTTGAAGAGATGCTTTAGAAATTGATATCGGTGGCAAGTTGCGATGATCACTGCAAGGATTAAGAAGTACATGAAGAAAACAGGAAAAAACATTGACTTCAAACCAAAACAGGGTATTACTTTTGACAAATCCAAGATTGAATGCTTCAATTGTAAAAAGACTGGACACTTTGCTAGGGAGTGCAGGTTTGCTAAGTTTCAAGCAAGGTTGTTGAAAAACCAAAGCTGGAGCTCAAAGAAATACCAATTACTGAAACAAAGGCTTTGGTTGCTCAAGAAAAGTTATCGAAGTTGATTGGATGAAGAGTTTGATGATGAACCATGACTTACTGTATGGTAGCATGGAAGCAGTAGCGAAGATTGATGGAAGAATTGAATTGGAGCACATTTTTTGATGAGGAACTGAACATGCTTTGCTGGAATCTGGAGATGGTTTTGGAGGATTTGATTGGAGCATGGAGAGTGAAGATGATTCTGTTCAACTTGCAATGGTGGCTACTTCACCAAGTTCACCTCCTATCTCTGAGGTATGCTTAAATTGTCATGATTTTTATCAAAATTACTTGGCGCTTATGTGATTGAAAGAGATAATTGTGTTAGGGCTAGGTCTGAGGTAGCTGGTTATCAAATAACCTTAAAATCTATGGAAGCTAAAATCTTAACACATGAAAATAATGAAGTAGCTTGAAATGAAAAATATACAACAAGATTATCAGTTAAAACTAAGTGAATGGAAATTAAAGCTGTAAAATTTCGAAATAGAAGCTGACTAAGGAAAGAGATGATTTGTTAGCTAAGTTTCTTTGCTTGGGGTGAGTCCAGTCATCACATGTTACTTATGTTCAAAAGCAGAGAGAAGAGCTTACATTAAAACTGGCTTAGATTTTGGAATGGACTTTGATAACATAAAAGAGAATCAATTTGATGATAACCTAGAGGATATAACCACTAGTGATGATGAACTCATTAATTATGTAGACACATCTAGTAATGAGGATTCAATTAGTGAACCACCTCCCGAGTATAAGAAAGACAATGGTTATCCTGAGTTCCCCATCCCATGGAAGTCATCAACCCCTAGGCGGATGTTTCTCGTTTTGGAGTAGACAGTCTAGAATTTAGGAAAAAGCTAGTTGGTCAGTCTAGGTGCGAAACCCCCAAAAACTTTGAAAATAATGTTCAAAGTCAAGCGGTACCTTCAACTCAAAGCTTGCTCCACAAGCAGTACCTTCAGGAAAATCTTTTCAAAATAGTACTGCTAAACCTTTTTGGGATAACTTTGGTCACAACAAGTTTAATCATTCACTTAGAAGGAATAATAGTTTTGGTCATAGACATAGACGAAATCACTTTGGGAGTATGGGTCAAAAACTGTGTTTTGTGTGTTTTAGTCCTACTCATTTAATCAATGATTGTGAACATCACTCAGAATATCTTAGAAAATTCCCAAAGAACAGGTCTGTCAACCCGAAACCTAGAGAGACCAAACCAGTCTGGAATAATTCAAATAGGGTCAATCACAACAATTTCTCACCGGATCATAGGTACCCTCACCAGAGAAGACCTTTTTCTAGATCACCAGTACCTTCACAAACAATACTTTCTCAAGTCTTGCTCCTCAAACAAAGTATGCTAACACTTCTTTGTAACAAGTATCCTAGGAGAACTCATTACTATCAACCTAGAAGGTATTATAATTCACATAGGGGATCTAGATCACAAGAACCAAGTGTTAAAACTGAATGGGTTAAGAGGAAATCTTTGGCGGGGACAAACAATACTTTCAACAAAAAGTGAATCGGATGTTTTTGTGATACAAGAAAAAGAGAATGAACTTGTAAAAGAGAGTTGTGTTGAAAAACCAGAAATGCTAAAAATCAAAAGATAATTCTGGATCATGTTT
This sequence comes from Chrysanthemum makinoi, assembly GCA_910596185.1. NCBI lineage: Eukaryota > Viridiplantae > Streptophyta > Magnoliopsida > Asterales > Asteraceae > Chrysanthemum > Chrysanthemum makinoi. Next base: position 296,826,374 of record OU343221.1, read on the forward strand.
TGAAAAGCGATGGAAATTACATACTCAAAGAATTTGAGTTTGTAACTCCAACAAGGGAACACAAGTCAATAATGGCTTGGGTTCCTAAAAGTCACTAACTCTTTTATCTTTTGTGAGGCAACCCGGAAGAGGAGCTTAAAGATCATCTGATTGTAGATAGTGGTTGCTCACGGAAGTATGACAGAGACAAAGAGATCTGTCGATTTTGGATGTATTAGTGGAGGAAGAGTTGCATTTGGCAATGATCCTAATTGAGGAAGGATTACTGGCAAAGGAACTATCAAAGCAGGGAGTATAGATTTTGAGAATGTTAGATATGTGAAGGAGCTCAAGTTCAACTTATATAGTTTCTCAAATCGTGATAAAAGCATCTGTGTTATTCACTGCGAATGTCTCATCCTCTCTCCACAATTCAAGCCTTGATGACAACTTGGTAGTTCTTAGAGTACCAAGAACAAATGATGTGTATAGTGTCTACATTCCTATGGAAGAGCCACATGTTTGGTGGCAAAAGCAACATATGAAGAAGCACATCAGTGGCATAGAAGATTGGGCCATGTCAATTTCAAGAATATCAACAAACCGGTCAAAGGGAATTTAGTTAGAGGTTTACCTTCAAAGACTTACAAGAATGATCATTCCCGGTGCAAGAAGGGTAAACAACACAAAGCTTCATGCAAGAAGCTTGAGGAAAGGACTATTAGAGAACCTTTGGAGCTGTTACATATGGATTTGTTTGGACACATTTGTGGCAAGTTTAAACAAGAAAAAGTACTGCTTAGTTGTAACAGATGATTGCAGTAGATTAAGTTGGGTATTTTTCTTGGGATTTAAAGATGATACTTTTGATGCTATTGACACTCATATAATAGCACTTGAAAACCAATTGAGACTCAAGGTTAGCGATATTAGATGTGACAATGGAACTGAATTCAAGAACAAGCTTATGGATGAATTTTGTGCAAACAAAGGTATCAAAAGGGAGTTCAATATTGCAAGAACACCACAGCCAGAATGGTGTTGAGAGAGAAAGAATAGGACTTTGATTGAAGCAGCCGAACAATGTTAGCGATTCACAACTACCTATTCAATTCAAATTTGAAGTCATGTAATCTTGCCTGCTATGTTAACAGTATTAGTTACTAAGCCACGGATGAAGACACCTTATGAGTTGTTGATGGGCAACAAACCCAACATTCGATTTATGAAGCCTTTTGGATGCCCTCTAACTATTTTAAATACAATTGATAATCTGGGAAAGTTTGATGGCAAGTCAAAAGAAGGATATTTATTGGGTTATTGTACCAACAGTAAGGGATTTAGAGTGTACAATAGAGTCACTAAGAAGGTTCAAGATTGTCTTCATGTTGAGTTTGTAGAAGATCAAGAAAAAAGAAAGGTAAAGGTCTGATTGGATGTTTGATCTTGAAGTCTTAACTCCTTCTATGAACTATGTACCTGTTAGAGAAGAAAATCAACCTGTTCATGATGGAGAAGACTTACGGTATATTGTTCATGGAGTTCATCTTAGACTGATGAAGATCTGTTAGTCCAAACAAAGTAATCTGATGCTCCAAGGCAAAATCACGATGCTTCAAAACAAAGTCTTGATGAACCAAAATCCTCATTGTCTGAGGAGTCAATCTATTCAAGAAGAACTTAATCGATTGCTTCTTCAAGATGTTTTAGCACCTTCTTACATGAGACAGCGAAAGAGCTTATGAAGAGGCAAAGAAGAAGAACAAGTCTGCATAGTACTCTCACAGTACTTTGGACAGTACTTTGAACAAAGTAATCTGCTGCACATTAAATACTTTAGATGATTTAGATGATCCTACCATGCCCGGATTAGAAGCCGATGATGAGTTTGAAGATGAAGGAATTTTCTCGATTCCAATGAAGATCTGATTTTACTAATTTAGATGATACTTATGGAGTTCCAGTCTCAGTTTAAAATTCATAAGAATCATCCTTCGATAAAATCATTGGTCCTTCTACTGGTAATGACTAGACACCTGAGCTAAGAGTTTTTCTAAACCTCATAATGCTTTACTTAGCTTTGTCTATAAACAAAACAGACTTAATCATATGGACCATCAAACATGCACTTTACTTGTTTTATCTCTCAAGAGGAACCCAAGAATATTGCTCAAGCATTGACTAAAGAAAGTTGGGTTGAAGCTATGCAAGAAGAACTTCTTCAATTTAAACTTCAAGAAGTTTGGGTATTATGTGATCTTCGAGATGGGAAGAGAGTTATTGGAACCAGATGGTTTTTCAGAGTCAAGAGAGATGAAAGAGGTAATGTCATCAAGAACAAGGCAAGGTTAGTTGCACAAGGCTACAGACAAGAAGAAGGAGTTGATCATGATGAAGTGTTTGCTCTGTGCAAGGATAGAAGAAATTAGAATCTTTCTTGCTTTTGCTTCTTATATGGGATTTCAGGTTTATCAAATGGATGTCAAGAGTGCCTTTTTATATGGAAAGATTACAGAGGAAGTTTATGTCAAGCAACCTCCTGGTTTTGAAGATCCTAAACATCCTAACAAAGTCTACAAAGTTGTCAAAGCTCTTTATGGCTTACATCAAGCACCAAGAGCCTGGTATGAAAGACTCTCTACCTTTTTATTGCAACATGGTTATACGAGAGGAGCTATAGATAAGACTTTGTTTATCAAGAGAGATAAGAAAGATATCATGTTAGTTCAAATATATGTTGATGATATCATATTTGGAGCTAATAAACAGTCTATGGTCAAGGAGTTTGAGCGGTGATGCAGAATGAATTTCAAATGAGTTCAATGGGTGAGTTAACATTCTTTTTGGGACTTCAAGTTAAGCAGTCAAAGGAAGGAATTTTCATAAGTCAAGACAAGTATGTTTCTGACATACTTAAGAAGTTCAATTTTGATGACATGAAGCCTGTTACTACACCTATTAAATCAATTAACTCATTGGGCAAGGATGAAGATGGACAACAAGTTGAAGTCAAGTTATACAGATCAATGATTGGCTGTCTTATGTATCTTCTGCATCAAGGCGATATCATGTTTGCGGTTTGTTTATGTGCAAGATATCAAGTCTCACCAAAGATTTCTCATATGAATGCAGTGAAGAGAATTTTCTGTTATTTTAAACAACAACCTAAGTTGGGGTTGTGGTATCCAAGGGATTCACCTTTTCAATTGGAAGCTTTTTCGGATAGTGATTATGCAGGTGATAACTATGACAGAAGATCAAAAACAGGTGGATGCCAATATCTTGGAAGAAGATTAGTTTCATGGCAGTGTAAAAAGCAAACAATTGCGGCAACATCATCTATTGAAGCTGAATATGTAGGCTGCGCAAGTTGTTGTGGACAGTCTTTGTGGATGCAAATCAACTCTTGGATTATGGGTTCAATTTTAAGAATACTCCCATAAATATTGATAATGAGAGTACCATTTGTATTGTGAAGAATCCGGTTTATCATTCCAAGACCAAGCACATACAGATTAGGCATCACTTTATCAGAGATTGCTATGAGCACAGACTCATTAATGTGGTTAAAGTTCACACGGATGATAATGTAGCTGACTTACTCACCAAAGGCTTTGATGTTTCAAGATTTAATCACTTGGTGGTGAGCATTGGCATGATTAACTATTGAGCTACATTTAAGGGGAGGACTATTTAGTGTTAGTATAGTCCTATGCATTGCTTGAGGGGAGGATATTTATGTTATACAAATGAATTTGGAAAAGTCTTGTTTTTATGAAAATGTCTTCTTGGAAAGTATCTGCAAAGGAAAGAATCTGCATCGTGGAAATCTTGTATGTCTCATTGAAAGTCTTGTTCCAACGGTATTGAGGGTAATTATTAATAACGGTAACTTTGGTATTTATGGTCGTGATTTTTAAATCTCACCTATAAATAACTACTCTCCGATTTTCCCTCTCATATTGATACTTTAGAATCTCTTCCATATTTCTCTCACTTTCACCTATATTATTCGTCATCTCTTTTCTTTGTGATTATACAATCATCTATGGCGAATCGTCCTACGGTTCCAAGCACAATATGGTGGCTAATTTAGACAAGGCGAAGCTAATGTGGTTTTCATGATATAATCGATTATCTTCTTGGATCACCACTCGGTTATGCTCTTTTAGGGAGCCGGATATAATTGAACCACGGATTCAAGAATTTTGGGCTCTTGCTAGGGATAATATGGAAAATGATGAATTTTATATTAGAGCTACAGATTCTTTGGAAGAACTGTAAAGATTCGAAGCCTCTATTCGAGAAGACTTATTGTTTAATGATGAAGACGGGGCTATTCGTTTTGATAGCAGATTGATTTGGGATACTTTTGGACACATTGGTTATGAAGGGTCTTTAACTGAACAAACATTCAGGAAACAACTATTTTGTCCTCAATGGAAGTTTTAGTGCATGTGTTGCTTCATTGTATTAGTGCTAAAAGTACTTCTTGGGAGCAATTTGGATCTAACATAGCATCTGCTATTGTGGGCTTGGCTACAGATCGTGTTTTTAATTTTTCAAGGCTCATTCTTGATGGTATGCTTTCCGACATCACTCATGGTTCAAAATGGTTGATGTATCCAAGGTTTGTTCAAGTATTCCTCAATAAACAACTTTCAGATATTCCTAAGCCAACAAATCTTTTACTTGTTGTGGTTCAACAAGCCAAAATTTTCACCTTTATGGCTAGGAAGAGTGATCTATTCGCTAGAAGGGATACTCCTTAACTACTTCGATGGAAGTTGTTCAAGGCTGATCTTGTGAAGATGAAGCTAGTGAAGTCTTTGCATGCGCAATGCTTGCATCTGCAGTACTTCATCTCAAAGTGATGCATCTCGAGGAGATCGCATCTCAGTCTTCTTCCCTCTTGAAGTTCAAGAAGATGTTGCAGTTCACCTTCTCCATCTCCACAAAGACATTCACGATTATCAGAGGAACATTCACCAGTTAAAGGAGATGATTCACATACTATATCCCCTGAAGGTTTAACATTGGATAATTATGTTTTGACAAGAGAGCTAGTCAAGTTGAAAAAGACTCTTGAGGTTCAAGCTAAGCGATTAAGAAATTGAAACTCAAGTTTAGAAGACTCAAGAATTTTGTTTGGCCATTGGTTCAACATCATCGTATATGGGTCAAATCAAAGAAGAAGGAGCAAGGGTAGTCTAAGAAAACCAAAGCCAAAGGGTTACAAACAATCTTCGTCAATTGGGAGGAATTTAGAAGAAGGGAATTTGAAAGAAGATGTTGTTAAAGAGAATGAACTGAAGGTCTTGAAGAACATGAAAAGACTAAAGAACGGGTTATTCAAGAAACTAAGGAACAAGTTATTGATGTTCCAGTTCAAATGCGATGATCAAGGTCTGAAGATCAAAGTCTGCTTTTCAACAACAAGGATCCTCAGGCAAGAATTTGATTACTCCAAGGTTGTTAGACTTTGAAGAAGAATTGGTCCTTCAACAACTATACATGAAGAAGGCTGTTGGTCCTTCAACTGATATACAAGTGATTGGCTACACCCAAACCTATCCATCTGCAAGTGATGATGAAACAATTCTTTGTAATTTTGCAATGTTTATCACAACAAGGAGTGTTAATATTCGAGTGCCTGAGGAACAATCAAGAGTTTCTCAACACGCTATTGATCCTAAGGATAAAGGAAAAGGTGTTTTGGTAAGTAAAGAAAAGAAGAAACTAACTTTATACAGGATAAGAGTGCTTGAAGCTTTGAATGAACAAGCAACTAGAAAGATTCAAGAGGAATTAAATGCTAAAGATAGAGAAGCTAAGGAAGCTGAAGAAGCTCAGAGTAGAGAAGCAGTTAAGTGATTTTTGAAAGAAATCTTTTGTTAAGTAACAAATATTTTGGAACAAAGGTTGAATAAAATAAATGGTTTTTGAGATGGTAACATCAATAGGTTATCAATCCACCATGGTTACAAAGGGATTGGCTAATCCATGAGCAAACGGCTTCTGGTAAAGATATGACAAATCCGTTTTTAGTTAACAACTTGCTAATAAGTTGTATGGTAATCAACTCACCATATCAGTTAATGTGAAGAGTTGGCTAGCCACAAGAAAATGGCTTGTGGTAAAGGCTGTGGAAAAACCATTAAATGGTAATTAGTTCACCATGATGAAAGAACTAGTCCGAAGGTACGACTTTTGGTAAAGACAACTCAAATCTGTTGATAGGCGATGATTTGCTAAAATCATATGGTTATCAATGCCATGGTCTTAAACACCAAAAATTTGGCTACTCGAGTTAATGGCTGGTAAAGAAACTAAATCCATTAAATTTTCAATGATTCACCTCTCACGGAGTTTACACACCGGAAGTGATGAGAATAGATTGCAACTTAATGAATTATGTACAAATTGTCATATGTTGTTGTGTTCTTTGAAAAGATGGAGTTCTTTGGATGATGTAAAAGAATAATTCTAAAGATACTTTGATACAAGCACAGAAACTACAAAGATACAATCCAAAGACTAAGACATAATCTTTCCTTAAAGATGGAGTCATTAAGATATATTCACAAAGGAACTTGAAGTCAAAGTAGAATAGTTAGGGAGGATTGTTGGGATATGAAAGTCTGAAGAATGATAAAAATCTGGAAAAAGTCAAAGAGTCAAAGTACTGCTGATTGAAGTCAAAGTACTGCAAGAACAAAGAACTGTTTTATTCGTTTATAGAAAGTCTTGTAATTCTAGAATATTCTTTATTAGATTACTTTTCGTACAAGGATACAAATTGTAAACCAACTAGGGATATACTTGAGCCTATAAAAGGACCCCTAGATTGGCATTAGAGGTACGAGTCTAAGAGTTCACGAGTTTTAGAGTTTACAAGTTTAGAAGGTCGATATTATTAGAGTTGTTAAGAATCGCATAATAGCGAGTTAGTGTTATTAATAAAATGTGTATCAAGTTTTAGTTATTCTTCTTAGCTTTGTTAAGTAAATTCATACTTATAGAGTTTGCTCAGTGTTTCTTTGTTAATAACTTAGGATTTATCCGAGGTTATTAAACCTCAACAAGCTATTTAAGTTAGTTTGGTTAGAGTACATCGATCCAACAGCTCTGATACCAGTTGTAACATCTCGCATACTCAGACCACTATATTGTTCGCTTTGCCCACAGGCTCACGACTTTTCTTTTGTGGTCCTCGTATGAAGACTTCCTAGCAGGTCACCCATACTAGTACTACTTTCATATGAGTACGTTTAACTGCCTTGATTCATAAGAACTCCACTGCACTAGACCACAAAATGCGTTGTGTCATTGTAAGGAGAATGTTATCTTATGAACCCAATATCTCTCCAGGTTAGCCTATGTGGGATTTGCCTAGGGTGTTACATTAAATCCTTAAATCGAGTCAGACTAAGAGACAAACTAAAGGGATTTTCTTAAAAACAAAGACAACTTGATTCTAACATATTTAGTGGGTGTTTGGCTAGGGTTATCAATTAGGCTTATGCTTATATTATATAAGCATCTTATGGCTTATACATAGTAAGCTCATATACTATGTTAAGTGTTTGGATTAGCTTATATTTGACAAGTTAAGAAGTTCAATTATTTTGTTAAATGATTAAAAAAAATGAGGTGAAAGATAGGAATATTAGATTTGGGATAACTAAAGATAAAATTGTAGTTTGTAATAAACTATGTTATACAAATCTAACTCGCCTTGAAAAAGGCACATTTTTTGGGTTATAAAAAACTTTTTTTACATCATAAGCCCACTCATGTAAGCTTAATAAGACATTTGTTTATGTTTATCTAATACATATATGCTTATAAGCCTATTATATAAGCTTAGACAAACACTCCATTAAAGGATCGATACACTGATATTAGTATAAATACTAATATGAGGGACGTCCCCTAAACTATAGTATTTTATTCCTAAGGTGTGGGAGGGTTTTGGGCTTGCCGTGTCTTTGTTTGGGCCGACCGTTTCTTGTGTCTTTTTTTCTTGCGGCCTTTGACCCGTGTCCAGCTTCAGAAATCTCCCGTGATAGTGTTGTTGGTGACGTTTAGTGTGTTTTCTTCTTAGATGATACCTTGCGGTGCGGTGTTAGCTGAGTCATGCATCTTCACTATTCATGGTCGGTGTGGTGGCTCATGCCTTCGCATGTTCTTTATGATTAGGTTTCTTTGATGTTATATGTTGAGGTTTTTTGATGCCGTTGAGGTTATGACTTTTGTTTCTTAGTTGTGGTTTAGGGGTTTTCCTTCCCATTAGTATTACTAATGGATCCAAATTATTCGGTTAGCTTTCGTTAATGCAGATTAACCTCTATAATTTCGTTTTTGGAACAATTAAGGCTTCCAGTAGATTAGGGCTTTATGTTTATTCGATTACTTTAAAATTTGGGGCTTCGATTAGGCTGTGGCTAATGGTGGTTTTAAATGGTTATTTGTTGCTCAAAAATTAGGGTTTCATATTTTCGAAAGTTGTTTGACATGTTATTCGTTTGGTTGGCAGTTAACGAATGGTTTATTGAGCGTGCTTCGCTTTTTAATCGCTGAGCCCGTTTGGTTTGGGTTATGTGTAGCATGTTTTGTGACATCATTGTTGATGTATTATCATGATTTTGTAACAGAGCGCTTTTATTGTCGAGAAAAGTCGAGGCGGCGTATCTTGGCGGCGTTTATAGTAAGCGGCTATGGCGGCCGTTCCGCTTTTGTGAAATTGGTTATTGTTATTGACTTTGTTATATTATAACTTGAGTTTAGAGTTGCTACCTGTATTTTGGCACGACATCCTTTTGGGGTTGCAGCCATCATGGGAAACTGCGCATTTTTTAATCCATGCGGCTTGGGTGACACTATTTGTCTACCTGTTTCACATTCGGTATTCAAATGCACATTTGCAAGAGTTGTTGTTACCAGCGAAGTGGCTATGATGAGCTTTAACGTGCTTGGGAAAGAGTGAGATGGTTCATGTCTTGGCATAGCAGCCTGTAGTGGCTGCAGCCATGGTGAGCGCATCTGCTTTTTTTGTATGCTGTTTTATCTGAGCCTTAAATACATGAATGGTAAGGACGTCCCCTAAACTATAGTATTTTATTCCTAAGTTTTGGGAAGGTTTCAGCTTGCCGTGTCTTTGTTTAATGACCGTTTTCTTTGGGGGCCTTTTTGATGATGCGACCACGACGTGCTGATTCTGATATCTCTCCGTTATAGTGTAGTTGGTGACGTTTGGTGTGTTTTCTTCTCATAGAAGATACCTTGCCGGTACAGTGTTAGCTGAGTCATGTAGATCTTCACTTTGGCTGGGTGGTTATGCTATGCATATTGTGGCGGCATTTTGGGGTTGAATATGGGTAAAATGATCTAAGGGTATATATGTCGTAGCTCTATGCCAAGAGTTGCTACCTGTATTTTGGCACGGCATCCTTTTGGGGTTGCAGCCATCATGGGCAAGTGCGCGTTTTTTGATCCATGCGGCTTGGGTGACACTCTTTGTCTACCTGTTTCGCATTCGGTATTCAAATGCATATCTGCAAGAGTTGTTGTTAACAGCGAAGTGGCTATGATGATTTTTAACGTGCCTGGTAAAGAGTGAGATGGTTCATGTCTTAGTACGGCAGCCTGTAATGGCTGCAGCCATGGTGAGCGCATCTGCTATTTCCGTATGCCGTTCTATCTGATCCTTAAACATTTGAACCAACTCAGGCACGTATATGAATGCCGATGCGAGGGACTATAAATACTAATGGGATGGACGTCTCCTAAAGTATACTATTTTATTCCTAATGTTGTGAGCTTGTCGTGTCTTTGTTTGGGCCAAACGTCCTCTTGGGCCTTTTTTTCCTTACGGCTTTGGTCCGTGTCCACTTCTAATATCTTTCCGCTATACAGTTGTTGGTTACTTACAGTGGTGTTACGTGTTTTTCCGGAAAGAAGGAGCGTTACCGTCCCAATGTTTTGTCACCCTGATCTTGAGCTTGTTTGTAAATGCTGCTTTACACATTGTCTGTATTTTAGGTTTATCATTTTATATGCTGATGTACTCTGATGTTGTTGGATCTTGATGTAGTTAATGTATGGCGGATCGGGCATGAGGGCAACAGCATGTCTATGCTGACCGTATCCACCATATCTTCCGTTATAGTGGTGTTGGTGACGTTTTCTGTGCTTTCTCTTGCGGCACAAACGTTGCATTCAAGTGTTGGCTGACTCATGGAAATCTTCACTGTTCCTATTCATTGTTGTTGTTTTATGCCAGCTGCATGTTGGATGTGCTTTGAATTGCTTTAATGTTATATGCTATGGAAAGAACAAGGTCGTCCGGAACTTGGCATGGTAACCTATTTCGGTTGCAGCCATCCTGGGTGCACCCTATTTTCCTCGGTTACTCCCATCCTGAGGCTAACTTTTTAAGGCTTTAGTCGGTAGGTGAGATGTTATACATGGTGGCATGTTGAAACCATTATATTTTGTTGAATGTCATTAAAAGAAAAAGGTGTTATGGCTTCTGACACTGTTCTTTATGGGCAATCAGTATGTGCCTACGGTATATTTCTAAAGGCAATGATGAAATTTTTCTGGGCAACATCTTGGCGAGGTAACCGCACGCTGATTGCGGTTCGCAAAATGCCGATCCGAGCCTCTGTCTACGCTGTTTATATATTTTGCATTATTCCAGATTTTCGTAGGCCCGTGAACAGGAAAAGATCGGGTTTTGGAACTGCTGAACTATTCATTGCGATGTCGCTTTAAATAGGTATCATCGCTTATCTAAGATATACAATCTGTATGTTCATTCTTAGCAAACATGGTAATGGCATTTTATTGCAGTTGTTAATAGTATATATAATTGGATTATGTTAATCGTTGGCTCAAGCGTTGCAGGAACTGTTTGTTTAAGGTCGTTGTATGACTACTGACGGGATAACAACGATTTTATGTGGGCCATGGAAAAACTGTGGGCGTCCAGAACTTGGCATTGCAACCTACTTGCATATTGTTATTGGACTTGATTGGATCAAAGGTTGCTGACATCAGCACTAATGAGGCGATCAAGACTTCATATGGGTTCCTGAGAAAATGAGGTTGACCGGAACTTGGCATGGCGACCTGTTTGGTTTCTAGCCATGCCGGAAGCACCCTGCTTTTCTAGGTTACTACCCCGTCTGAGCCTTATATTTTTATATCGGTAGGTTATAATTCTCATAATCCAATAAAACTACTTGGAATGGCAATATTCTGATATTCTGTATACATTTATATGACCTTTCAGAATCATGGGTTACTGCATTGCCGTAAGCGGCGAGTGATTGCAATTGGCAATATGTATGCAGTCATTTCGATTTGAATCTTATCTTACCGAGTTGCAGTGTCACTGATTGGGATCTTTCCACCTGGTAGAATACTTGTCGTTCTTGATATTGATATGGGATGTTTATGATATTCCCCTTTTCTGATTCACTCTTTGAAACCCTTTCGTCCCATAAGTCTACACAAAGCGTCTGGTGCAGACCTTTGCATAGCGGCCGTTGGAATGGCAAAAGGAATTCAGTTGGCGGCTAGATGGGTATCACTATCTTGAACATCGTGTGTCAACATTGGCGACCGACGTTTGAAATGCACACCCGAGTAGGGGGATCTCAGTCAGTGACGCAACAATATTCAAGTATGCATATAAAGAAACCTTTGGCCACTACAGCCTGTGCGGGTGTATGCGTGTCAGTATGTTTCGAGTTAGTAGCAGTATGCTTATGGCTACGATATCACTTTTGCATTGTTCATCAATCTGAACACGTTCCGCTCCATTATATGTTATATCAATAATACTCAACGATGATTTTTTTGACTTATATTCCTTTGGGACGTGGTTCACCGAACCCCGTATCTTGGCGGGGCATCCACAATAAAAATGTGTGTGCAGCCATGGCGGATGTTTCATGACAATCCCATACTTGCGTATCTAAGCCTCATTTTCGTGATGTCTATGGTATATTTGTCAAGGCAATGATGAATTCGTTCTGGAAAACATCTTGGCGAGGTAACCGCGGCCAAATTTCTTGTTCACGTATCAGATCTGAGCCTGTATCTATGGTATTTATATACTTTGTGTTATTACAGATTTGGTTAGGCCGACCAACAGGGGAGGGATGCATTTCGGCATGGACGAACTATTGATTCCGATCAAATTTAAAAAAGGTATGATCGTTTATGTAATATGGATAATCTGTATGTTCATACTAAGTGAAGATGGTCGTGGTATTTTATTGCAATTGTTAATAGTATACATAATTGGATTTTCTTGGTCGTGATCTCAAGTGTTCCAGGTACCCTTGGTTCCCTGACTACGCTGTTGTACGGCTGCATTTTACCGTTCACTCAGTTTGGAATTGTCGGTCTCCACGTTGATCAATCCGACTAGGTACTCATGTCATCGACGAAATCTTTCCAACGGTACAATATTCAAATATTCATTTGTTGATATTGATACAGGATGTTCATGGTTACTTGTTCTGGTCTCATCTTCCCCTCGAATTCCTTTCGTTGTTACAACGGTCTTGCAATACGTCTGGTGCAGACCTTTGCGCAAGGATTCTTGAAACAGCAAAAGGAATTCGAGGAGGCGATTAGACATATCTGATTATCCTAAACATCACGTGTCAACATTATTGACTAATGGTTGCGATATACTTCCAACTAAAAAGATTCGAGTCGATGACACGATAATATTTACATCTGGAACCAAAAAAACATTCACAAAAAAACATTCACAAAAAAACAAATTTTACGAAACAACATGGAATCGAATCAAGGAACCTACTGAGCATGCTATTTTTTTACATTTTAATATACTTATGTGCGGATGATCAAATAAGCATACTTTTTCCTACGGTACTATAATGTTATTGGACTTGGTTTGATAAAAGTTTGTTGCCATCAGTACTGGAAAGGCAATGATGAGTTTATATGGGTCCCGGAAAACCTGAGGCTATCCGGAACTTGGCACGGCAACATATTCGGTTTGCAGCCATGTTGGATGTGCCCTGCTTTTCCCGATTGCTTCCTAGTCTGAACCTCCTATTTAAGCCTTAATAGGTAATTTGTATGAAATTCCGACATCAGGTTTGTGACTCAGTTCTTTTGATGTGGAATCTTATCCTACTAAATATTCGTGTCATCGATTGGAATCTTTCCACTCAGATTATTCCAATTTTCATATGCTGATATCGATACGTGATTTTTATGGTAGCGAACTTTTCTCATCTTCACTTCCATTACCTTTCGTTGTCACAAAAATCTGGCAACACGTCTGGTGCAAACCTTTGCAGAAAGATTTTTGAAACAGCAAAAGGAATTTGAGGTGGAGATAAGACGGGTTTCACTACCCTGAACATCACCTATCTATATCACCGACTGATGATTGGGATAGACTTCCAAGTGGTAAGATTCGATTCGATGACACGACAATATTTAGATATGGAACAACAGGATGCTTTACTATTTATAAAGGCGATGATGAATGTCTTCTGGACACCATCTTGGCGAGGTAACAACAGCATAGCTGTCGTTGCAGCCATGCCAGATCTGAGCCTTACCTTATATTACTTTTATACTTTATGCCGTCACAGGTTTTCAGAAGGCTGTGCAAAGTATTAAGACTTCTAAAAGGATTTCCGGACGAATTCTTCCAACACACAACGGGGTTGTTCTTAGTTTTGTAAATAAGTTAGAAAAGAATGTAGCCAGAATTTTCAACTTTGTATCATTTACATGGCTAAAAATTGTCGTTACAAATGTTAGAACATACCATTAGTTTTGTCATGTTTCAACCCATTATGTTCCAATTCTAGAATGTTCACGGTATCGAAAAATGCCGTCACGGAGTGGTGGGTATCGAACACTCGTTATCTATATGTACTATAGCGCCTGCACCGGCCACCTTAACATTATAATAAGTCGAAAATTCTTGGCCTGTGAATGGGCTAACTTTGGTCCATTAAACTGCCAGCAGCTAGGGGTGTTCATGGGTTGGGTAATATCCGAATAAACCGATAACCAAAACCGAACCGAACAGAAAATAACCGAACTGAACTCGTAACCGAACCGAATTTGCTAAAACCGAACCGAACCGAAATAAAAGTTCGGTTATGGTTTTAGCAATCCAAACTGAAAACCAAACCGAAAACCGAACAAACCGAATAAACCGATAACCGAACCGATGAACACCCCTACCAGCAGCTGGCCATCACCTTCTTATTCTTTGTCGTTGATAACATACAGAGAAGTTCTTATCTAAATCAACCAACGCATGAGACTTTCTTCCACGCAAACCACCGTCATTGATTTCGTCTTCTAGATCTACCAAAGTTAGTTGTTTTAACGCTCCCACCAGTTGTTGTGTGTTTATATATGTTATTTCATACTTTTTTGCTTAGCTTTTAATTTTTGGTGCGCGTTGTTTTTGCATGTGTTGTTGTACTGACTACGTTATTTGTTAATGTTAATATGTGCTCATTGATTTCTATACGTGTGACCATGAATCTTGCTTGTTGTTTTTCAAAGGTGGTTGTTTGTGTTATATATTGTTTTGTTTATTTTGTTTCTAGTACATATATGCTTATAAGCCTATTATATAAGCTTAGACACACACCCATTAAAGGATCGATACACTCACAAATAAAATAACGTTGATCTATTTTGATTTTTTAGGCGTCAAACAGGTCCCAACAAGAAAAGCCTGAAATGGGCCTGTTGGGTTTATATGGCGTTAAGAATTGGGTTTCATTTCATTTTTGCATTAATCTTGGGCCATATAGGATTAAACTTGATTAGTAGTGGGATGACAGATTGACAGGATGACAGTGATATTCGTATTCGTATTCATATTCTTATTCTTGTAAACATACTTGCTGCATGATAGTGGATCAATAATTAACTAGTCGATTTAAATACTAAATTCACATAGGATAAAGAGAAAATCAGAGCTTAGTCATATGACTTTGAGTCTAAAAAAATATAAGGCACATGTGGTAGACAATTATAATGTGCAATTCTATGGTACTATTTCAGAAGATAACAATTAACAAAAGTTGGTTTTAAATAAATTGAAAATATTAAGGGTGCAAAATGAACTTTTGAAAAAGTTGTGGTTCAGGGCATAGTTGTCAGGATCCCGATCCTGATCTTAGGATCTTACGATTTTACGATACTGCGAAGCAAAAACGATCCGGATCCTACATAGGATCTTTGCAAGCTTAAGATCTTATAGGATCCCGATCTTGACCATACGATCTTACGATCTAATCCGATCCGATCTTACTTTTCTCGGATTACAAACTAAAAAACTACAAATTTATGGGTTGTTTGTTTGTAGAATTCAAAAAACAACATGTTAATTTTTTTAAACATTTTATAATCATAATTTAGGACAACATTTATATGAAACATTCATAGTATTTTGTGGTTATAATGTATTAGAATTTGTAGATTTGTATAAAATTACATAAACTATTAAGAAATAACATTATAGTAGGATCTTAAGATCCCGATCCGATCTTACGATCACGATCTTGCAAAGACGAAAACGATCCTGGGTAGGATCCCGATCTTGACAACCTTGGTTCAGGGTTCATTAGATCTCCCCTCGTGCGGCTCACACGCTGACCATTCTGTTTGTTCCTTGCTTTTTAATTCCATTCCTCGTGCACTTTTAAATCATTTTCTTCTTCCACCTTTGACCATAATTTGCTAGAATTGAAAACTACAATTTTGCAAGATAAATATACTCACAATTTTAGCTCTTGTGAAAGATGTATAAGACACATAATTTGGCGTTCTTCATTATTCGCCAAAACACGATATAACATGTTATTGGTGTGTCATCTCAGAGTCACTTCATCACTTCACCAGTAACTAAAACCAGGGATGGAGCCATGATCAAATATGGCCGGGTGCACATTATCTTTTGAACCGTAATACCGAAAACACATTTCGAAGGACCAGGTGCATTTAAGATGCATTTAAGAAAAATCTGTATTTTTTTTCAAAAATTAACACTACATCGAAAAAACCATAGGGTTCTCGGGCACCCGCGAGAACCCCCTAGCTCCGTCCCTGACTAAAACACCCTTTAAAAAAAATAATAAAAAAAATAAACCTTGTTGGTACCGCTTGGTCTTATTATTATTTCATTTTCTTTTATTAAAACACACACATTTTGTTAAGCTAAAATTAAAATTGCAATACATAAAATAAAGCGACATTTTGAAAAAATAGAAGTACAATACATAAAGATACTACATTTCGCCTTATTGTTGTCGTTTGAAAAAATGATCCACTAAACCATGTCAAATGTTGGTATGCACATCTTTGTCATGTAGTTCATTTCGGTTCTTTCTATGTACGTTTGCATCTTTCAGTCCATGTACATTGCATATTTTTTTGGTGCAGAGGTAAACTATATATTATATACTCTCCAAAGTTATAATAGAGTCATAAGACAACCTTAGATCTTGGACAAGCCCACAGATCTTTAGAAGACGAAACATTACATCCGATATATGACAAGGGTATGCTATATATCTCATACAGCTGAATATAACAGAACAAGTAATTCATACCAAAACAGCCATTCATTTTTCATGTTTACCTTTTAATGCACCATGTCATCTAGCTACATTTCCAAAACTCTTCCCTACCATGCCACTCAACCATCATCCACAGTAGCCAAGGTAGGATAAAGAGATTGGCGTCACTAGGCACCATAACCCTTCCAATCGAGAGCTCTTCCAAGTACCCTACATTTCCATCTTTACAAATGGCTTCAGGCACTTGGAAACACATACCTCGAGGAAAGCCTACCATTCCTCATATGGCAGTGTATTGAGTGGACCAAGCAGGTTCATCTTTCACTCCTCGCTGTTCAACTCAACATACAATGCCCACCCAAACCATGTACATTGCATTGCATATTTACATTCACTTATTTGAATTTTTTTTATCCTTTACTATTATGTTACGCAATATGATGCAACAATACATAATCCTACGTATCTTGCTCACCTGGTAAGCACGTGTGGGTTGTGCTATAATCTCCCAACGACCCTGAAGGATAACAAAAGCCCATTCCACATCTTTTCTTACACTTTCTTGAGCTCTCTTAAATTTTAAACCATCTTGGGTCCCGACGATCGTGTATGCTTTGACAAAAGAAGACCAATTGAGATAAATACCGTATGCTAGGTAATATCCTCTAGTGCATATTTTACCATTCACAGTTGAGATCCTCAAACAAATTCTACCGATATAGAACATTTAGGTCGTTATTTGCACCTGCTATACCAAAAAATGCATGCCAAATCCAGAATTTTGGGATGCAACTGCTTCAAGCATTATTGTCGAATATTTGTGATCCCCCCGTTTGAATTGCACTTTGTAAGAATTCAGAAAATTCTTCCATTTCCAATGTATACAATCTATACTATCAAGCATAATCGGGAACCCATGATATTTTTCGTGTTTTACATATAGCATCATAATGTCATTGGGGAGGGTTTTCTTAAATACTCCTCCAAGTATAAATCCTATATACATTTGGTAAAATTGTCTACATTATCACGACTACCATGTTCACATATTTGTAAATGTTCATTGAATGCATCGGGTGTTGTCCCGTACACCAATTGACGTATAGCGGACGAGTGCATTTCATAACAGAGTGGATACTTATTTTCCTAGTGGCATTTTGCCGAGATCTAAAAAAATTTAAATGCTCGAGAGTAGGTTCACTGTTATAGTTAATTAGACCTTTGACTATTTGTAAAAATAGTTTTCGACTTATTTGGAACCGTCGCCTAGAATTCATTTTGGTGTATTTTGGATCATCGCCAAACTAATCATCCAAGAGACGTTCTTCGGCGGCTTCATATTCTCGGATATTCTCGGGGTATATGTGTCCGAGTGTGTGAAATAGTGGCTCCATCGTCGTCAAATGCTAGAAATTGTTCATGATATTCGTATAAACGTAATAATTCTTCGACCTCGAGCATCATCGTAAAAAAGATCCATATATGAAAATTAAAAGTGTGTGAAATATGGACTAGTGGATTAAAATGTATGTGAAAGTTTATATCAATTGTGATTTGGTTGAAATGTTTGAAAAATAGATGTTAAAAGAAGGTATTTATAAGTGAAAGGGGGTTTATTTTTTTTCAGTTGCATTTTTAAACGTTATATAACGTTAACTTTTGAAAAAAAGAAAAGAGGAGGAGGACGACGGTACGCCACTGCCGCAAGTGCAAAGGCACATGTCACCATTAAATTCGATTTTTTGCAGACGGAGAGGGCAAATAATTGATTGCACCGGGCACTCAAATGTAAAACAAATGTTATGATTTCAAATTATGTTCTGGTCATGTTTCTTTAATCATGTTGTTACATAATTTATCTACGTCATTTAGGTGATCTATACCTTAGGGTTAAATTTCTGTTCCGAATTTCTTGTTGGAATTAGATAACATGACATTCAATAAATAATCACAAAAACATCAAAGAACACATGCGGAAGCGTATAGGATTTATTAGTGAACAATTAATTAAAATAAAAGAATATGTGTACCTTTTCTTGATTCTAGCCGAACAAGAATCAAATCCACAAACTAGCAACGGATGAACCCTAATTTGATTTAATTAGGATTATATGAATTACCCCTTACCGTTTTGTAATTCAATCCAAGATAATAATAATAGTGTGTTATTACTACGTTCTTTTACTCACGTACTAAACCGAATTAAAGTAATGCTAGTTTTTATCAAACAAATAACTTTGTTTTGGAAAAAGGTTTGGATCGACACCCTAAGGATGGCCGATCGGTTTGGAGAGCAAAAACACACACAAAACTGTTTTAGGGTTTAGGTAATGAATACAAGAGATGTAAAAACAAGACCCCTAGCCTTGTATATATACCCAAGCAAACTTGGTGAACAAGTTGTGGCTTTGTTTCCTTTTTCCTTGGCGTCGATCGGTGCATCATCCCAAGGGATTCGGAAACTTCCAAACTTTGTAATCTAGTCCTTTTCCAAATACATTTAACGCCCGTTAGTCCATTACATTAATTACTTAATGTTCGTTAGTTATTTCGTTTAATAAATAAACAAATATAACGTTTATATTTAATTATTAACTTTAAATTCTCATACGTAAAGCGTGCAATCCCGTAGTCTCGAGTTCGATCATAACTCACGTCTACTAATTTATATCCATAAAACTAACAGCTCCCACTTGGATATATCTTAATAGAGTGATCACATCGGTTAGCGTCTAGCAACACTTCGATGCCTCTAGTACGAATCGAGTAAGGCTCCTGGAAAACCTTTTAATGATTTCTCATTATTATTATCCTTTTGTTTCTATTACCACGTTAAATAAAGATATGGAATTAAGTCATTCTTTATAAAACTATTCTGTTTCTCGTTGTAAGTGCTTGGCCAAGATTACCGAATCATCTAAACATATTTAGGGGAGATTTGGGTGAGGCCGCACAAACATCTTGTCAACCCTACGAGGGGCCCAGCAGTATTAAACTCCAAATAAATTTGAAGGAACAAATTCTATCTTGACTACAAGAATAACCCACAAACTTTGTAACATTTCTGAAAACAACCCTTATGACTACCAATTACGTATAGCGTTAAGTTGCTTCACAGAAATGCACTACATTCATGACACTTATCTGGTATCTCAAGTCTAAGGATAACTATTCATAATTTACTTATAACAATATCCACAATGTAAATTATGTAGTTGAGATAAGTCCTATATTCAATTCATTGAATATCATCTAAAATTGGTATGCATTCTCATCAATATACTTTCAAGTATATTCTACAATATCTCTCAGATTTGTCTTAATTTAATGATACTCCCATATCATTAATCGACAACGGACATTTATAATAACTTAGTTACTCACGGATTAAACATGCAAATTTAGGACAACAATATTATAAATGAAAATAAACATAATCCAAACTTTATTTCATTGAAAATAATAAATGTTTTACAATATCCTTTATCCAAATACTAATCACGCATTATGCATGAAACTATTAGCTAAACCGAAGTCCAATTCCATTGGCAAGTCCTACAAGCTTGTCTTTAGCTAAAGCCTTAGTGAACGGATCAACTAAGTTATCATCTGTGTGAACTTTTAGTAGATTTATTTCACCTTCACGGACTTGTTCCCGAACATAGTGATACTTCCGTAGAAAATGACTGGTGCCCTTCATGACTCCAGGTTCATTGGTAAATATGATTGCGAGCAATTTTCACAATACATATCAATAGGCTTATCTCAATTGAAGGCATAACACCAAGCCCTGAAATGAATTTTCTAATCCAAATAGCCTCCATTGCAGCTTTCTTAAAAGCAGTTATGTATTCGGCTCAGTTCGCACATCGCATTACTCGCTTCTTGCTCTTCCAAATAATCTGCTCTCCATTGATGACAAAGACATAGCCCGCCCGAGACTTCGTATCATCTTTATCACACCGCCAGACGCATCACAAGTAATCTGTAACACCAAGTTCTGTGGTCCGGATTTCCTCCATACACTAAAAACATATCTTTCGTATTCCTAAGATACTTCAGAATATGTTTAACATCAATCCAGTGAAGTTCACCCGATTCTGCTTGATATCGACCGTCATGTTTTGAGCTTAACGCCACATCCGCCTTGTGCATCTCAAAGATACATAATAGATCCTACAAACGAAGCATAAGGAACTTTCTACATGTGTGCCACCTCAGGTGTTGAAGCACACATATCGCTACATAAGCCATGCTTTACTTCCATCGCAAATATCCTTTCTTGGAATTTTGCATATTGAATCTCTTCAATATTTTAACAATGTAAGCACTTTGACTTAAATCAATTAACCGCTTTGACCTATCTCGGTAGATATTTATTCCTAATGTATGCAGCTTCTCCTAAATCCTTCATGGAAAAACACTTCCCAAGATATGCCTTAACATTTTGAAAACTCGGAATGTCTTTTCCCAAAATTAATATGTCATCGACATAAAGAATTAGGAAAATTACATCACTCCCACTAACTTTGTGATATACACATGGCTCATCAAGATTTTGAATAAATCCATACTTTTTGATTTCTTCATCAAATCTCTTATTCCATTGCCTTGATGCTTGCTTCAATCCATAAATGGACCTTTGAAGTTTGCATACACGGTTTGGAAATTGTGGATTCACGAACCCTCAGGTTGCTTCATATAGATGTCTTCATCTTAGCGACCATTTAAGAAGGCGGTTTTGACATCCATTTGCCATATCTCATAGTCATAGTATGCCGCTATAGCTATGAGAACTCTAATAGCTCTAATGTCACTACAGTGAGAAAAGGTCTCCTCGTAATCTATGCCATAAGTTTGAGTAAAACCTTGGGCAACTAGACGAGCTTTATAGACGTGTACATTGCCATCCATGTCAGTCTTAATCTTATAGAGCCATTTACTTCCAACCACCTTGGCGTTTGGAGGTAAGTCAACCACTACCCAGACTTCATTTTCTCTCATGGATTGCATTTCCCCATTCATTGCAACATGCCATTTATCCTTATCAGGACTTGCCATGGCAGCTTTATAACTAGTAGGCTCTCAAAGATCTCCTAACATAGTTTCCTCAACCTCTACGTTAAGACATAGACGCTCAGTGCACGCTTTTCCTTACTTGGATCTACGAACGAAATCACTTCAACTTCGGTGGAGGACCCGGACTATTAGGTTCTACCAGAAGTACGTTAGTGTTTTCAGAAGGTAATGCATCTTCATGATCATCTTCCAGATCATAAACTCTCCCAATGAATTCTTGAGATACGAGATCTCTTTCAAGAAAATCTCCATACCTAGCAATAATTACTTTATTTTCAGTTGGATAGTAAAAGTAGTAACCCATAGTTTCCTTAGGGTATCCTACTAAGATACACTTTACAGATCTTTGTTGGAGTTTATCTGCACGAGTCACGTTTAACATACTCGCAACCCGCACCTTTAAATAAGACAGGTTAGGAGCTTTACTATGCCATATTTCATATGGTGTCTTATCAACCTTCTTTGTAGGAACCATATTTAGAATGCGAACAACTGATTCCAAAGCATAATCCCAAAAGGATAAAGGTAGTGTTGGATCGATGTACTCTAACCAAACTAACTTAAATAGCTTGTTTAAGGTTTAATAACCTCGGATAAATCCTAAGTTATTAACAAAGAAACACTGAACAAACTCTATTAAGTATGCAGAATTTACTTAAAAAAGCTAAGAATAATAACTTTTATTATTAACTCTAAATCTGCTTATTATGCAGATACTTAAACAACTCTAATAATATCGAACTTCTCTAAAACTTATAAACTCGTGAAACTCTAAGACTCGCACATCTAATGCCAATGCAGGGGTCCTTTTATAGGCTCAAGGATAACCCTAGTCGGTTTACAAATTGTATCCTTGTACGACAAGTAATCTAATACAAAATATTCTAGAGTTACAATACTTTCTATAAACGAATATAACAGTTCTTTGTTCTTGCAATACTTTGACTTTCATGTGCAGACTTTAACTTTATCTTTAGCAGACTTTGACTCTTTGACTTTTCTAGTACTTTATCAATCTTCAAAGACTTTCATATCCCAACAATCCTCCCCTAACTTGAATTCTACTAGCTTGACTTCAAGTTCCTTTGTGAATTTTATCTTTAACAACCTTCATCTCTAAGACAGATTGTTTCTTAGTCTTTGGATTGTATCTCTGTAGAGTGTCAGTGCTTGTCAAAGTATCTCTAGAACTATTCTTTTACAAAGATCATCCAAGAAGCTCCATCTTTTCAGCAACACAGCAAATATGACAATTTGTACACTAATTCAGTTTAAGTTGCATACTATTCTCATCACTTCCAGGTGTGTTAACTCCTGTGAGAAGTGAATCATTGAAAATTTAATGGATTTAGATCTCTTTACCAAAGCCATTAACTCTGGAGTAGCCAAATGTTTTGGTGTGTAAGACCATGGTACATTGATAACCATATGATTTTTAGCAAATCATCAGCTATCAACAGATTTGAATTGTCTTTATCAAAAGCTATACCCTTCAGGACTAGTTAGTTCTTTTATCTAATGGTGAACTAATTACCAATAATGGTTTTTCCCCAGCCTTTACCACAAGCCATTTTCTTGTGGGCTAGCCAACTCTTCACATTAACCGATATGGTGAGTTGATTACCATACAACTTATTAGCAAGTTGTCAACTAAAACGGATTTGAAATATCTTTACCGTGAGCCGCTTGCTCATGGATTAGCCAATCCTTTTGTAACCATGGTGGATTGATGACCTATTGATATTTCCATCTCAAAAACCATTTATTTTATTCAACCTTTGTTTCAAAATATTTGTTACTTAACAAAAGGTTTCTTTAAAAAAACACTTAAGCGGTTAAAAGCGCAAGCAATACTTTGATGAAAGTAATGTTTGATTAGCAGATTTTGAATAAATTATGATTTATCAAAAATAATTTATTCAAATAAGATTCATACCAGTATCATCCTCATCAGAATAGTAGTCCAGCTTGATAAATAGATTGATAACCATGCAAGCAATTTCATTATCCTCTTCTACTTCCATTCCATGCTCTAGCATCCTTCTCATAAGCTCAACTGTAAGAGGGTATCTTCTATTTGCAAACATGTGTATCATTGTACCATTTTCCATCTCTAAAACATGAACACGGACTCTTCAAACAATCTCCAGAGACAATTTCCCAATTCTCTTGATTCTTCCAAATATCATCACAGCTCTTTAGCTTCCCATGCAGGTTGTAAGATCTCCAAGTAAAACTAAACCAATCCATTCTAATGGATTATGTTCAAAGTAAGCTTTCACCACATGATATAAATAGAATAGATCCACTCTATCTAGAATGTGCAATAAATCCCATAGCCTATTGAATACTCTGAAACTTTCATCTTCTTTATGAAATATCAGATAATCTCCTTCTTTGGATTTCACAACTTCAAAAGCACTAATCTGAGATCTGTTCATCTTCATGTCAACATCTTCTTTGGAATATTCAAAATCTAATACTCTGAGATAATTCCTTAGTTCATCCCTAGTCTCAGATCTTAACTCAACTTTTTCTTTCTTTGAGAACTGAACATCTTTAACTTCAGTTTTCCTTTTTCTTTTGAAACTCTTCTTCCTTTCTCATTACAGTCCAAGTAGCTTCATCTATAAAATCTTTGATTCTTTCAACATGTTTCTTATAAGCTTCCCTAGCAAAGATCATACACTCTTTTCATCTCAAAATAATTAAACCTTTGCAATCCTTTATACCCTTGACTTTTAAGATAAGCCATCATAGCATTTATGTCTTTAGCTTTATTAGGTCTTTTTGGCATAAATCTAACAGAGTAGGTGATCAGTAATGGTTCAAAGAACTTCAAAGATCCAATTCTTCTTGTATTCTCCTAGCTGCTTCTTCATTAATTGCCTCTTCATTAGTAACTTCAACCACTACTTCAAAGATTAAGTTCTTCTTGTACTTTTATAGCTGCAGCTTCATTCCTAGCAACTTCAATTGCTCTAAGCTCGCCCAAAGTTAACTTTTTCTTCTTAGTTTCTACCAGAACACCCTTTCCTTTATCTTTAGTATCAATTGTAGGTTGAGAAGCTCTTGGTTATTCCTCTGCAACTTCTGAAATAGTAACACCACCCCTTGGTTTGAGTGTAGCTTCCTCCTCTTGTATAACAGTTGAGGGACCAACAACTTCCTCTTCAAAGTTCAACAACCTTGGTGTTAACAATTCTTGCCTGTAGGATCCTTATTTTTCAGTACTTTGATCTTCAGTACCTTGATTTTCAGTACTTTGAACTGGAACTTGAACTTGCTCTTCTGTATCTTGAATGTTCTCGTTTCTTCACCTTCTGTGTTCATTCTCTTTAACATCTTCTTTCAAATTCTCTTCTTCTAAATTCCTCCCCAATTGGACATTGTTGGTGAACCTTTGGCGCTTGCTTTTCTTAGACTGCCTTTGCTCTTTCTTCTTTGATTTGACCCAGATACGATGATGTTGAACCAAAGGCCAAACAAAATTCTTTAACCGTCTAAACTTGAGATTCAATTTCTTAATCTGCTTAGCTTGAGCCTCAGTAGTCTTTTGCAACTTAACCAACTCCCTTGTCAAAACATAATTATTCAATGTTAATTCTTCAGGGGGTATGGTATGTGAATCAACACCTTGAAGTGATGAATGTTCCTCTGATTGAGAAGCAGGAACAGATCTTTGTGGAGATGGAGAAGGTGAAATTGCAACATCTTCTTGAACTTCAGTACTCGGAGAAGCAGTACCTTGTTGAGATGCAGTACCTTCTTGAGATGCAGCTTGTGGAGAAGCAGTACTTGCAGATGCAGACTTGCAGATGCAGAGACCTTCAGAGCTTCATCTTCTTTAGCAGCTTTAATGTACCAACAACTTCCATCATAGAAGTAGTTAAGGAGTATCCTTCCAGTGAATTGATCACTCTTCCTAGCCATAAAGGTGAAAATTTTGGCTTGTTGAACCACAAATGGTAAAAGATCTGTTGGCTTAGGAACATCAGAAAGTTGTTTATGGAGAAAGACTTGAACAAATCTTGGATATATTAGCCACTTTGAACCATGAGTGATATGGGAAAGCATTCCATCAAGAATGAGCCTTGAGAAATTAAAAACACGATCTGTAGACAAACCCACAATAGCAGATGCTATATTTGATCCAAACTGTTCCCATGAAGTACTTTTTGCACTAATACAGTGAAGCAACACATGTACTAAAAACTTCCATTGAGGGCAAAAGAGTTGTTTCCTAAATGTTTGTTCATGTAAAGACCCTTCATAACCAATATGTCTAAAAGTATCCCATATTAACTGCTTATCAAACCGAATAGCCCCATATTCATCATTAAACAACAAGTCTTCTCTAATGGAGGCTTCATAATCTTCACAGCTTCTTCCAAAGAATGTAGCTCTAATATAAAATTCATCATTCTCCATATTTTCCATAGCAAGAGCCCAAAAATCTTGAATCCAGTGGCTCAATTATATCCGGCTCCACTAAAAGAGCATAACCGATTGGCGATCCAAGAAGATAATCAATGATATCATGAAAAAGTGCATTCGCTTCAGTCTTATCTAAATTAGCCACCAAATTGTGCTTTGAAACTGGTAGACGATTCGCCATTGTGTAATATGTGAGCACAATAAGAGATATAATCGAATAATATAGAGGAGATGAGAAAAATATGGAAAAGATTTTAAAGTATCAAGATGAGAGGAAAATCGAGAGTAGTTATTTATAGTTGAGATTTAAAAAATCACAACCATAAATACCAAAGTTACCGTTAGAATTAATTACCTCTCAATATTACCGTTGGAACTGTACGTTAATAAGACAAACAAGACTTTCCACGTATGCAAGATCTTGTCCCAAGCAAGATTACTTTCCAAGCAAGATACTTTCATAAATAACATTACTTTTCCAAATTCCTCTCAGATAAGCTAAGTACACATAAATATCCTCCCCTCAAGCAATGCATAGGACTATACTAATACTAAATAGTCCTCCCCTTAAATGTAGCTCAATAGTTAATCATGCCAATGCTCACCACCAAGTGATTGAATCTTGAAACATCAAAGCCTTTGGTGAGTAAGTCACCTACATTATCATCTCAGGTGAACTTTAACCACATTAATGAGCCTGTGCTCATAGCAATCTCTAATAAAGTGATGCCTAATCTGTATGTGCTTGGTCTTGGAATGATAAACTAGATTCTTCACAATACAAATGGTACTCTCATTATCCATATTGATAGGAGTATTCTTGAAATTGAACCCATAGTCCAAGAGTTGATTCTCGTGATCCACAAAACTTGTCCACAACAGCTTGCACATCATTTTTCTAAGCTCTTCATGTCTAAGCTATACACATCATTTGTACTTGGTACTCTAAGAACGACCAAGTTATCATCAACAGGCTTAAAGTTAGGGGAAAGAATGAGACATTCTGTGTCAGTGAATAACACAGGATGCTTTTTATCACAGATTTGAGAGACTGACAATAAGTTGAACTTAAGCTCCTTCACATATCTAACATTCTCAAAATCAATACGCCCCGCTTTGATAGTTCCTTTTCCAGTAATCCTTCCTCCATTGGGATCATTCCCAAATGCAACTCTTCCTCCACTCATATTTCTAAAATCAGGCAGTGATCTCTTTGTCTCTCGTCATACTTCCAGAGCAACCACTATCTACAATCGATGATCTTTAAGCTCCTCTTCGGGTTGCCTCGCACAAAAGAAAAGAGTTAGTGATCTTTAGGAACCCAAGCCATTCTTGACTTGTGTTCCCTTGTGGAGTCACAAACTCAAATTCTTTGAGTATGTAATTTCCACTATTTTTCAAAACATGATCCGGAATTATCTTTTGATTTTTAGCATGTGGATTTTCAAAACTTTCCGGTTTTCAACACAACTCTCTTTTACAAGTTCATTCTCTTTTTCTTGTATCACAAAAACATCTGATTCACTTTTTGTTGAAAGTACCGTTTGTCCCTCAGCCAGTACTTTCCCTCTTAACCTATTCTCGCAGTTTAACACGTGGTTCCTGTAATCTAGATCCCCTATGTGAATTATAATACCTTCTAGGTTGATAGTGATGAGATCTCCTGGGATTCCTATTCCAATGAGTGATCGACTTTGTTATTTAGCTGAGCAAGACTTTGAGAAAGTACGTGCTTAGAATTAACAAGACTTTGGAAAGTAATGAGATAATCAAGGTTTTGAAAAAGGTCTTCTCGTGTGGGTATCTATGATCCGGTGAGTAATTTCGTGATTGACCCTATTTGAATTATTCCAGCGGTTTTTGCTCTTTAGGTTTTAAGTTGGCTGCACTGTTCTTTGGAAATTTGCTAAGGTATTTTGAGTGATGTTCACAATCCTTGATTAAATGAGTAGGACTAAAACACACAAAACACAGCTTTTGACCCATACTTCCAAAGTGATTTCTTCTATGTCTATGACCAAAACTAGTGTGCCTTCTAGGTGAATGATTAAACTTGTTTTGACCAAAGTTATCCCAAAAGGTTTAGCAAGATCGTTTTGAAAAGGTTTTCTTGAAGGTATCGCTTGGAGCAAGACTTTGAGTTGAAGGTACCGCTTGACTTTGAACATTGTTTTCGTGAGTCTCTTTGGGGTTTTCAAACCTAGATTGACCAAGTAGCTTTTTCCTAAATTCTGACTGCCTACTCCAAAACAAGAAACATCGGGCCTAAGGGGTTGATGACTTCCAGTGGGATGTGGAACTGCATGATAACCATTATCTTTCTTATACTCGGGAGGTGGTTCACTAATTGAATCCTCATTACTAGATGTGTCTACATAATTAATGAGTTCATCATCACTAGTGGTTATATCCTCTAGGTCATCATCAACTTGATTCTCTTCTATGTTATCAAAGTCTATTCCAAAACCTAATTCAGCTTTTAATATAAGCTAACCTTCTCTGCTTTTGAACATAAGTAACATGTGACGGCACTGTGCTCACCCCAAGCAAACTTAGCTAACAAATCATCTCTTTCCTTAGTCAGTTTCTCTATTTCAGCAATTTTACAGTTTAATTTCCATTCACTTAGTTTTAACTGATAACTGTCCCAAGTACTTGATTTTTTTCCCCAAGCTACTTCATTATTTTCATGTGTTAAGATTTTAGCTTCCATAGATTCTTAGGTAATTTGGTAACCACTACCTCGACCTAGCCCTAACACAATTATCTCTTTCAATCACATAACTGCCAAGTAATTTGTGATAAAAATCATGACAATTTGAGCATACCTCAGAGATAGGAGTTGATGCAGATTCAGTCGACATCTTCAGGTTTTCTTCTTAGTCAGGGTTTCCACACAAGCTCTGATACCACTTGTTGGATCGATGTACTCTAACCAAACTAACTATATAGCTTGTTTAAGGTTTAATAACCTCGGATAAATCCTAAGTTATTAACAAAGAAACACTGAACAAACTCTATTAAGTATGCGGAATTTACTTAACAAAGCTAAGATGAATAACTTTTATTATTAACTCTAAATCTGCTTATTATGCATACTTAAACAACTCTAATAATATCGAACTTCTCTAAAACTTATAAACTCGTAGAACTCTAAGACTCGACATCTAATGCCAGTCTAGGGTCCTTTATAGGCTCAGGGATAACCCTAGTCGGGCTTTACAAATTGTATCCTTGTACGACAAGTAATCTAATACAGAATATTCTAGAGTTACAATACTTTCTATAAACGAATATAACAGTTCTTTGTTCTTGAAGTACTTTGACTTTCGTGTGCAGTACTTTGACTTTATCTTTAGCGGTACTTTGACTCTTTGACTTTTTCCAGTACTTTATCAATCTTCAGTACTTTCATATCCCAACAGGTAGAGTAGTAAGATTAAACATAGATCGTATCATGTCCAACAATGTATGATTTCTTCTCTCAGATACACCATTTTGTTGTGGACTATATGGAGAAGTGAGATTCTGGACAATTCCATTCTCAGCTAAGTAATCTTTAAACTCTTGGCTTAGATACTCGCCTCCTCTATCGGATCGAAGATCTTTAATCTTCTTTCCCAATTGCAGTTCTACTTCAAATTTTGAAAACCTTAAATGTTTCAAACACCTCATGTTTATGCTTAAGTGAATAAACATAACCATAACAAATTTAAATCATCAAGAAGTTAAGAAGTAGCTAGCACCTCTCTTTGACACATGTCTAAGTGGTCCACACACATCAGTATGAATAAGACCAAGTAGATCATAAGCCCTCTCCATATTGCTATGAAAAGGTTTCTTAGTCATCTTTTCCGATATGCATGACTCACATTTATCAAATGATTCATCATTGATATTTTGCAAAAGCCCTTCTTGTTGCAGCTTATGCATGCGAGCCTTGCCTATATGAGCAAGTCTACATTGCCAAAGATAAGAAGAATTCAAGTCTAACTTTATCTTCTTGTTAATGCTAAACATTGAATTATTATTATTGTTAGATTCATTTCCAATCACATCCATTTCAAACACACCATTCATAGTAATTGCTTTAAAATAAAATATACCATTTAAAGAAACATCAATTCCATTACGTGAAATAGTATGAGTAAAACCATCATCCAACAAAACTGAAAAGGAAACAACACCTCTAATTATTGAAGGTGCGTAATGACAATTGTTCAATAACAGTACTAAGCCTGAAGGCAATACTAAACTAAACGCCTTATGCTTCAACAAATGCATGCCATTTCCCACGCAAGTGCATATTGCTCCCCATAGGCAAGCTTCCTTTCCACTCTAAACCCATGCAAGGTATTACAAATGTGAATACCACAGCCCGTATCATATACCCAGGAATTATTATGATTTAGAGTAAATAATTCAAAGACAAATAAATTACCGTAAGGACCGCTACCATGGACCCTTCGTACTTCATCTTATTTTGCCGCAATTAATCAAGATAGAGAGCACATTTTCTTCCAATGCCCAACGTTTCACAGTGGTGGCATGCTTGATCCTTTTTAGGATTTTCCTTCCAAGGAGTAGGGTTCTTCTTGGGTTGAGGTTGATAGGCCATCACTTGTTTGCCTTTATCAACCTTTCCCTTACCCTACCCCTTCTTGTTGTTCGCGACGCCGGTTTTGGCTTATTAATCCTTCCACCCTGAATAGCAAGTACCGGCAAGTAGGAACCTTTTGAGGCAACCCTTTCTCATAGTCAATTAGCAATGCAGGTCAGAATCGCCTTCCCCACGCAGCGCATATTGAAATTTCTAACAAAACCATTAAAATCCTTGTTAAGGGATCTATTAATCAGATTCACAACCATGTCATCATCATAAGTTTTGCCAAGTGCTTTTAGCTGGTCCATGTAACCTTTCATTTCAAAGACATGAGCACTTACGGGTTTACCCTCACCTTGCCTACCGTAACGCGGTCGGTCAAGTCATAAATCTCGACGCGTGGCTTCTCAAACATAGTTCGAAGTTCATTGAGCATATTATATGGGAAATAATGTTCGAACCGCTTTTGAAGAGCAGATTCCATTGTTCCCAACATAAGACAAGCCACATCATTATGACGCTTATAAGTTGCCAATCGCCCTTTTGAGCTTGAGTAGCATCAGGACCAGTTGGTTGTTCAGGACAAGGTTCATAAAGATATTTCAACCTCGTCAGAATCTACGAAAATTCTCAAAGAGCGTGCCAATCATTGAAATTCTTAGAGCCACCAACTATTCTCGATCAAAAAGCTTTTGAACGCAGAACTTAGTGCAGTGTTAGTGTTATCGTTATTTTGAGCCATTTCTACCGAAAAAGTTCAAGTATTAGTATTTTCGATAATACAACTTTTCAAGAAAATAAAATATACCCAACGGTAATATAAACATATAACCATATAATTTTCTCGAAAACTAGGATCCAAATTATTATAGGTTCATTACATCGTTGATCTCTAGCAACTTAACGCATATAATAAGGTAATCTGTCGAACATTAATTGGCAAACAATTTCCAACTCCTAGATCATTATGGGATTTATATTTTCCAACGTTATTGCAAATATAAACATGTTTCATCCCATCTTATGCCATTGAGTCCAAGTCTCACATCCTACTCAACTTAAGTGTCTAACCTAAAGAGCGCAAATATATGTCCATGTAAGGTCTCACTTTACATAGAGATTTACCTCTCCATCACAATCTAGCCAAGTACTCTCATTACATAAATTGCAACTTCAAGTGTTCCTTTTAATTAGATGGCATAAAACTTAATTTAAAAGGGTACTAGTTTTGATTTTATGTGGTCAAATCAAATATGTACAAAGATGTCATGCATTCATCTTGTAGCATAAATTTAATAAAAACCTTTTTATTACCAATTTATAAAGATCAAATTATTAAAGTTTTGATTGAGGTATTGGGTTCACCAATCAAGGAATTTAGTGTTAATTATCGTCCATTATACCGTACTTTTGCATAAGTGTAAACACTTAGTGTTTTGGGTAATTACCGAAGTGGCGCATGAAATTAAAACTAATTAGCCCTTAAGATGAGTTTGCACATTTTATGGCTTACTAAGTAGCTCCATTCGAACTTCTGGGAGAGGACCATGTAAGCGAAAAGCATAACCTTAGACATCCTTTCTTCAGCTGACTGTGCACTTCTTTATTAACCCCTTTATAGTTCATTCTAATGGGTGAGCCGTTCAATCATTTGTACCAAAGTCACCAATCAATTAAACTATTGAAAACTTAACTCTTCCAAAACAAATCAAATTTCGCCATTGTTTTGTCCGATATTTTTCTATTCAAAATTACCCTTTGCTTAAATTGTCGCACATAATAAACAAACAAGTAATACCAATAAAAAATAAACTACTAAAAACAATGCTCACATAATAAACAATTTTACGTTAATGTAAACAAGTAGCCACATGCAACTTATTCGATAAAACCCTATTAATAATCAATATCTAGGTTAAATTAATGTATATATCAATTTAGGGTTTTCACTCCAACAATAGAAAGTGAGCCACATACATCGAAGAATCGATTGCGTAAACCATTAATTAAAATATACCAAATTGCACATAATTGATTCATTAATATATAATTGGAGTTTTCCCCAATTCAAGATTTATCGTAATTAAATATGTCTCAACAATTAAACAATTATCAAAGCAACTTATCCATGACTAACATGCATGTATAATCATGGATATCATAACAATTATACAAATAAGTCACAAGATCGCATATAAAAAATTCCATGACACATAACAAATTATTCATGAATTAATCAGGTAACTAATATATTAATTCTAGGTTTTAATAAGGTTAGCAAATAATTTTCAAAACCCTAAAAATTTATGTATGTGTCGACCAAAAAAAATAGGGGTACGCCCCAATTAACTAAAAAAATCGACCAAACAAAAATTAAACATAAACCCGAGATTAATAATATCAAACAACTTACAATTATTTGTTTTATTACGCGTTTATGTAATTAATTACTCATTAAAAACCAATGACTCGTGATGCCACTGTTGGAATTAGATAACATGACATTCAATAAATAATCACAAAAACATCAAAGAACACATGCGGAAGCATATAAGATTTATTAATGAACAATTAATTAACATAAAAGAATATGCGTACCTTTTCTTGATTCTAGCCGAACAAGAATCAAATCCACAAACTAGCAACGGATGAACCCTAATTTGATTTAATTAGGATTATATGAATTATCCCTTACCGTTTTGTAATTCAATCCAAGATAATAACAATAGTGTATTATTACTACGTTCTTGTACACACTTACTAAACCGAATTAAAGTAATGCTAGTTTTTATCAAACAAATAACTTTGTTTTGGAAAAAGGTTTGGATCGACACCCTAAGGATGGCCGATCGGTTTGGAGAGCAAAAACACACACAAAACTGTTTTAGGGTTTGGCTAATGAATACAAGAGATGCAAAAACAAGACCCCTAGCCTTGTATATATACCCAAGCAAACTTGGTGAACAAGTTGTGGCTTTTTTTCCTTTTTCCTTGGCCGATCGGTGCATCACATCCCCAAGGGATTCCGGAAACTTCCAAACTTTGTAATCTAGTCCTTTTCCAAATACATTTAACGCTCGTTAGTCCATTACATTAATTACTTAACGTTCGTTAGTTATTTCGTTTAATAAATAAATAAATATAACGTTTATATTTAACTATTAACTTTAAATTCTCATACGTAAAATGTGCAATCCCGTAGTCTCGAGTTCGATCCTAACTCACGTCTACTAATTTATATCCATAAAACTAACATTTCTTCCAAATAAGCTCTAGTGATGTAATATGTTTATCAAATACTAGCCGGGTACCCGCGCACAGCGGCGGCGATAAGTACAGTTATATGTGTTTGCTTACCCGTTTAGTGAATTCGTTTCACAACACTTCGAATGTATATGTGTTAGTTGTAAGTGTTTGTTTGGGTTACCCGTAACTTTCCCGTAGCTTTCCCGTGACATCATTATTCCCGCATATAGAAATACCCTCGCAATCTCTTACGCTTCAAACACTACCCCAAAAGTATATGAATTTGACGAATCAAGATTATATTGATTGAAATAAATGAAATAAAGGTTAAAGTTGTAAAAATTTGAATTAGAATAAAATAAACCCATTAAAAATATAAAAACGAAAAACTAATAAAAATATATCAAAATGGATATTGAATTAAAGAGCATAAAATTTTAGAAAATATGATGAAATTAGATTATAAAAAAAAATAAGTAGATAAAAAAATATTTTAATTTAAAAATAAAGATGAATTTTTAGTTGAGAAATGACACATGTCATTTTATAATCGGAGCTCTTTATCATAATTTTTAGTGGTTGGCAGTTAGGTTTGGAGTTTGTTAGAAGTTAGGCTTGGAGTTTGTTAAGAAGTGACACATGTCATCTCATGATTGAAGCTCCTTATCTTAATTTTTGGTTAGAAAAACTCTTTCCATAATAAGCAAGTAAAAAAGTCTGAATTTTTAAGCATTCTAATTTTAGAAGGCCTAAATGCATTATAAATTAGTATAAATAAAGGGATCTAAACCAAACTTAGGTAATTTGCTAAAAGAACCATAACAATTAGTATAAGGTAGATTAATCTGAAAACTGAAATGATAGTTATCGATAATATTCCACCAAAAAATCCAAAGAGATATTGTTTTCCAGATCTACAATTATCTGTTGCTGTTTGAGTAAGAAATGCAAAGAAAAAAATCCTGTCAAATTTGCGCATCGTCGGTTGAAGACTTCTTTTTTCGTTTTTATCTTCATCAACAATTTTTAACCAAATTTAATAACAATAACAACAACAATAATAATAATAATTCAATCAAAGATTTCGTTGTTCTCGGCAATGACTTACGTTTGTTTTACTTTGATCGTTGTTTGTGGAAAATTTGGCTATTTTTCCTACATGAAGTTTGGATTAATAACTTTAGTTTTTGTATGTAGTTATTAGTGTTTCGATTGCGTGGTAGAATTAGACAATAGCCTAGTTAGCTCAAACCTGATATGTGAGCTTATTTTCCGTTATGATTTTAGGGTTTTACCATGTATATTTATAGTAAATATTCGATTAATAAACTTGATAACTCGCTGAGTTTTCATCATTCAATAGTTTCGACCTAGTTGTTATACACAAAATTATACATGAGAGTTAGCGCATAAAAGTCAATGGCTTGATGTGTAATTTTACATTCCATCTAAAGGGTGTTGTAGTATTTTATTTGAACCCTAAAGGCTATAATTTGTAACCTAAAGCTTACCACAAGTATGACATTTAAAATTTCAATGGTTACTGTTTAGAATACTGGTCTTTAAGTTCAATTTCTACAGGCGGCAACTTTAGGGTCAGCCTTCGGGTGCCAATTCTCCCAACGCAAATGTTCTTGTAGGGCCGGGAAAGGGAGGGCTTTCGGAGAAATAGGTCACGAGTTTAATCCCAACTCTCCCTAGTTCGCAAGAAACAGCTGAACATTGATTTGGGTCGGTTCTTGGAGAAGGTCAGTCTAACATATGCATCCCATGATTCAATGCACACAAAGTTGGACACAAAAAACAAGTTAAGGAACATGGAAAGTGAGGAATATTTGGTCAGTCCAAGAGAGATGGTTTTTTAAGTTTGGACAAATTGGATATATGAATGAAAGAGCCAGAGATGACTCAGGTCATTGGATCCTCCTTGCACGTGATTTTTCATTACTTGATCACATGAGGGTTGGCACACCAAGCTTTATTTTTCATTTTTAAGTGTTCTAGAGATTACGTATTGTCCATCACATAGTCACATGGAACGGGGATCGCTCCGGTACGGGATCGGGGATCGGGATCGAGGTTCGCTAGGCATCTAAAATTCGGTTCGATGGGGAGTAGACTCATTTCGGATCGCTTCGGTACGATGTACCAAATAAAGTGGTACGATGTACCCATGTAGCAATTAATATAATATTATTAATTTAAAATCCAAACATTCATAAAATAGTACTCATA
The DNA here is from genome assembly GCA_910596185.1 of Chrysanthemum makinoi. NCBI lineage: Eukaryota > Viridiplantae > Streptophyta > Magnoliopsida > Asterales > Asteraceae > Chrysanthemum > Chrysanthemum makinoi. The sequence continues at coordinate 296,862,563 of OU343221.1, forward strand.
ATTCATTTAAAAAAAACATATGAAAAAAGTGTTGTCAGCAACATAAGATCAACTTGCATTGGTGGAACGCCATATTCACCTTCCAATTCGCGATCCCAATCGAACCGGATCGATTTCGTATCACGTTTTGGATCGAAAGAACTGGATCGCAATTCGTGGGTACTGTAGCGAACTATGTGACTATGGTCCATCATCATCAAGATTGGCGATGATGGATAATGGCCATACATTTGTTAAGCTTACATAACTAGTTTCTGGGCGGATTCCATGACTTTCTCAAAATCGTTAAAAATCTCTTTTGCTAGGGTTGTTTAAACGACAATTTGAATTCTATCACTACTTGATTAGGAATACAAAAACATAAATATCATTACTTTCCTTTTACAAGATATAACAGTTTGTACACTCATAAATAAGCGACCACACAACGAATAACCAAAACACAATATAAAGAAAACTGAAACACAACACAACACACAGTGATAACGTGGTTCCACTCCTCTAGTTAATTCCACCAACAACTTCAATATAATTAATTGGATTACAAGAATTGACACTTCGACTCAACACTCTTGAATACCCTCATCACACACTCTCAACGGATAGATGCAACCATGGAGCTGCACTCGACATTGTTGATCATCCGGAGACTCACACACGTGATGGAGGAGACTCTCACAAGACTCTCCTGAGCCCTCTCTTTTTTCTCTCCTCACAAAACCATACATTTAGCTAATGATCCATATTTATTAGAAAACAATAAAATAACTTGTTCATCAACCTAACTTGGTCCCAAATCAACTACTATTGAAATAGACACCACATAACTATTTTAAAAATGTGAATCAGTTATCATTACTGCATACATGATAGGTGCTTCAAGGTGTAAAGGAAGGACTAGTTATGTACGCTAAGCCTTTACTACATCTAACTAGATGATGTTAACAACATATATGACATGCTCTTAATTATTCTATTTTTAACTTGTGTAGATAATAGTTTTCAAATAAAGATAATGTGTTATATTTGATCACAATTCTCATTTCATATTTAGCAGTTGACAAATTACAAGTATAATGGTTTGGTTCATCTTCCATAACACATGGGACATTATTAAATCAAAGTGAATATAAGATTTGTATGGCATAAATGATACGTAGTAAATCATAGTGAATATATTGGTCCTGAGTAAGTTAAGAAGAAGGTGTTCCTCAAAATAAGCAAAATTAGGCCAATGTTAATTAGGTAGGTGCCGTGGTTTCTTCCCCTAACTAATGCCTATTGAGTTGTTCCTGTCTCTCAAAAGCCTTAAAACATTATTAAAGCACGATTTTTCATTATGGAGTTGTTGTAAGCGTTGTTGCCATGTTTGTTTCCACCCAAACTGGATTTCCTCTTACATGTCTTTGAGAAAAAAAAATGTCATCAATTTTCTATTTTAGCAAAAATTTGAATGTATACTAAATAAAATCTAAACATATCAGAGTGCATACAATCCAAGGAAGGCAAGAGGCCTTCTCAATTACATAGAAATTGAAATCCTAACCACTTGTTAGACACCAAATTGCATATATAGTAGAATTTTGCTAATATCTATCCATAGATAATATACTGTTTTCTTTTCTTTGTTTGAGCTATTTAATTTGCTAAACGTGATTTCTTTCAGTAACACTATGTATATTCTCTTCAGCTCCCTGTATTTTATCAGAAGAATCCTCACATAGGTCACCGCAATAGCAGTAAGCCGGTGTGATAGGTTCAAATTATGTTCATGTGTCATTTTAATCAGGGTTTTATGCAATTTACTTTTCTCATGCTGGTTTTAAGACCGGTTAGTGTGGGCCGCTAGAGAGTTGGACACCCCCCTTATATTATGCATAGATATACAACTACGGAAAAGTGAATACGGGTGAGTCACAATCACACAAACAACCAGCGAGTGTCCCTTTTATTTGATTAGTTTAAATTAAGGTAATCTACAATTACATTAGGCATTTAGTAACCATAGAACCCACTAGCTAGTCATCTGTCGGTCGCCCTTACCCTTGGATTCAGGCTTCCTAGCAGCTTGCTATTGCTTGACGATGAAAATCAAGCTCCACAAATTAGCAATACAGCACCTAATTAAAGCTGTTATTGTATATCTTAGTCCTAGCTATATTTAATTACAGCTTAGTTTACCTACACAGCTAGCTCCAACCCATTTCATGCAATGTTAATTTAGTGTGCGTAGGAGAGAGACTGATTGCAGCTATTTCAAGGAGAGAAGAGCATATATGGTTAGTTTAGGGTTAGAGGGAGCTCTTAAGCCAAGGTGATGAGATAATTTTTTATTTATTAAAATAAGAAGTTTAAGAAACCAAGCCAATATTGGGAGACATGGGAACAACACCCACGTTCCCCCTATCATACTTTTACTCTATTAATTTGAGGAGTATTAATTAGTTTAACTGATTTCCATATCAAATTCTAGGGGTTTGCTATGTATCCAAAATCTTTTTCTTTTAATATAGAGAAGATGGTACTTAGTACTTACGACCCGGTTAAACTAAATTGGGCTTTTCTAACTTAATTATTATGCTATAGTGTCATGTCTTAGGAAAAATTAATAAACTGAAATTTCCAAATTTAGATATTACTTGATAATAATGATTTTTTGTGATTGTCAGTTTACATGTTTTATGTTTAGAAACAACTTTAATTTAAGAAATACTACACTTGTGTTAATTTGAAATTTTCTAACAACTATCGTCATGAAACAAGTTAAAAAAACCCAACTAAATTCTCAATTTGGTATATATGTTTGATACCACTCAATCTTCTAACTTCCGTTAGAAAAAAGAAAAAAAAATAATAAATAAATAAATAAATAAATAATAAAACTTTTCTTTAATGCTTTTTTTATGGTATATTAGGGGTGTCAATTCTCGACACTACATGATAAACGACACGAAGTTAAACATGTTTGGGTTGAGGATAAATTGGTTTGGGTCAAAAATGGGTCAACCCTTCTAACCCGTTTAATAAACGGGTTGTGTTTGGGCTGAGTAAGTATTTTTTTTTTTTGGTGCAAAAGGTGAAATATCTTATTAAAACAAGAGAAACAAATACAACTAGAAGAGTTATAGACATGCCTATAACTCTTATATCACAAAGCCAAAAGAAACACCACTGAAATACAATGAAACAGTAACAACTAGCTTAGAACCAATGCTTCCTTGCAGCTACTGAACCAACAAACTTTCTGCAGTCAACCTTCTTTCAAATAGCAAGACTGCATCAATCAAATTCACCTTTTATATCACCATTAACCATCTAGCTACATTTCCACCTTATCTACTTATCATGACCATTCAACCTTCAACCACAATGATCATGATAAAATAGATTAGTGGCTTCACTAGGCACCATTACCTCTCCACTGCAAGGGCTATACCATATGAGCTACATTTCCATTTACTACAATGGCTTCACCCACATGTGAACACACACCTTGCAGTGAGTACCAACCATTACCTCCTATTGACAATGCACACTAGGACCATGTAGGTTCATCTTTCACTCCTCACAATTCCTAGTACCATACATTGCCACACCAGTTCACTTGCCCTTCTCAAATGGAAACTCACTTTATGCTTTACACAGATGGATCATAAGCCATGCAGTCTTAACACCTCTATGTTACCTAACAAAGGCCTACATAAGAAATGTAAAGAAAGCACATAAATGAACCAAAAGTGTAAACCAAGAAACAGAGCCATCATTTGAAGTGAACTAAAAACACATTCCAATTTTAGAAAGGTGCTAAAATTGAATGTAAGGTTAAAAACCTTTTGAATCAGCTGATTTCCAGGAAACTCAGCAATAGAGATGAAGCAATCTCAAAACCAAATTCCTTATGCAGGAAACTACTTTATGGAAGCAATAACTATCCATTGAAGATCAGCCTTACCCACTACTTGATACCCCAACTGGATCCTCAAGAGAGAGCAAGAGACCCAACAAATAGATTACCACCAAAATACTAGCCATCTGCACATACATTCAATACCCAAATATTCCAAATAAAAACCACCATTAGTATTTCCTATCAAATTTAACATTCCAGCTTGCTTCTGCTTTGAGGACATTATCAGTTTGCTTAACTTTGATTGATACTAATTTGGCTCTAACTTCATCACAGATTATGTTGAACAAAATATCTGCACTTCTACTGCACTTAGTAAACAATCTTCCATTTCTTTCTTGCCATATGTAATAAACTGTAGCAACAAAACACAGCCTCTTGATGATCTCCCAAACTTTACTGTTACAATCTTTAATACACATCTTATTGACAATTCCTTCCCATGTTGTATCATAAAATTTAACATTGGCCATTTTGCACATTTTTATCCAAACTTCATGGGCAAAACTGCATTTGAAAAATAGATGATCATGTGAGTCCATTTCCTCTTTGCAAAGACTGCACTCAAATGATCTAGTTGGATACCATTTCAGCAGCTTATCTTGAGTACAAAGCTTTTGTTTAACAGCCAACCAGAGAATAAATGCATGTTTAGGTATGCAATGAGAGTACCACACAAGAGTTTTCCATTGAACACAGTTATCCCCATCCCTAACATCTTTCCACACTGTACTAGTAGAAAAGTTCTTCATATTCCCTTTCTTATCCACCCATACAGCTTTATCTGGGAACAACTAAATTTTGTAAGAATGGGTATTTGACCAGCCAATGTTCAGGCCATTTCCACCCATTCTCATTTATTACATCAGCTAGGTTAGTGTTATCCTGGAATCCAGCACAAAAAAATATCTCTTTTGCTAATATGACTAGATAATGAAATCTCATTGTTCCACTTATCATGCCACACATTGATAGTTTTACCATCCCCAATCTTGTATCTTATATGTTTACCCACCCAGTCTCTGAGATTTAAGATGCATTTCCAAAACCAGCTATCACTTTTATCCATAGTCACATCCCAGATACTCCTATTTTTAAGCTTAACCACATTGACCCATTTGACCCATAAGGATTCTTTTCTAGATGCCACATTCCAAAGGCTGAGTAAGTATTAAACATGTCAACCCGTGAATTCGTTTAAGTATATAAGATCTTAAAAATAAAATATATAACCTGGTTTTTATGTTGGATGTGGGTTAAATGTATTTTGTTATTTACTTAGTATGAGTGAATTATAATTTTATACCTTAGATATCATGAAAATTGACGCTTGTAATTCAGAAAATTGTCGCATAGTTATTTGTATGTTATTCTTATTATATTTTAGATTCTTATATCATTTTTTGTATTTAAATTAGTTAAATCGACAGACCATTAACTTTATTTATTGTTTGACCTATTTACTTAAATGGGTCACAAATGGGTTACATGTGTTATGCAGGTCTGGATTAGGGTTGAGTTTCTTGACACGGTTAATAAACGGGTCGTGTTTGGGTAAAGGCTATACTAACCCGTCAACACGCGAACCCGAATAGGTTAACACGAACACGACTCGATTGCCACCCTATAGTATATTAATGGCCTTCACCAAGAACCCAAATTTTTTAATAAAAACTAGGGGTGTACACGGTTCGGTTTGGGTCGGTTTTTGGATAAAACCGAAACCGAACCACAATGTTCGGTTTTTGTAGAACCCAAAACCGAAACCGTTCGGTTTTTGACGGTTCGGTTTTTTCGCGCATGTTCGCGCATGTTTATTTGCTTCTATATGACACTAAATCACTAAATCACTCATGTTCGCGCATGTTTATTTGCTTCTAAGATTAAAACACATGTAGCACTAGCTACGTATAACAAATTCTCCACTTGACAATATATATTGTTTATCAACCCAAGAAATATATAAATACATGTACATATGCACTCCCTTTATTTCGCTTGTGATCATCCATAAATACACTCATCCCTCTCATCAGTGTTTCTCTCGATCATCCCTATCTTCCTATAACTATTCCAAGAGCTCTAGTTATTGTGATCATGGTATATAGTATAAAGTTGATCGAATTATGTTCTCAATTCTCGAAAAATTTAACTGAATTATATATCTCCATCTCTCTCTTTTCATTCACATATATACTGTATAGAAGCTCTCAATTATATTGTATGTTTGCAGGGAAATCGAAAGCCAGCTTGGTTAGAAGCTCTCTATGTTCAAAAATTCTTCGAGACGTGTTCAATTCATGAGAACGCAAAGAAGAACGAGAAGAATATTTGTTGTATTGATTGTTGCATCAGTATTTGTCCACACTGTTACCACTCTCATAGATTCCATAGGCTCCTTCAAGTTCGCCGATATGTATACAATGACGTTGTAAGACTAGAAGACCTAGAAAGGCTCATTGACTGCTCAAATGTTCAGGTAAAGTAAAAAAAATAAAAAATGAAATTGCTAAGACTTTTAACCGACAAAGGCTTAGTGCATATTGATGAAAATCTTCTTATTTAGCATAATTTAATCTAAGAGTTACTAACTTTCAGCCCACAATTCTATCAGGCTTATACCATTAATAGTGCAAAAGTGGTTTTTCTCAAGAAGAGACCTCAAAACAGGCATTTTAAGCATTCCGGAAACTATTGTACTTCATGTGACAGGACGCTCCAAGAACCGTTCATCCATTGCTCTCTAGGATGCAAGGTAATTCAATTATTCATTTCATCTATCTAGATTATAAAAACATGCACGAATTCCATAATTTCATCGTGTTTATATTTTATTCACAAAGAGGGTTTTGAATATAGTATTCTCACGAAAGAAGTGAATTATGGATTTATAAAGTACTGAATTATAATTATATAGTATCTAATTATTGTGTAATCAAAGTGTCTATAACTTGGCATGTTTATGAGTGTTTGTTTCAGAAAAGCTACTTCTTAATTAGTGATTTTTAAATTTAAGATAATTTCGGTTGCGATTAATTACTTAAGAAGAAAATTCTATAATCAAATTCTATCATCTATTGGGGATGGAGAGAGCAACAATTTTATGCACTAAACATATATGTGTGATTATTTTTCATCATTTTAATAAAAATATCTCATGAATTTTGACCAAGTGACTTTAGTTTGTTACTGTTAGTACTTATTAAGGATTTTGATCAAAGTGGTTGTGGCATCGTTGGTTGTGACTTAAAATAATGACATGATAAGTGTATTATTGTCTATGCATGTTCATGTTCAGAGCTTAACAATAAAATTCTAGCCTTTATTCGGGAAGGAGGTTGTATCAAACAATTTGGACTTGGGGGTATGTATAAGATCGATTGTAATGTCATGTAATACCAACGTACTTTCACAAGTGTCCGGTCTGTGGTATATTTGTATCCTACAAACTTGTGAAATGTGTTTCAGCTTGTGAAAATCCATTTGACTTAAAGTGCACAAAATGTGATTTCAGGATTTATATAATTACAGTACAAACATTTTAACTAGATGATTATGGTGCATAAAACACAACACTAGCAAAATTTCAATGATTAGATGGTAAGGTGTGTTCCATAAAAAGAAAATCGTGTGAAAATATGTCGATATGTCATGCCATTATCCATGTTTTTTATGGAATGCAAGTACTAAACTTTCCAAAGATATGATAAATAAATTTCTTCTCCAAGCTTGTTTATATTAGTTCACGCAAGTAGAGTACGTCTAAAACTTTAATACACTTTAATTTGGTCATATTCCAGGTGGATTTTGCTCTCAAACATTACCAAGACCTCACACCATTTCTAAGGGTATGTAATTCCTTACAACTTGGACCGGATTTCTTCATTCCAAATGACAATGGAGACGATGACATGACAAATGAGACACCTCATTCAACCATCGTTGATTATGACGACCCAATGACCTCATGCTCAGGCTCGGGCTCATCGAGCTCGGAAAATATGAGCATGATGTGCACTGAGTTTGTTAGGAAGAAGAGAAGTGGATTATATTATTGTGGAAGATCATCTAATAAGGTTCATTCTGATGAGGATATGGCTTCAAGCATGAGTAGAAGAAAAGGTATTCCACAAAGATCACCTATGTGTTAAGACATGGAATTAGTCAAGAGATTAAATAAAATAATTTTCTTTTCCTTTCTTGGAAGACCATTGCAGTGCAAGTGTTTTGTTATCTTTACAATTAATTTAGATGTTTTTATGTTCAAGTAATTAAATAAGTACATGGTCGGAGGGGTTTTTGTCTTAATCACATCACGTGATTCCCAATTCCATGCAATAGTTATGTATATATATTTTTTTAAATTCTCCCGTATTTTGATGATTGTTATGATTATAATAATGTAACATTGTATAAATTGGTGAGCCTTCTTGTTCTATTAATAATCTTTTATCCATCATACATATATAAACTTTTTGTTACTTTTCGTGATGTTAAAAATATTACTGTAGAAGTTTACTACTTACGGCCTACCTTTTACAGTATAACGGACTCGAAATAGGACAATAGTACTTTGGAACTCGGATTTAATCCTAGTTTCAATGTGTTCGGCATTCCAAGACGTTATTTCAGTTAAGCAACGTTAGGAAACAAGATTCTTATCAAATGTCCTGTTCATGCTAGATATTAATGAAACTCTTTATAACAAACAAGTAGCAATATGAAACAATCGGAAGTAATAAAAGCGCAGGATGTACACCAAAACACACTTCTTGAACTCTTGGTTTTAGGATTATTTCAGCAAGAAGAGCTTCTCAGAAACTAAAATGTTTTGATTTTGAAGTACTTTAAAATCACAATTGCACAGTTTTTGCTAGCTTAGGTTCACAATTATATTACTCCAATAATTAAGTAAATACATAATTGGATTTGGGCTGAACCCGAAAGCCAGATACATTTTGCTCACTTCGATCACCATCTGGCCCGCCTTTATTGTAAGTGCAAATCACATTTCAGCATCCATAGTCGATACATCACTATTTGAGTATTTGATGTTATGAGCTAGATTTTCAGTATTTGTACTTCTGTTTCTTGTTCTTTCAAAGTTCAGCGTGTACTGGCATTAAAAATCTTTATAAGATATGATTTTGCTAGGTTAAGATCTTCCCTCATGAGGTAAGGGATTGTGGCGTATATATGTAGTTTAGAATATATGTGAGTTTATGTCTAAAAATTTTAAAAAGATTATAGATTATATAGAAGATGGCCCTAATAATACAGCACCGCTAGTTTAGTTACAAGGAAATAAAATACAGTACTAGATTGGTAGACAAGAAGTCGAAATGTGACTTATTGATTTATTTAATATCTTAACGAACTTCTAGCTATAAGAAATAGCTGAATGACAATGGTAGAATTCGATGTTCTCTGTTGTGTGAGTAATGTCGTTTGTATGATTTTTGCAAACATTATATTGAAACGTATCAAACTTTATTAATTTGTTGATGTCTTTTGAACATATTGATTAACTTGCTACTACTATAAATGAATATTTGTCAATAAAAAGAAGAAGTCCTGCATGTAACTTTCACAGAATATCACTTTATAGTAGCAAATCAGCAACTGTTCAAAAATTGACATTTTGTAAGAACAATTGTATAAGTGATCCGTTCTCATAAACTAGAATCTGAATTGACCAAAAATAACTTGCTAGTTCGATAATCATAAGTTCCTTTATTACATAAACATTACACATCATAATTTAGAAACACACCCAACTGAGTTACTATTACAGATCGAGTACAGAATAGCCTGACACTTTATGCTATTTGGAAAGGACCAACGAACTACATACATTGAACCATATTCTAGCCACAGTATATGATTATGCGGTCAGGCTAGCGCGACACATATGATAGTAACGTGACGTTTGTTTTTTCGCAGCCATAAGTGTCACAATAAGCTTGCTTCGTTAATAGGATTACTGTCCCAATGCTGATGATGAACGCGATAATTTTCCATGAACGTTCTACGAAACCACCGATAGCCTTTAAAATCAGTAGCAACCAACGTGCGAGTTTCTTCATGAGAAAAATTGCCTTCATGCTCGGCCTACGTTCGTAAACTTTGTTAGCTTCTTCTATCATTCTCGTTAACTCGGATTTCTCTTTATTTTTCTTTTCCATGCTTAGTATAGAGCTGCTCATCCCAGTGAACAGTTTGACAACTTCGTCATCATTCAAGTCGCCTCTAATGATGTCCTCTTTTCGAAGAAGCTTGACGTCACTCCTATTTTTTATAAGCCCACACATTAAGCTCACGTATTCAGTAAGTGGGAATTCATCGGACTTGGCCACTGACATTTCGTAAGCAACCAAATTTCGTAGCACAACCTCTAAGTCCTTATTCAAAGTAAGAGATGGTAGTACAAATTTCTCACTGTCAATGTATATATTCTTAATACCTTGGTCGGAGTTAAGGCGGCAAAACCTTATTCCAGCTCTCTGGTGATATTCGGAAGCTGAAGGGATGGGTGTTTTACTTTGGGAGAAGGTTTCTAGAGCTATGAGTGTTTGGTTAAATTTTTCAGCAATCTCATCCTTTGGAATTTGATTTGTGAAATCTGAAACCTTGGTTAAAGCACCAGCCACGCGCACCATTGCTGTCTTTGTGACTGGTACCCGTACAGGTATATGTATTATTTGGGGTACTGGTGGTAAAGGGGCTTTCTTTATGATTGACTGATACGTATAATCGAGTAGATGTTTTGCGTTAGTTGGAGCTACTGATTCTTCACACAGACCAAGTGGTGAATGGGTCAAACTACAAGCTCGAAATTTTGAAGGTGAAAAGATATTGTGTAAATCAGTTGAAGTGCCAGATGATGGTTGCATCAAAGCCTCATCGATTTCTTTTAATACCTCAAAAGGTATTTGGTTCTCCATCATCAGTATATCTTGTAGAGACGGAAAATGGAATATTCCATCGTTACTGTTACCGATTACTTCAAGCAAACCGATCCAACTTTCTCTCCCCTAGGAGGCGAAATCCGGCCACCCTATCCCCCTATTTTCCGATCAAAAAACTGCCTTTAATTACGCCTCTCTATTGTTCTTGTGAATAATATGCAATCGGATTAAAGTTAGTTATTTTCTGGGACGGGGTGTGTCATTGTTATTAATTCATTACATCTTCTGATTTCATCTCTTTACTTTTAAACCCTAATCGCTTTATTGTTGTCGGTTTTATAATCGACCCATTATCTAGGGTTTATGTTTGTCGGTTTCTTTCTAACCCTTAACGATTATCTCTTATCGGTCTTGGGTTCAATCGTATGGTATTCTACAAGGTTATATCGTTAAGGTACGATCGGGTTTTTGTTGAAACCCTAAAGTTTATGGTTCGGTTTTGTGCCTCATCAAGCTTATCATAATATATGTGAGGCGGTTTGGTTATGTTTGTTGGTCGTTAATGCTTAAGAAACCCTTTTAAGGTTTTGACTTTGTTTATGATTAAGGTGCTGCTGCTTAACGATAATAGTTCCCTTGTAATAGGGTTCTATTTATTTTTCCTTTGGTTTGTGACGATTATCGCGTTATTCTTCATGGTATCCCATTAGGGTTTGTATGTTGGCTGCGTGTTACGTTTATCAGGATAGATGAAGTGTGTACGTGGGTTATGGGAGAGATGGAAGTTATGTTGTTAGAGGTGTAGGGATTCGATATACCTATTGTTGGTTCGATCTGTTTCTGCTGCGTTTCTTGAGCAAGATTGATGATTATTACGATGGCAATGTGTTCATTTTTTTTACATATTACCCTCCGTTAGGGTTTGTTTATGTTCTTGCTCGGTATCACACTTTTTTTCTTTGTCGATTTGCTAAGGATTCCACTCTTATCAGGTTATTAGATTATGCTTCATGCATAATACTAATAGAATAGCAAATGGATTTGGTTTGGATTATGCACTTGGAAGTTGGGGAAACTTGGTTATGGGTTTCTTCATGTACAAGATCTGGATCGCTAAGATGACGAAGAAGACTCAAGTGTTTATTTGAGTTGTGACGTATTGTATTCTTATTTTTAGTCATTGTTAGTTATTTGGATTTGTAAGTTATAAGAATGACCTGTCATTCTTATATAGTGGTTTGGTAGTGTCCTAAGGGACTGAGATGAGGGACTCACTCTCATCCATTGTACTTCATTGTTTTTTTGGTTAATATACTTTACCAGGGTGCATGATTACTCTCCTTTACCCAAAAAAAGATTACTTCAAGCAAAAAAACACCATCGATAGTGAAGACCCAAGCCAAGGAATCATCGTCATCTTGCAGAGACATGTCATAGCATGCACGGACGAGAGGGAAAAGTTTCCGAATTTTCTCATTGACAACCTTGAAATCATTTATTTGGCGATCTTGTAGTACACTTTGAACAACAGTAAGTTTCTTCTGCTCCATTCTTTTATAGGGTTGGGGCCGAAAATGATGATTTGGCCCCAACCCTATTTGTTGTGGTTCATAGGCTTCCGGTTTTTCTGCGGCTAACTTTTCCGGGACTTGAAATATGCAAGGCTTAGGGATTAACTCAAAGGGGATGGTGAGCTGATGTTTTAAAATTTTACTAATTTCATCAACCCATTTTTGCTTTCTTGGGTCTGAAATTAATGACTCGTCTATTAAAGCCATGTGATGATGATCAAAGGTTTTCTTTAGTGGTACTTAGATATTAGGATGCACAAAAGATGTGACTGCCATGAGGTTTATATACACGTACATATTAGTAAATCTAGACTAGATATTGTGGAACTTGTCATTAAAATAATTAATTCGTTTAATAAGCAATTTATGCACGTTTATTTTGCATTGCTACTATATTTTACACACAACATTACAACAATGCAAGTATCTAGAAGATAAGAAGACAGATTCAATCTCCATAAGTTGAGGGTAACTAACAATCACTCATCCCGTTGTGTTTACAATTTTTTAGATAGTATTGGTTGTTTTAGTTAATGAGATGTAACAGTCAAGTAATTTCATAATTGTATGTACCGGTTGTACAACATACTTTAGGAATGCCCAGGGAAATACCGATAGCTGTGATCAGTTCTGACCCGAACAGTACCAAGAACCGTAAATTTAGGAATCTAGGTAATAACTAGACCGTGGTATTATAATTTGGTTCGATTTCTTGTCGGTCTTGATTCAGTTACTCATTTTCTTACGTTCCTTAGTTATTCTGGAGAGACCTAACATACTTTATATTTGTCCTCATGTTTCTATTTTTTGGTTCTGATTTCAGACGATTAGAAACTTAATTGGCGATTTTGCCCAACATATACAAATGAAAATGCAACACATTAGGTGGTATGGATCAATATTATCATTCACATTTCACCGTACACGTAAACATGCTGTCAAAATTTTTATGTTTTAAAATCCATGCGGTTCCATAATTGATGGGTTTAATGATTTTTAATTTGTAACAAATTTATGTTGGAAAAGTTGACGTTAAGTTTACCTACAATGGAGAACTCCAGAAACAGCAATAGTTAAATGATTATCCATGTAACACATGTACCGTAACTTTTTATTTTTTATCCCTAAGTTTGAAAAGTATGTCATAAGTGTGGAGCGAAGATTTAATAATGTGAAAAGCTGAAATTTTTCTCAAACTAACAAAATAATATAACTAAAATTTTTAAATAACAAAATAATGAAACTAAATTTTTTAAATGATAGGTTATAGTTAGAAACTTATAATTTCGATAAGAAAAACACATTGACAACTAATAAAAATAATAGATGAAAATCTTGTGCAAGAAACGGTATCAAATTTTTCTTAATTCTTTTGTCATATAAATGTTGGGGGTAATTTGTCTTTAGTTGGGTTATAGACTTAAAATAATAAGATAAATAGCAAAGCGATTGGGCATGTTGGAAAGGGCAAGAACCTCCAAGCTCACCGTCTCCGTCCTTGATCGAGTGTGGATATGTAAACTCAATGTTTAACTTGGGGATGTCGTTATGATGCATTCATCAACAATGTGTGTTGCAATTTCAGAAACTAAATTTTTAGACACAACACGATCACATCATCTTTTGTCTAATTTCGTACTTGAAAATATCCTAGTTACAAGGAAAATAAAACATACACGATATAATCCCACAAAACCCTAGTCGAATAGCGAGATTGAAAGCTGCAACAATCAAGGAAAAAGGAGGGATTCTTAGTTCATGTTTCTGTGGTGATATTTGTTTTGAGTTGGGTTCGAGTTACTACTTCGCGTAAGGTAAAATCTTTACTTGATTATGACTTAGCTGTGCGTGATACATGAAAGGCAATTGGTCAAGTTGTGTATATTGGTAGGTTTATGAAGCGTTAATCTAGTGTTGTTTCAATTATGCCTTGGTTTTCAATAATAAGATATATGATTTTTTTTTCTGGTTCACTATAGACTAATGCATGCTCTCTTATGACATTTTTTAAAGCTTATTATTATGCATGGTTTGGCCATGAATGTTGAATAAGGTATGCATGCATGGAAGTGAATGTTGATTAAGGAACACACAGGAAGAAAGAAAAATTGTATGTAAATTGGTTGATGGGGTCTTGTGAGATAAGTTGTAGTTTATTGGATAAATAAGTAAAAACTTAGTGGCTCGTTTATTTAATGGGCAATGGTAACACATACATAATTAGCTAGAGAAAGATGATTGGTTTTTTTATTTTTTTATTTTTTTTTTATTTATTTATTTAATTATCCACATTGTTGTGACCCGAAGAGTTTAATTGGAGAGGAAAATAATTGCGACTTGTTGTTGGTTTTGGTTTCTGTTGTAAAGTAAACATGCTATCAATTTCTATTTTATCACACAATCCGGCCATTAAAGGTCTATAACAGTATTAATGTCATTACTATGGTAATTTTATTGTAATTTCAAAACTTGATTTGCTTATGAGAAGTGAGAACTCTATGAAAAATAAATGTGTATGATCACATTAGCATTTATATTGTTAATGGATCCATAAAATTTAAACAACAACAAATACTTAATTTATATTCAAATGACCTAGTGTTTAAAGTATTAGCTTCGTATCAAGAGATTTATCAACACCGACTAGGCACTACATGATATGATACTCAACCAATCGCATAGGACTATTACCTTTTAAACTATGATTAAAAGTGGGATTCTATTGTGATTGTAGGAAACCTTGTTTATACAAAAGAACTTTATTTCCAAGCATTTTTCAGGTGAGTTGTCACGTGCTTTTAAATTGGGTTGCACTTTTATTCGAAGTACTATCATTCGACTTGTTTAAATGATCGTTATTTACTACGTGTTTTGAGTGTTTGATAATATGTGAAAGTTGAGTAAATTGTTATATTTAAAATGTTGAGATATAAAAATATTGAATTGTGAATTGTGAATCGTGATATATGAATTGTTTGAACCGCTGAACCGTATGGGTATAAATAAGAATTGTTGGAATTGTTGAACCGAATGGGTAAAAATATGAATTGTTGGAACCGTTGAACCAAATGGGTAAAAATATGAATTGTGTGGGTAAAAATATGAATTGTTGAAACCGTTGAACCGAACGAAAATATAAATAATTGGTATATGTTGTATCATGGTATAAGTTGAATCGTTGGTTTATTTTTAAATTGTTGATAATTGAATCAATTAAGTATATGTTCGAACTGAATAGCACTTATGTGAATTTAACAAATTGCATGATCCTTTTATAAGTTCGTTATTATTGAAAAGTGTTTGGATTATATAATTTGTTTTGTACATGAAAACCATGAATTCTCACTAGGTCTTTGGCTGGCCCAAAACTCTTTCAAGATTTTTGCAACCCAGATGAGCTGCTTAGGAATCAAGATATTATTTGATAAAGAGTAAGAGTAGATGCTGTTAAATTAGAGGGTTTAATGCTCCAAAAAGGTGGGGTGTTAGAGTTGTTGGTTTAAGTGAATTAGGTTTTAGGAACCTAGTCATAAGCCTAGACTAAGTATTTAAGTTGCGAAAACGTTCGCTATTTAGTGCCTTCAAGGCTCATTAATGATAAGGTGTAATAGTTGTATATTGACATGAAAAAGATCAAAATAAGTGGTGAGATAATGGAGAATGCAAGCGAGTATAAACCATGTACTACATGCAAAAAGACATATAGGGGGAAATGTTCGCATGAGGATTGTCATAATTGTGAAAAACCGGGACATGCAACAAAGGACTGTAAAGCTGATTGGGTTTGTTTTAGATGTAAGAAACAGGGACACAAGATCGTTGATTGTCCTGAATGGAAGCCTCTTGATCCACAAGAGAAAGCGGGTTATAGTGGTAACCAAGTGGAGTAAAAAGATACTCAACCACTGAAGAAAAAGGGAATGGTTTTTCAACTGACTGCTGAGAATGCTCGGGACACTCCGCATAATAAATAAGATAATAAATAAGCATTTGATGTCTAGTAGTACCTTTTCAATTATTTTAGGATTATGCATTTTGATGCGTTCGAATAATTAAGTTTGGTTTATTTTGATGAAACCTTCACTTCTATGCTTGCTGCAAACATTTTTGATAATGTTTGAACTTTTAGTTACATAATAAAGCTTAAAAAAATTGAATAAACTTGATGTTATGACTAGGTACCCGTGTCTTCTTTAGATTAAATTTTGAGTACAATTTTTTTTAGGAGGAAAGAGTTGTAAAACCCGAAAATTTTAAGAAAATTTGCGATTTCTTTAACTTTTAGGACTAAACGTAAATTAGATAAATAACTAAGGGTGGTATTTTGATATCTCAAAATAAATTGGGTTAATAATGCTATTTGCTTTTCGAATTTTGGAGTAAAATGTGGGTTGGAATGGTCATCTAGATGTGCGGTACCAAACTCTCAAATAAGTCGGTATATTCACGAGATTTTTGGGACCAAGTGACTTCTTAAATAACACACGTAGAACTACCAAACATATTAAGGAAAAACCCACAAAACCAAAGTCGAATAGGGAGATTGAAGGCTTCAACAATCAAGGAAAAAGGAATGATTCTTAGTTCATGTTTCTATGGTGATATTTGTTTTGAGTTGGGTTCGAGTTATTACTTCGTGTAAGGTAAAATCTTTACTTGATCGTGACTTAACTGTGCGTGATACATGATAGGCGATTGGTCAAATTGTGTATGTTGGAAGGTATATGAAGCGTTAATCTAATGTCGTTTCAATTATGCTTTGGTTTTCAATAATAAGATATATGGTTTTTTTCTTGGTTCACTATAGACTAATGCATGCTCTCTTATGACATTTTTTAAAGCTTATTATTATGCATGGTTTGGTCATGAATGTTGAATAAGGTATGCATGCATGGAAGTGAATGTTGATTAAGGAACACACAGGAAGAAAGAAAAATTGTATGTAAATTGGTTGATGGGGTCTTGTGAGCTAAGTTGTAGATTATTGGATAAATGAGTAAACATTTAGTGGCTCTTGGTTTATTTAATGGGCAATGTTAACACATACATAATTAGCTAAAGAAAGATGTTATTTTTTTTCACATTGTTGTGACCCGAAGTGTTTAATTGAAGAGGAAAATAATTATGAATTGTTGTTGCTTTTGGTTTATAAAAGTGAACATGCTATTAGTTTATATTTTATCACATAATCCATTAAAGGTCTACAAAACTATTAATGTCATTATTAAGGTAATTTTTTTGAAATTTCAAAACATTATATGCTTATGAGAAATGAGAAGTGAGAATTGTATTCAAGGCATTTTTCAGGTGAGTTTTCACGTGCTTTTAAATTGGGTTGCACTTTTATTTGAAGTACTATCATGTGACTTGTTTAAATAATCGTTATTTGCTACGTGTTTTGAGTGTTTGATAATATATGAAAGTTGAGTAAATTGCTATATTTAAAAAGTTGAGATATATATATATATAAAAATGTTGATTTTTGAATTGTGAATTTTGAAATATGAATTGTTGGAACCGTGGAACCTAACAGTTATAAATAAGAATTGATGGAATGTTGAACCGAACGGTTAAAAATATGAATTGTTGGAACCGTTGAACCGAACGGGTAAAAATATAAATTGTTGGAACCGTTGAACCAAACGAAAATATGAATAATTGGTATATGTTGTATCGTGGTATAAGTTGAATCGTTGGTTTATACTTAAATTGTTGATAATTGAATCGATTAAGTATATTTTGTAACTGAATAGCACTTACGTGAATTTAACAAATTGCACGATCGTTTTACAAGTTCGTTATTATTGAAAAGTGTTTGTATTATATAATTTATTTTGTACATGAAAACCATGATACTCACTAGGCTTTTGGCTGACCCAAAACTCTTTTAAATGTTTTGTAACCCAGATGAGCTGCTTAGGAATCAGGATATTATTTGAGATTGAGACGTAAGAGTAAACGTTTCCGCTGATATAAAGTAAATTAATACTCTGAAAATGTGGGGTGTTACAACAGTGCACAACAGAATCGATATCTCTTAACCTAAAAACAAAAAAAAGTTAGATTGAAATTATGTACACTTAAAATAACTCAAATAACAACAAAATAATCAATAACTAACAAAACAAATCAAGAAGACTCAAATCCTGAATTAGGGTTTGATACAGTAAACCCTAATTTTGAAGAAACTTAATCAATACCCAGATCTAGAAAATCTTAACCAATAACAACCGATGAACACTCCTTAATCACCCTCAACAACACTTAACTGAAAACCCCCAATTTTTAGAAAAACCCTAAAAATTGAAATTATCAATTGATCTTCAGTTGATACCAAAATCGACTAATTCAACCACTAATCGAACGATTAACACAACGATCTAGCAAGACGTTTGAAACCCTAATTTTAAAAAAACCGATTTACGATCAAAAACTTGGTATCAAAGACAACCTGTCTCTGAAACCATGCGATATTTATACAAAGCTATGATCAAATTACCAAAAGCACCAAGATTTTATACAACCAGCCTCCGTTTTTAATTTTATTCACAACATCAGTCATCCACTTCAAATGTGGAAACTGGTTTTTGAAATCAAACTTAAACAGAAAATATAAACAAAATTACAAATAAGAAATCAATCTCACTTTTAGAGAGAGGGAATTTACACACATAAAACTAACACAAAACTGATTACAATATGAGATAATGAGATCTTATATAGCTAGGTTTAGTAATCCAGCTTGTAGTCACTTTAAGTCCTCCATCTTTCAGTCCGGATACATCTTAGCCCTTGTTTTTTGAATATTTTGTCAAACACAACTTGCACAGTAAAATAAAGAAGAAACAACTATACAATGCTGACATAATAAGCCCTTAGCTTATATTTCCAGCAGTAGCTATTGCATAATTCGAACAACAATTTTTCACTATTATGGAAACATGGCATTTTAGGCACACTTTTTCATATAAATCATTTTTATCGCATTATTTCATAAACTCGGAAGAAAGTTCACCAATATATTCCCAAACTGTTAATAAAAAAAAAGTTGCAATCTTTTTAGGTAAAAAATCAATTATTATACAATAACCACTTAACTTTGTATCTCTGGCTCATATAAGCTCATTGTTGAGTACATCTGATGCTAGCTCTTGCTAAAGCCATTAAAAATGTTAAGTTATCAACTTTAAACACACAAACACAACCATTCAACAGCACAAACTTTTATATAACAATGGACGCCTAGAAAAGAATCATTGTTTTTTAGAACGGTGAGTCGGTGACTATACGCAAAGTTAATTTTATGAACTTTTTACGGATGTTAGAGAGATAGCATAGGTGTACGTGGCTAGAAAGAGGAGTAAAAGGCTGGTATTCAGGTTTGCCCATTCTTTCGGGTTGGAATTGTAGTAAAGGATACCTTTTATATATAATTTAGATTACAATATCAAGCATAAAACTTAAATACGATTTAAAGTAAATATACAAAGAACTTGAATAAAGTTCTAAATAGAAACTATCAACAAAGAAGACTGAGTCTTGTGTTAAAGACGATTCCCTAAAAACAATTCACATTTACTATTTCAACAACGGCTCTTCCCAGGGTACGATGGCCAAAGCAGTGTGTACTGCACTTGCCTAAAACGTTTCCTAGAACTATTGTGAGTAGGTTGTTAGAGAAAGAAAGGTGTGAAGTTTTTTGTGTCTTAGAATGGTTGGGAATGCATTGAATTTATACAAAGTCATGTTGTAACATATGTTGTGATGTTGCAATCAATTATGTTAATCACTCATTATTTTACTGTTATGAAGTTATTGAAACAAGTCATAAAACCCTTCGAATTTGAATTTTCATATTTCAAACATAAGTCACAACAGAACTTTAACCATTTTCCCAACCTCAAGATCCATTTCAATTATCTTTTTTGAGACTCGATATCTTATTCAAACTAACTCCGTTTTACATATAAAAACTCGATATGAAGCTCTCACAAAGGACTGCTTAACCATATAAGGCCTTAATCATAATAATTCTATTTACTAATAATTTTATGTGTATAAAGTTAGTAAAAACTCATTTTTTCACTCATTTTTCCATTAAGATATTTTGGGTCGAAATCTGACTATCACATATTACTGATAAGAGGTGGTTATAAAGCCCTGATCTGAATAAATGATGTGTTGTTTTTTATAATTTATTAAATGTTTTTAATTATCCATTTTTTAAGTATATATTAAACCATAACAATACGATAAATAAGTAGCTTGTGTAAACATGAAACAAAACACTTGTATCATAAATTTAACACAATAATAAACCATTAAATAAATTAACTTAATGCATATCCTAAATTTAACATAGTAGAAAACTTTTACACGACAAAATCCTAATAATTCAACATAACAAAGTACCAAATACGATAAACTCCTAATAGTTCAACAAAACTAACACGGTAGCTTAATCCAACAAACCCGAATACTCAGCCCAATATTATTACAATTTTCTCCAATCTTACAACAATCTCGGCCCTAGTAAATGATAGATGAAATAAGTCTAAAGGTAATATAATAATCTTACATTGACTAATTTTCACGAATATACCTAAAATTATCCCTAAACCTATTATATACTCCTAAGTCCTAATCACACGCCACTATAAGCATACATACTCACCCACCCAAACACTTTCAATCTTATCATGAGTCACACAAAACTTGAATCTTAGCCACTTTTTATAATTGTGTCTTTCTAAATTACAACCGAAGCACAAGCATACAAAATCCTTATATATCTTTTTTTAAATCATAGCTAAAACCATATACATTGAATCTCGAAATACCTTTAAATTTGAAGTTTGTTTCTCGGCTTTAAGATCTTTATAAAGTTCTCGGGTAAGGTTTTGTATCTCGGGTGAAGGGTTTTGTGGGTTTAAAGGGTTTGGAGTGGGTGAAGGGTTTAGAGGGTGTGAAGGGTGAAGGGTGAAGGGCTTTCTAAGTGGCAGTGAGATCTAAAACCCAATTCTTACTCGGTTAGACCTATACATCTGCCCATGTTTGATTCAAAAATAATAATAATAATAATAATAATAATAATAATAATAATAATAATTATCAACCCTCATTTCTGACAGCATCTGACTGGGTAAGAGTCAGAGGGGGTTTAGACGTTTTTGTAAAACATAAACACAATCTAAGGGTTATTTTGTAATTTGATAAACGTTTTTTATACGTTTGGTATTTTATGTTTGGGTTGAATTGGGATTAGTTATAGGGTGGTTAGCTTGGTCTAATCAAACACATTGGTAGCTTTGGAGTTTTTATACCCTTTATTTTTTTACATTTTTGTTTTGTTCGGTAATAAATAATGAGATGATAAGCTAAACCTTTCATGATAAATGTACAAGGACTAACAGTATCAATAAGGTAAAGTTGTTATTACTTTACTTTAGAGTTAATTATATTTTTCGTCATTGTGGTTTCCCAGGTATATCATTTTTAGTTCAATTTTCAAAAAAGTATCAGATCACAAAAGTAAAACACGTGTATCGGGTTTGGTCCAATTTTACTAACACCATCAATTTGACTTACATTAAATATTATAGCATATGTCTTTTCATGTAGTTTATTAGAAACAAAAATAAAGTCTCACACACTCATCATCAAAATACACATACCTCATTCTCTCTTTTCTTCTAGTTCTTTTCTCTACCTTCATCACATAAACACATCTTCATCATCATATAAGATCGTCAATTGCTAATGAAATGGATGTTGCGGTAGCTTGTCAAAAACCCAGTCTTTAATTGATCCAGGATATGTGATGTATATCCTATTCCACAGTGATCTATAAATTGAATAATAAGTCGTTTCATGACAGTTCCTTCTATCATTACATACCTAAAAATAAAAACATCAATATTACAAATATATGAAAAACATGCAACACATTAACATCACATCCCCCTCCACCTCCACCTCCACCTCCACCTCCACCTCCACAAACACAAAACATCAACACCAACATACATACACATACCCTTAAAAAAACATCACACACTAACATACATACAAATACCCTTAAAAAAACATCACACACATATATGGAAAACATGAAGGAAAAAAAAACCTAGTTTGAGTTCACAAGATTTACATATAACCATCTGCCCCATTGCATTTCAATCAACAATTTACACTTAACTTGTAGAAACACAGAAAAATAATAGTTAAAAACAACATTTTAGTGATTATATATGTGACCTAATTTCTTGATGCTAAACAAAAAGAGTATTCGAATATACTCATTTATAAAACAACCTTCCAACTACTCGTCACCAACACCACCACCAATCTCTGCCCACTCTCTGTAGATCACCACAAACCGCATGGATCTCGACTAGATCTAGCTGGAACTAGTGGTACTATTGGTTTCGTGTTCGTTTAAATTCTGTTTTAATATTGGTCGGTGATCTTGATGTCGATGGTGTATTGGGGGTGTGTGTGTGTGTGTGTGTGTTTTTTTTTTTTTACTTTTGTGTATTTTTTTCATAAAGATTATAACGACGATGTTGGTGTTTGTGTGTGTGTTTTGTTGAATGATGATGATGATGTTTGTGGTGGTCTTAGTTTTGTGATTTTGGTCGGTGGTGCTTTTGGATTTAAAATATTATATTGAAAATGAAGTTGAATGGAAGAGACGAGATTGAAGATTGGTTTGTGTTTGAGAATCTCTATGTTTTCTTATGTAGGTGTTCGTTACTTTGTATTTCATTATTTTTATTTGTGTATAAGTGGTGATTTACATGATGGTATTTTAATTATTTCTAGTATCAAGATTGGGGTATTTAGCCACTTTACCCTTTTTAATTGGTCAACGGTCAACACAATTTGGACCAAACTCGAAACGGGTGTTTCACTTTTGGAGTGGATTTGTTACTTTTTTTAAAAAAAAATTGGACTGAGATAAAATACCTGGCAAACCACAAGGACAAAAAATGAAGTTAACTCTTTACTTCATGTTTTGTCTGTATTTGTCTTGTTTCTGATTATGCAGGGACTAAAAGTGACAAGGTTGGAAAGATGAAGTTATTGGACTATATATCGAATATTTCCCTCTCCTTTTCTCATAACTCGGTTTTTTTTTGTGTGTGTGAGAAAAATGTGTATTCTCTTTGTTAGGGTTATTTGTAGATCAACTGATCCGTGTGTTCTACTTGAGTTCTTGTATGTTTTCTTTTTATTGAGTCCTTAAAACCTTCTATCTATCATGAGATATGAAGATGCAGTTTAATAAATAAAAGGATGGTTGGTTGAATACTTTCTATGTCTTGTTGAATCTGTGAATTGATTGTGAAATTCAACATACGGGTAGTGGATCCAGCAATCTGCATTTTTCGAATTTTTGCCATCTTCATTTTCTGAACCGGTTAGTGGATTCATCCATTTTCACTTCAATGATGTATCTTATACTTTTTGCAGATAATAAACCTGAATTTTCTCCTTTCGAGACCCAAACATCTTCGCTTCCCAAATAACGAAGACCCAACAACAAATCTTGAAGAAAAAGGAGTTCTTGTGCTTCTGGGCCATGTCTGATGGGTCGTCTCCAGCGCGTCTCCGATGAGCTGATACAGGGGCATGTTGACTAATAAACTCAGGTTATGAACCCAGGTTTGTATGCTTCAATTTTGGTATCCGAAAATGTAACATAGTATTTTCAATTAAGTGGTGTGAGGAATCAAACGGGGTTCAACTTCGTATAATATACTGTTCTATTTAATGATGCGAAATGATTAGAAGTAAAATCGCAAGATGTACACTTATACTCATGTCTTAGATATAAAGTTATCTCACATAGAAGAGATACTGTAATTTGAAACAAAAATCTTTTGAAGTAACAGACTCCTTAGTTACAGATGCTTAATTTCTTATAGGGTTAGATGTTGGGCTGAGCCAAAAAGACAAATAGATTTACGCCTAGCTTTTGCCAACTTCACCATGGCCCGCCTTATCATAAGCTCAAATGTTATTTTAGCATCGATATGTCACTATTAAGAGCAACCTAGCAAGAGCTGAGCTAGGCGTTAAAATTACAAGGAGGTGGGAGAGAACGTTAAAAAACAACAAAAGCCTGCCAAACCACATGAAGGAAAATGTTGTTCTTTTTCTGCAATATATTTGTAGTTTGGAGTATACATTTGTAGAAGGTCCTAATAAAACAGCACCAAGCTAGTTTAGATTAAAAAAAAAAAAAGAAAAAAATAATAAGAAAAAAAAGTTAAATAATAAGTTGGTTTTTAATAGTCGTTTGGCAAAGAAGCAGTGAAATTTGCTATTTTCTGGAAAGCTCATTTTTTCAATGTTTTTTTAATTAAGAAGCCGTGAAGTTAAGTTGTGGCGCTTACTTAGCTGGCTCATTGCTCATTCTTACTTTTAACAAACACATTCTAGATGTCGAAATGTGATCACTTTATATATAGTTATAGCTTTTAAAATAAACTAGGTTACACAACTTTTATATACTTCAAAAATTCTTACAAAACTACTCGAAATGACAAACATAGAAATTGAAGTTCTCTAGTGTCGTTCGTATGACTTAAATAAACATTGAAAAACGCATCAAATTGAATTTTCTTTGTGATGACTTTTGAACATATTGATTAACTACTCGAAATGGATATAGGGGAAAAAGAAAAAATCGTTTTACTTTGACACGATACCACTTAACAGACGCAAACGCAAGTCCGCAAAAGAGAATTGATATTTTGTATATTTGTTAAAACGAGAGAAAATTACATGTTTCTATCACGTGGTTTACTCAAAATAACACTTGTCGTCCTTATTCGATTTTAATTACATAAATAATTTTTATTTTTCAAACTATTTTCATTGATAGTCCTTATTCTGAAAAATATGAACTATCCGTGTAACAAAGTTATGTACTATCCGTCTAATAAAAAATTATAGATTATTACACATTTTATTCCTTATTTTTAAATAGGGACGATCAATGCAATTAGTTTAAAAATTATGTATTAATAGTGTAATTTAAATCAAATAGAGATTGTAGGTGTGATTTTGGTTAAACCACATAGACAAAACATGTAATATTGTCTTGGGTTCAAGCTATTAAATAGCCACCTACTTTTTCAAATGTACCAATTTGGCACGTGTACTTTTTTTCTTACTCGGATAGGACCTATACTTTTTTTTTGGTCAATATGGTCACAAAATTCATTTGTCAAGTAATAATCCTACGTGCAGTGGCAAGACACGTAGGAGCCATGGGATTGATCACAGCAGCCCAAAACATATTACTATTCCCTTCAAAAGCACTAACAATATCATCAGAATCAATCTCGGGCAAAACCCATTCCTTTTTAGACCAAACACCCGACCCGTAAGGCCAAGTAGTCTTGCCTATCCTTGAATCAAACAAGATTTTCCAATAAGCCCCATCGAATTCCTTCAACGCTTCGATATCGTGCTGCACATCTAATAGTCTTGCCTATCCTTGAATCAAACAAGCTTTTCCAGTAAGATTCTTCGCCATTTGGGTCGGAGTTAAATGGGACGTATTTGGCGCTGAAGGTGTTTTTGGAAGTGTCGTGGCGGCGGTGGGCTTCTTGGCGGATGGATTCGTCGGCTGGGCGGCGGTGTTTGGATATGGGGGGGGGGGGGGGGGTGTTTGGTTGGGATGAGATTGTGCATTTGATGGTTGATCTGGGCTTGAAAGTGTGGTGGGTGTTTAGATTTGGGTTTTGGAGGAAAGGGGATGAACGGAGGAGATGAGTGGTGTTAGGAATTGGAAATGGGCAAATGATTGAAAAAAGTAGCGTACTTGCCATCATTTTCTTTTGTGGGTAGCGAACAAAGTTTTTTGCTTTTGTGGGTACTCTTCTTTCTATTAGCTAAGAGGGCAAAAATGTCTAAAAATTTCGCAAAATACCCTAAAAAGGATAAATTTGAAAGAAAAGTACCAACAAAAGCAAAAAACCCAACAAAAGCAAAAAAAAAAAGTTGTTCGCTACCCACAAAAAGAAATTGTGTTAAGTATAATACGTTTTTCAGTCATTTGCCCATTGGAAATTCCATAAGTGAAGAGTCGGTCACCCCAAATATTATCTAAAATCTCAAAGGGTTTTATTTTTTTGATCGGGGAAGAATTTGTGATTTAATAATGAAATTTGATAAAGGATGATCGATTTGACTCAAAAGTGCTAGTTTTCTCTAATATGTGCTAAACTCTTTCGTTTACCGATGCACATATTGAGGGGGAGCAAATGGTTTCTTAATGGCTTTTGTAATCGTGGTTGTGCTTCAAAAGAACTCTTGCCTCTATGTGATAAAATAATTTCAAATATCCTATGCACATATTGAGGGGGAGAATTTACCAAAATATATCAAATGGCTTTTTCTATGAAAATTGTGATCAAAGAAAATATTTCAAAGTCCTCTTACCTCCATGTGCTAAACAATTTCTAAATCATATGCACATGTAGAGGGGGAGGTTTTCTAAATGATCAAAACTATTAAGGTACAAAATGCTTTGATCTCGTATCACAAGTACCTTGATTGTTTTTCCAAATGATTTTTCAATTGGTTTCAAGGAAAAATGAACTGTACCAAAAGACCGACCATTTTAGTTTATGTATGGAGTTATAAGGATGGTTAGGTTAGGTATTCGTTCCCACGATCCCGCCAGAGCCGGAGGGATCTACCCAGGGACAATCCACTAGATAGTGTAGAGTCCTTAGGAATGATGAAAAAAGGAGAAAAGTGATATATGGGAAGAGTGCAGACTGAGATAGAGCTAGAGCTGGAATAAACCTAACAAGGTTCTAGTAATGAAGTCTCGGTAAGCACTGAAGGGGTTGAAGAATGAAAAATAAATGAATGTGAAAAAGGGTGAAAAGAAATAGCCCTCCAATAATTCAACCTTAGGGCAGTAACCAGGTTCAATACATATGCTACTGGTGGTTACTAAGGTAACACTGGTATTGAAGACAAGACGTCATGGACCCAGTGACGCACTGCACCTAACTTCCCAAACTACTCAAGTTCCTCTTAAAAGGGCTTATTTCATTCTCACGGGGAACCTGCATAATCTATCGACTTTCTCCTAGAGATTGTTGATATTGAAGAAGGAGACCCTCTCCTAGTCTCCCAGATAGGAACCAAATGTGCACTATTGAGTCTAGAGCCAAGAGATCATCCACAATATCTCATTAGGACACTAAATTAATGAAGACTTGTTGTTTCACACAATGTGGAAAGTAAATATATATTAAGAGTCCTACGCATTATCCTTGTGGTATTGCCAGAACATCCGAGTGGTATGTAAAAGTATTCACGATGAAGATGGAAATCCTTCTATAGCCAACATCAAACAAGCTCTTAGTGGGTGACATGTGAGATTTTTTCTAAAGATCAAGCTTGTGACAACTGGATAGAAACGATGGGGCGATTCCTTCTTGAATCAACCTTTGTCCAGGAAATGAATTGACGAATACTTTTGGAAAAACCGTTCGACGTGCAAATCTTCTTTTCTTTAGCACGTCGAATGTGTACTTATGTTTTCAAACACAAAAAGTATCTCTGATTGAAAAATACTTTTAGAAAAACCGTTCGATGTGCAAATCTCTTCTTTTTACTAGTACATCGAATGTGTATTCATTCTCTAATACAAAAGGTATTTTGAATGAAAATTGATCTTTCTCATAAAACCTTCGTCGTATTGCAAAACTCTTTCTTCAAGCAATACATGATTGTTTTTCAAATCAATTTTTCATCAATCAGTGAATCTCAATTCACTGGTTCACTCACTCCGTGTTGTCTTCTTTGAGACGTTCCGGTTTGAGAACTGCTAGAGCACCATAAACCCTCAAGGAGATTCTTAGGAATCCTACGATCACAGCGATTGTAACGATCAACGGGGAACCGTGGGCCGTGTACTCAATTCAACGAAAGTGATCAAAGACACTTTCGTGTGTTTTATTGCTAATCGTTGTTTGCGGTAAATTTGGACGGTTGTACCGATCGAATTGAGAAGTCAATCCAAAGCCGCATGCTCACAGCATCCTCTCTTAATTGAAGAAATCATGACTTGTGCTTATCTACATAACATGGCTCTGATATCTCTATACTATGCTTCAGCGCTTCTGCAAATATCATGAACCAGTAAAAGCTTCCGCTACTTTGATGAAAAGATGTCATGATCCAGAAAGTGTGAGCATGTCGGTCCAAAAGTCACAACATCACATGATGGCAACACAACAAATGGTGATCCAGAGATTTACTATGGCTGATGATCTCCATAAAGCTCGAAGATCATCAAAGATGTGGATCAGTTCAAAGACCTCCACTAAAAGTACAATTCAATGCGGACTTTAAAGAATCACTGCTTAAGCACAAAGATTGCAGAATTGAAGAATTGAAGTCTACGAGCTCAAGAACAAAGTCAAGAATAGAATGCTAGGATTCAAAATGTAAAACATGGGGTGACCTCCCTTAGGGGGAGATTGTTAGGAATTGGAAATTCCATAAGTGAAGAGTCGGTCACCCCAAATATTATCTAGCATAAGTTAGCTCGTAGACTTGTTATTAGTTACGTTATTTAGTAGTCTATTTGTTAGTTTGTAGTGTAGTTTAGTTTAGAGCAACACCGTGGAGGAGGGGTCTTTACCTATTGTATGTTCCTGATCCACATCCGATAGGGAGGACGTATTCATTGTAATATAAATACCCCTTCCATCCATGGAAGGGGTGTACGGCAATCTAACCTTTTACATTTTATTGAACCAACTCTCTACCAAGAACATCATACCTCTACTCTCTAAAATGTATAACATGTATTTCCATCATCCTAGACCACCCGAATCATCAAACACAATAATATATCGATCCTACAAGTGGCGGCCATTATTGGAGATGAAATGAAATGAAAAGTGTTTGTGCGGCGAGTGGTGGGTTACTACTGTTTAGGGTGTGGTTGGGTATTTTTTATATCGGTGGGAGGTGGTTGGTGTGGTTGTTTTGTGGTGGTGTATGGGGTGGACTCGCCGAGCGGTAGGCGGCATTTGATGGTAACGGTGGTAGGCACGGCGTCGCCGAGTTCCATTTTTATTTTGATCGGTGAAATGAGTTGATCAAATCTGGTTGTGATGATGATGACGTGTCTTGCCACGTAAGGATTATTACTTGACAAATGAACTTTGTGACCATATTAACACAAAAAAAAAGTACAAGTCCTATCCGAGTAAGAAAAAAAGTACACATATCATATCGGAATATTTGAGAAAGTAAATGGCTATTTAATAGCCTAAACCCTATTGTCTTAAGACGAATTACATAGGTGATCTCTTTCTATAAACACTTATCTGAATTGAATAAAATAAATTTCCTTACTCGATACTAAAAGGTTCTTTTATTTCACATTTCACATCATGACTTAAAAACACAACCAACAATCGACTAATCGAGTTACTACTACTACAGACAACTGACATTTTATGAATGGTAGCGACCAAGGAATTACATTCAACCATATTCTAGCCACAATATATGATTATGCGGTAAGGCTAGCGAGACACATATGGTAGCAACGTGACGTTTGTTTTTTCGCTGCCATAAGTGTCACAATAAGCTTGCTTCGTTAATATGATTATTGTCCCAATGCTGATGATGAACGCGATAATTTTCCATGAACGTTCTACGAAACCACCGATAGCCTTTAAAATCAGTAGCAACCAACGTGCGAGTTTCTTCATGAGAAAAATTGCCTTCATGCTCGGCCTACGTTCGTAAACTTTGTTAGCTTCTTCTATCATTCTCGTTAACTCGGATTTCTCTTTCTTTTTCTTTTCCATGCTTAGTATAGAGCTGCTCATCCCAGTGAACAGTTTGACAACTTCGTCATCATTCAAGTCGCCTCTAATGATGTCCTCTTTTCGAAGAAGCTTGACGTCACTCGTATTTTTTATAAGCCCACACATTAAGCTCACGTATTCAGTAAGTGGGAATTCATCGGACTTGGCCACTAACATTTCATAAGCAACCAAATTTCGTAGCATAACCTCTACGTCCTTTTTCAAAGTAAGAGATGGTAGTACAAATTTCTCACCGTCAATGTATATATTCTTAATGCCTTGGTCGAAGTTTAGGTTGCAAAATCTTATTCCAGCTCTCTTGTGATATTCGGAAGCTGAATGGATGGGTGTTTTACTTTGGGAGAACGTTTCTAGAGTCGTGAGTGTTTGCTTATATATTTGAACAATCTCGTCCTTCGGAATTCGGTTTGTGAAATCTGAAACCTTGATAAAAGCATCAGCCTTGACCCACTCTGCTGGGACTTTTTCAGCTTTTTTTTGGGGGGGTAAAGGGGCTTTCTTTATGATTGACTGATACATGTAATCGAGTAGATGTTTTACATTAGTGGGATCTACTGATATCGCACACAGATCAAGTGGCGATTGAGTCAAACTAAAAGCTCGAAATATTGAAGGTGAAAAGATATTGTGTAAATCAGTGGAAGTACCAGATGATAGTTGCATCAAAGCCTCATCGATTTCTTTTAATACCTCAAAAGGGATTTGGTTCTCCATCATCAGTATATCTTGTAGAGACGGAAAATGGAATATTCCATCGTTACTGTTACCGATTACTTCAAGCAAAAAAACACCATCGATAGCGAAGACCCAAGCCAAGGAATCATCGTCATCTTGCAGAGACATGTCATAGCATGCACGGACGAGAGGGACAAGTTCCCGAATTTTCTCAATGACAACCTTGAAATCATTTATTTGGCGATTTTGTAGTACACTTTGAACAACAGTAAGCTTCTTTTGTTCCATTTTTTTATAGGGTTGGGGCCGAAAATGATGATTTGGCCCTAACCCTATATGTTGTGGTTCATAGGCTTCCGGTTTTTCTGCCGCTAACTTTTCCAGGACTTGAAATATGCAAGGCTTAGGGATTAACTCAAAGGGGATGGTGAGCTGATGTGTTAAAATTTTACTAATTTCATCAACCCATTTTTGCTTTCTTGGGTCGGAAATTAAGGACTCGTCTATTAAAGCCATGTGATATGATGATAATCAAAGGTTTTCTTTAGTGGTACTTAGAAATTAGGATGCACAAAGGATGTGACTGCCATGAGGTTTATATACATGGACATATAAGTAGGTCTAGATCTAGACTATATATTGTGGTCTTTGTCATTAAAATAATTAATTTGCTTAATAAGCAATTCATGCACGTTTGTTTTGCATTGCTACTATATTTTACACAAATCATTACAATATTGCAAGTATCTAGAAGATAAGAAGATAAATTAAATCTCCACAAGTTGAGAGCTAGTCATTAGGGTGCGTTTGGTATCTCACTATGAAAATGAGATTATAACTATGAAAGTGATTTAAGGTGTTTGTTTAAGATGAGAGGGTTCACCATTATAGTAATGAATGATAGATATAATACATACTCCATATACATCAAAAAAGCTAGGAATGAATCATTCATAGGTGTAGAACCCATCAATACTATCAAACTCATACTCATTGTCATTAATGACAGCATACCAAACACACCCTTATTAACAATCATTGCATCCTGTTGTGTTTACAATTTTATTTATTTTTTATTTTTTTATTATTGTTATTTTTTTTAAATTTAGTTATTTTAGTTAATCACAAATTCCTAACTGTATGTCTATGTGTATTAGTTATACAACATATTTAGGCGCATGCCCAGGCCCCAGGAATCAGTTTGAACCGGAACCGGCATTGAGGAACCAATAATATGGAAAAGGTGAAACCAAAACCATACCAAGTTTCTCAACTTGGTTATGACACGGGATATTTGGTTTTTACCAATGTTGCAAAAATCGGTCAACTTGGCCGATTAATCGTTAATCGGCCGAGTACCTTGTCGATTTTTGAAAATCGGTCGAAAAATCGGCCTAGGATAAAAATCGACACTAAGCAGTAAAAATCGGCCATCGGCCGAATCGCCGGATTAATCGGTGAATCGGTCAAAATCGGCGAATCGTAAAAATCGGCCGAATAGGGCAAATCGGTCATTTTAAAATAATAATAATTTAGGCATTATACTTAATTTGGGGATCGTATATTTCACTTATAACGCATTAATTGGCATCATAATCGAATTGGGCCTTTATTGAGGTTTGGAAACATAGCGTGCTTGGAATCGATTAAGATTTTTAGTTTGGTCTCAAATACCAAAAACTGCAGGAAATGTCAATCCGATTAATCCCAACTTGACCGATTACTCGCTGCAGGGTGGTCGACCGCCCGACTACAGATTCACGATTTTTTCAACATTGGTTTTTACCGAAAAATACCAAACGTTATTAACTTAAAAAACTGTGTGTACCTTATAAAAGTGGAGGGCTTTACAAATCTAAAGGGTAGCTCGGCTTTAACAAACGAGAGTAATTAAATGTGTACAAACTTTAAAATTTCATACTTTACAAAAGAGTCGGGTTTTTGGGAAATACCGGTCCTTTCCGTCCCAAACCATACCAAGAACAGAAAATTTGGGAATCTAGATACCTGAGAACCAAACCGCAGTATCAATTTTTGGTTCTATTTCTTGTCGGTCACCGATTCAGTTCCTCTTTTTTTTTACGTTCCTTATTTATTCTGGACAGACCAAACATACTTTATGTTTGTCTTCATGTTTCTGTTGCTTAGCTCTGGCTTCGGGTACTTAAAAGATTGAAACAAAAGGGGTTCAATGTTGTTTTCTAGCTTTTTTGAGTTGGATTATTTGTCTTTGTAATGTCAAATTAAAAAACATAGACTCGGTTATTATATATATTTTTGGGTAAAAGGATTAATACACCCCAATAAAATTTGTTGCACCAAAAAACATTGAAGTACAAAGGATAAGGGTGATTTCCCTCATCTCAGTCTCTAAGACACTTACATGCTACCACTATATAAGAATGACATACCATTCTTATAACTTCCGAAATAAGACTTACAACTACAACGACTGTATAAGAGATATAAAAAATAGGAATTAAATGCTTGCAATACCGAGGTAAAAACCCGAGTCATAGTCATTATAGTACGTCCAACCAACCTCCATGCGATCCTGAAAGCTCCTAGAAAATTAACGTTAGCCACGTCTGACATCCACATTGAAGCTTGAAACCACACGAAGAAGCTCTAACCAAGGCATAGGAGCATCTTCAAACCTGTAATGTGTTAGTAGTAAGAAAACTACGAACACAACTTCCAATGATGCATCCAAACTTTGAGCCAGCCTCCAAACCGACAATAAACATCTAGCACAAACCAAGAGCTTGGATAAATCCGAGACCAAAGTTCACAGTACATCGATAGCAACCCATGTAAATGGATAATAACGATCGTAAGACCAATAAAATCCAGCATGGGATTAATCATCTTCATGACACCACAAAGACGAACGAGCATGGAGTGTAAAGATCCGTAAAGGACACAAGACAACCCCAACAGTAACACCATCAATTGCAACAATAATAACACAAGCAATGCCCAATAATACGTAATTCAGATCGATAAAAAAAATAAAGAATAGGGTTAGTCAAACCCTAACCTCCAAACAGCCGCCCAAACACGACCATCACTAAACACCTTACGTCCCCAAATTTGTACGAATTGATGAATTATGAGTGCTACAAATCTGAACATAAGAAAAGCCAGACATAGGGTATATCCAATCAACCCTAACATACAAAAAAACAATTCTCTCCAGATGCACTATATCAGATTGAAAATTAAGAGAAGATATCTGAGAACAAAAAGCAAGTGGTTTTTGAACAAGAACCCAAAAAACTTGACTTCCACTCTCCCAACCCACATACACAGATGAAACCGATACCCACAGAACCCCACGTTCATGTAAAATAACACCACAGTCGACATGCCATGAATCAGAAACCCTACGGGTTACATTAAATTTTATAATAGAACTGAACCCTAAAAAAATAGGGTAACGATTATCCATGATGACCACCATGTATTGGATCGACCAAAAAAAAAACCATTACGACCATGTCGATCCAAACAGATCGTACCAACACCATATGATCCAAACAGAAAAAAACCCTAACGAAACGATTATAAAAATAATCGAAGGACAGTAAGCATATAGGGTTAAAGAGGAACCGACAATCAACGAAACCCTAACTAAAGAATCGATTAAAAAAACGACTGAGAGAGAGACGACTAGGGTTTAGATAAGGGATGTGATATCAAGGAAGCATTGAATCGGGAACAAAGACACACCCCATCCCAGAGAATAACAACCATCAAAAACCGATTGCATATCATTCAAAGAATAATAGAGAGGCAATTTTAATGGCAGTTTTGTTGATCGGAATATGAGGGGGAGGGGTGGCCGGATATCGCCCCCAAAGGATTCCGTTATTATATTTATGTTTACTTTAAACCACTATAAGGCACTTTTAATAAAAGAATATCTTACAATGCAGTTATAAAGCATATATAGAATTTCTTAAAACTATTAAGAGATATCTATACTATTATATAAACATTTATGCCATTCTTTAAATAGAAAAGCTTAGAAATTCAGCCTACATATTTTCCAATTATGAAAATTTCAATAGCTAGCTTGTTGCATACACACAAATAAACGTTACATCTATAAAATTAAGTGCATAAAATTCGTAAACATGTAACAACCCTCTAATGTAACAGCCTTTTAAATTAATATAACCCATTTAAACCATCTATAAATTTTTGGCAGTCACATAACCTTTTAACTACTTATAATTACACTATTATCTTAACTAAAGTTATTGTTGTTCGTAAATTAATTGTAAAAAAAAATATGGCCAAATATCATTACATTGCCAGAAAATTTAGTCACAGGGTATCTGACGCCTTATCACGCGGCTACCCTGCTAGCTAGTATTTATGCATTCAATACAAACACATATTAACAATATTTCAGTTACAAAATGAAAATTAAAAATCGTCAACATAATTAATTCGGACAAATTTTAGATTGCAACAAAAAATTAAAAAACATATAATTATATTTATGTTTCGGTTACAAAATAATTTATGCACATTAGAATGTTTATTATTATCTTTTTAAGGGTTAATAACCTATTAAAGCACTATAGTTTTTAAGAATAGCAGTTCTGCGTAGCGAACTAAAAAAATAACTCTTTTAGACATTAATGTTGACATTTTTGTCTTTCTTTAAGTATTATGGCCATTTTACACTTCAAAAAATATTTCCGAATAAAAAAGAATTTGAAAAAATTACATAAAATTTTTTTAATCTAAAAAATAAAAATAAAAAATCGCATGTCACAAAAAAAAATTGTAAAAAAAATTATTTACGAAAAAAAAAATTTTAATCAGAAAAAATAAATTTTGGAACAAAAATTTCGAAAAAAAGTATTTCGAAAAAAAAATCAAAAAATAATTCAAAAAAAATATTTTGGAAAATAATTTCGAAAAAAAATATTTTGAAAAAAATTCAGAAAGGGTAAAATAGTCATAATATGGTCATGATACTTAAAAAAGACAAAAATGTCAACATTAATGTCTAAAAGAGTTATTTTTTTAGTTCGCTACGCAGAACTGCCATTCTTGACAAGTATAGTGCTTTAAAAGGTTAGTTTGTAACTAAACAAAGGCATCATTACAATTATTTTATTTTTTCGGTCATCTCGGTATCACAAACAACTGCCAACACATCATATCTTTTACTCTCAATCACCTCAAGTCATCATTGGCTTCTCCTCTTAAGTACTGTTACATTGCGCGAGAATCTTGCTAGTAAGGCACTTAAGTTTAACAAATAAGGTTTAATTACTTTATGATAAGAGAAACTAAACAATGGGCAAAAGGAATTGAACACATCATGCTAATTTTTAATTTTTTTTTTTAAATCTAAGCAAAGAATTACAAGTAGAGTTAATAGTAACTATATTTATATTCAGTGAATGACAAATTTGGTATTTTTTTTTCTTAAGTGTTTTATGATGAATTATGGTTTAAGGAAGACTTGGGTATAAAGAGAAACTAAAGTTCAAGTATGAGACTCATGGGTTGAAGGTGATTTGGGGATATATGAAGATTATGTCCAATATGTGTTTTATGAAGATTTTATAATTTGATGATGATTATTTAATATGAAGGTTGTGCTTTGGTGAAATTAGGTTATAGATGATTATGATAGAAGTTTGGATCAATTGGATTGTGATAACGATTTAAAATGCACGCTTTTAGGAGGTCATTTAAGCCTTAATTAGACACATTTTATATCCGTTATTACTTAAAATCGTTTCTTTTCACTTTTTAGGTCTTTTGAAAGCAAAATGCTAGAATGAAGCATATTTGAACGAAAAGGAGTGAAAACATGAAGAAAATGGCAAAGTCAAGTGCGAAGACACTCAAGCCTGTTCAGCAACACCTGACGGCGTCCCATCCTAAGCGCGACGCCGTCCCCCTATGAAGACTTGATCAAAAGTGCAGCGCGACGGCTCAGCTAAATTTACGGACCTAAAGCCGCGGCGTTGCATACTTATTTCTGGAGGGCGTCACTCACAGTTTCCACTTCAGACGCCCTAGATCCAATTCAGACAACGTCGCGGATAAAGACTGACGGCGTCACATTTCCTACCTGACGTTGTCCCATCGATGACTTGGCCAAGACGAAACCCTAATGACGACGACCTAACGACGTCGCTAGCAATAGGCGACGCCGTAGCAGTTGCAAATCTATATATAAAATTCGATTTTTCTGTATTTTAAGAGGTAGAATTTTGGAGAGCAAACTCTAACTCAGTTGTAGTCCGACTTGGACAGTATTATAGGGTCCCATACCCTATTTTACACATCAAGATAAGTTTGTCATTCCAATTTATTATCATGTCTACCCCATGTTCAATGATTGTGTGTATGCTTGCCTGTTTAACATGTCTAGCTAAATTACTTGTGTGTTTGCTTAGATCTATGAAACCTAGTAATTGATTGTTGTTAGGTTGTCTCTTGTCTTAATTGATAGAAGCCTAGGAGTGCAACTAGGCTTTCGTTGTGTTTATTGCGTGAGTGTCTTTAGGACGATAGAGTATTCGGGGAAAATAGTATTATACTTGTCGAACCCGTGCATTCTATAAGAGAGATACATTCTTAGAACTAGGGAATACGCACCCCCCTTACGACTAATAGGATACAACGCGTTAAGATAAAGAACGTGTCAATTCAACCGACCAATAAAAGATAAATAGGGAGTAATAGCATCTAAGGTGGTGTTTGTTTTTCGTTAAGAGGCTCTTAACTTGACCTCTTAATCTGAACCGCTTGAGCAGCCGGTCAGACATTTTTGTCGTTCGGACCGTTTGTTTTTTCTCGTTCGCTGGCGTTCGAGGCAGAAGATCTTAATGGTCTAGACTTGAGAGGGTGTCTCAATGCCTCTCTTGACACAAAAAAATACCAAAAAATTAGTACAGCAAAGCAAATGTGCGGTTCAAACATGAGTTTTTTTTCCCGCTTGGAGATCGGTCGAACATTCGCATATTTACGCCGGATTGATTGAGATTCAGATGTGCGGTTCAGATTCAGATTCAGAGCTTCTTAAAAAATAAACACCACCTAAGTAAACACATCTTTAATCACCATACGAGCACACCTCAATTAGCATAAACTATCCATAGGTTAATTAGATCATTAGTAAAGTAGAGAAATCGCTAGAAGTACCACCCCTCACCGCGATCATATACCACGAGATTTTACCCTTGCTTTATAAAAAACATAAAAAAGAATCATCCTCAACCCCACCTTCTCGTCATAAATCTCTTTCTAGCATTCCTATTCCCTTAGATAACGATATCAACCCCCGAGGCTTACCCCCCACTACACTACAACGATTAGGTTCACTGCCTAGAGGGTTGAAAAACTTGCTCGTAGAAAAGGAGGTTTTCTCGACCCTGAACGCCTTACTATGCGTATCAGAGTGTTTTGGAATAGTTCATGTGATTTATGTATTTTAAATGATATGTACGATATGTTTATGTGTTAAGAGAGTTGGGTACTAGGTGAATGGAGTAGGGCGAGGAATGAAGTATCGTGTCGAACCACTATAAATTACTGTGTTTTTTGTTTGATCTTTCTTTTACTTATCTTACATTTGTTTATTCTTGTTGCATTTGCTTACTTATTGATTTAATTTCATATCAAGTAAAAGAATCTAAATTTCTTAAAATGGACTTTTAAATGGTAAAAACCATTCAAACCTATTCTAGATGTCCACATTATTTGTTATGTATGTTTACGATATGATTATGATTATGTTTAGTAGAATCGACCATTAGCCTGGTATGATTACGGTTATGAATTGGATGATATCCGGATATGATCATGTTAACGAACTGGATGATAGTCGGGTATGATTATGTTGACGAACCGGATGATAGCCAGGTATAATTATGTTTACGAACCAAATAGTAGGCAGGTATGATCACGTTTATGAACCGGATAATACCCGGGTATGATTATATGATCGCGTGTGGGTATTGTGCTCAAATGCACCATGATCGTGTGTGGAAATCATGCTCACGTAGCATTCATGATTATAGCATGTTATGTTTACATTTTTGTAGCTCCATTTACTCACTAAACCTTCGCTTACGTTGCTACGTTTATGTTTTTATGTAGGTGTTCAAATAGACAAGCTATGTCATGATGTAAGGCAAGTAGCAAGTTATAATGGTGTAGCTCGTGAGAAGGATAATGAGCTTCTCACCCATATTGGCTGTGTTTAGTGAAAGTAGCAGTAGCAGCGAGCAGTGAGCTGTGAGCAGTAGCTGTCACAACTTCCTAAATAAGCATTGGAAAATTAGCTTTCCTAAAAATTAGCCACCGCTCACCGCTTTTTGCCAAACGATCATTAAAAATCAAAATGTTCATTGCTCACCGCTAATCGCCCCAACAAAAACGTCATTTCAATAAAAAGTGCCTTGTAGTAAAGCTTAATGTATTTTTATAGTTCATAGATTTGCAAGGGGTGTATTGGAATAAGTCATGCTTTTTAGAAATCACGCTTCCAAATAGTTTTAAAGTAAATCTTGTATTTAAACATCATTGTTATGATAAATGAAAGATGTTTATAAGATTCTAGGTTTTGTCGAATAACACAAGTTTGCTTTCAGAAAATAGAAAAATGCTGACCAGGATGTCTATACGGTGTATAGGATTCCGTAAAATTAAAAAAATTATACTACCTCCGTCTCAAAATTATAGTCCCTTATTGACTTTTTCGGTATTTCTTTTTTAACTTTGACCTTAAATATTTTTGTTTGTGTTATACAATAGTTGATGAAAAATATACTAATGAAAAATACATTTAAAACACAATCCATTCATATAATTTACATCAAGTATTATACAACATAAACAAAAATATTTAAGGTCAAAGTTGTAAAAGAAAAACCAAAAAAATAAATAAAAGATTAAAATTTTGAGACGAAGGGAGTAATAATTAACAAAAAAGTCAATCATTTTAGTTGTACTTCATACCTAACATTTGAAACCTTGTGTATTTTCTTGCAGTTTAATTTTCCTGCTCTTTTCCGTTAGGAAAATTCGGCCTATAAGTTAAAGTAAATTTTAAAAAAATATATCTTATCATGTCTGAATAGGAAAAACAAAAGAGACGTGAATCTACAAAAGCTTGTCATTTCTTGCCGATTCGTTTAGATTTACAAAATTCTTTAAGTATACTTATTTTTTATATAATTTTCTGTTTTGCATATAGCCTTTTGTGATGCTTACCGATTTTTATGATTAACACTTAAAAAAATAATTGGCGATGTTTCCCAACATATACAAATAGTAATTGATTTAAAATTATTTACATCCCAAACTTATTTTACATACCTAAGGATCAATCTCCACTCTCAATCTTTATTTGATTTAATGGATAAGATTAATCTCAACAATTTAAAAAACCTATTTTTATTTTTTTTTCAAATATTAATATCTTTTAAACCGTTAATCGTTAAGCGAAAAAAAAAATCATTACGACGAGCATTTAGTTATCTTTTTATAGATAGGCACTTTGATATACTTTCGACAAATTTTTTTTCATGTTTGTCACGTTTTTTTGTACGTTTTTTTCGTTTTTTTTTGTTTTACTAAAATTTGCATTAAAAAATCACATGTGATTAAACACTGATGTGAATATTCTAATAATATCACATGTGATATTAGTGTTAAGTCACAAATGCTCGTCGTGATGGTGTAATTATTTCACTTAACAATTAACGGTTTAAGAGATATTTAAATTATAAACGATAAGTGATATATTAAAATGGTTTTAATCTCAACAATTGATATTTATTAGTCCCTTAGTATGTGCAAAAGGTTTAGTATGTAAAATAACTCTCCTCATAATAATTAGCAAAATCATTTATTCACGTGAACCATGCATATATTGTTAGAGGGGTAGGTACCCTGCACCATCAACGTCGTTTTCCTCTTAACGCGATAGGACGGAGCGAGGTGTACACTGGAGGAGCTGTTTTTCCGTCCTAAGCCGTCATGACCAGCCCTAATGGCTTCGTAAAACGCGACAGGACAGCGCGAGTATGGTATCGTGGCTCACATTTTCGGGTATTTTCTTCTTATATAGTGAGGTCCAAGGGTGCCCGACGACACCAAAAATTGGTGTTATAGGAGGGAGGGATTTTTGGTATTGTAGTGAATTTTGGTGTTATAGAAAAATGTGCTGATATGACAACATTTTTTTCATGACATCGGCAAGACGAC
This sequence comes from Chrysanthemum makinoi, assembly GCA_910596185.1. NCBI lineage: Eukaryota > Viridiplantae > Streptophyta > Magnoliopsida > Asterales > Asteraceae > Chrysanthemum > Chrysanthemum makinoi. Next base: position 296,903,760 of record OU343221.1, read on the forward strand.
TCCAGAGTACCAAGCGCTCTTATTAGAGGCTCGGGTACAATGGTTGTTGGCTTGAGCCATGGCCTTCGGCACGAGCCTTTGGCGCGACAACTCACGCCGGGGTTGGGCTGGTAGGGCCTGCCGCCGTGGCAACCAGCTCACGCCGAGCAATATTTTTTTTGTTTGTTTGTTTTGGTTGGTTTCTTTCTTTTCTGTTTGTGTTTGTGATGTTTTGCGTTTGTGTATGTGTGATAGTGTGATGTGTGTGTGTGTGTATGTTTTTGGTTGTTTTGCAGGTGGGAAGGAAGAAGACGACCCACTGTTTGGTTTTTGTTTTTTTTTCTTTTCCTTTTTTGTTATTTTATTTACAAACAAAATAACCAGTGAGCACTTGACAGCTAGTAGAAGTTGAGATAGAAATAATAATTACTGTAATAAAGTTTAAACCGGGCAAGCCTATAATAATGAAACAGAGGGTAGGGTCTTTAATAAAAATAAGACAAAATTACACGGTTGGTCCCTGTGGTTTGCTCGTATTACAAGTTTGGTCCCTAAGTCGTTTTAATTACACCAGAAATACCTATTTTTGAAACTTTGCACTCATTTAGTCCCTATTTTGGATGGCCGTTAGTGCAGTCCGTTAAGTATTTTGCATGGTTAGTCCTTTGTTAATAAATTTTGCACCGTTAGTCCTTATTTTCTAAAATATAGTTTTCCACAGTTAGTCCATCCGTTAATAATACATATCGCCCGATTTTTTACGTTTTTGTCCGTTTTCGTTCGTTTTTATCCGTTTCCCCCCGTTTTTTTTACGTTTTTCGTCCGTTTTTTATAGTTTTTGTCCGTTTTTCTTACGTTTTATCCGTTTTTCTTACGTTTTTATCGGTTTTCATCTGTTTTTGTCCGTTTTTCTAACATTTTTCTTAAATTTTCAAATTTGAAAAAATAAAATAAAAAAATGTTTCCGAAAAAAAATTGAAAAAAAATAAAAAAATTTCAAATTTCAAAAAAAAATTTGAATAAAAAAAAATCAAATTTCGTCCGTTTTTCACGTTTTTATCCATTTTCGTCTGTTTTTATATGTTTTCGTCCGTTTTTATTCGTTTTTGTCTGTTTATTATCCGTTTTCGACCGTTTTTATCCGTTTTCGTCCATTTTTTTTTACGTTTTCGCCCGTTTTATTTTTTATGTGGGTGTAGCATTTCTCATATTTTATTGGTTTATTTTATTTTAAAGAGTAAATTATTAAATGGTCCATGTGATTTTTTTATCTCACATACAAACACACACATATCACCATCACCACCAAACTCTCTCTCCCTCTCCTCTCAACCTTAGCCGCCGCTGGAATATCCACCCACCGCCACCACACCGTCGGCCACCACTCCTCATCGCCTACACCAAAACAACCCCTTACACCTCCTCTTTCCGATCCACCACACCACGTGCCCAAACTCATCCCCTCACCCGCTTCCTCTACCCTACCGATACCTTTTACGCACCCTAGCACCACCATCTCTTTGATGGCGAAGAAGAAAGGTAGGGACGAGTCACACGCGTTGTGACTCGACGTTATTTTAACTCGTGTCACCGAGTCACGAGTTGACTCACTCTTGGTTCGGGTTAGGCTAGAACACATGGGAAAAACAAGTTTTGATAACAAGAACGTGGCTATACATATTTTGGTGTCCGGGTTCGGGTCGTGTGTGCGTGTCGGCGCTAGCCATGAGCTTGAGTTCATGGTGTGGCCTTGGTTGTGTTAATTTGATGCTATTCTTGGTACCGTTATTCTTGTTGTTGTTAGTTTGTTTTCGTTTCGGATGAAACCTTGGAACCAAATGGTGTGGCCTTGGTTATGCTTTTTATTGTTTCGGACGAAAACGGATAAAAACGGTCGAAAACGGATAAAAAACAGACAAAAACGGATAAAAAAGGTCGAGAACTATTATTAACGGATGGACTAACCGGGGAAAACTATATTTTAAAAAATAAGGACTAACGGTGCAAAATTTATTAACAAAGGACTAACCATGCAAAATACTTAACGGATTGCACTAACGGCCATCCAAAATAGGGACTAAATGAGTGCAAAGTTTCAAAAATAGGTATTTCTGGTGTAATTAAAACGACTTAGGGACCAAACTTGTAATACGAGCAAACCACAAAGACCAACCGTGTAATTTTGTCTAAAAATAATTACGCCACATGTTTTATTATTGAAAGTTATTTATAGTTAATATATATTATTTTATTAAAAAAAAAAATGCATCATGACACTAGAAAATTGTTGTTATGTTAGGGTGGGTTTCTGGAGTCATAGCCAAAACTCGTGTTATAGAGAAAAAGTGCTGAGGTAACACCACTTCGCTCATGACACAATTTTTTAGCACCAAACGATACTTAGCCTTCTTAGAAAAATAAAATGAAAACACAACAAGTTTGGTGGTATAGAAAATTATCAATCCACCTTGCACCGTACGCATACACATGCTGTCAATTTTTTTTTTGTCAATTGCATATATACCCATTAAAACTTGCATATTTGCATATATACCCAAAACATGCTTAATTTGCATTGTAAATCATGCATTGAAAACTTGTATTTTTAGGAAATATGCAAGTTTTTAAGTTTTAGTGGGTATATATGCAATTCTCCTTTTTGTTTTTAACTAAGGGGGGAGGGAGTGGAAGTTTCTTACCCTAATACCCTGAGGGTGCCACGTCACCTCTATCCAATAAAAACCTTCCAACTCAAAACTACCCTAAGTGGACGGAGTGGTACCTTAGTACCCGAATTCATTTTTTTTTTTTTTTTTTTTTTTTACACACTGCACGGGGAGTGGTACCTTCTTCTTCCTTGCACTTCCTTCTTCTTCCTTTAGCTTTGTTCCTGTACCGCAAAAAAAACAAAAAAAGACAAAAATACAAACACAACCCAACCAAACGCTCCCAACGTATTAATTTTGCAACGGTCCACTTCGGTTTCCCAGCTCGAATTTGGAACTCGCTCCGCCTACCCGAGCTCGGCGGAATGGTGTAGCCGCTCGGTTTCGTGAACCCGCCCCCCCAACCCGACTCCACTCCGTCCTACCTAACTCAACACAGTTCAAGAATTGATTGGTTTAATGGTTTTTTAATTGAAATATTTTATGACAAGTTGACGTTAAGTTTAATCATGGCCGGCTATTAAAGAGCGTGATAGGTGCGTTGGCATCGGGCCACCACCAAAAAGGGCCACAAAATATATGTGTATTATTTTATCATTATCTCAATACAATAATACTTTATACGAAATTAGCAGGGTATCCGTGCGTTGCAGCGGCGGGTATCTTGAAATAAATTTTTTTGATAAATAATGTATTTTAATTTTTTATATTCTTTTTAACAATAAATTTACTGATATCAAGAATTTGGTGTAGCTAGTGCCCGTTCAGACTTGAACCCGTTGGATAGTGTCTGCTCGGGCTCGAGCCCGTTTGGTCCGCGCCCGTTCGGGCTCAAGCCAATCTGGTCCGTTGCTCGTTCGGGCTTGAAAATTTGTATAATGTGCTTTATTATTTGTAGTAGTGAAATTTAGTGCAGGAATTGTGTTTAATTTGGTTGTACAATATGCTTGATAATTTGTATTTCTTATGTAAGGGTGTTTTAATAACTGTATTAATTGTATTTATTGATCAGTTAAATAATTGACTACATTAAATAACATTAATATTGTGTTTTGTTGTACACTATGTTTCTTGTCTCGTACGTCTGAAAGTTATGTGCATTAAAGTGTTGTACACTATGTTTCTTTTCTTGTAAGTAGTAGTCATTATAGTCATTAATAACATTGACTATTTTAATAGCATTAATTTTGTAACTCTGAAAATTACATCATGCTTATTTTGTTGTACACTATGCTTATTTTGTTTTAAATCTGAAAATTTGTTGCAGCTATTGTACATTGTGATTAAATGATTCTAATTTTTGGTGAATGAGTGTTTTTAATGGCATTAATGTTGTTTGATAGAATTTTGGTTTTAAAATGACATCACGCTTTATTTTGTTGTACAATATGCTTATTTTGTTGTAATTCTGAAAATTGGGTACATTAAAGTGTTGTAAACTATGCTTAATTTCTTGTACGTCTTAAAATTAATAGTGAGGTGTCTTCGTGCATTACAAGTAGTATCGATATAGATATTGTTGACTTGTTGGTTGTTGATTTAGAATAGAAATGATAACGATAGTTGTGTTCGAAGACTTTTTTGGATTTTTTTTTTTGTTTTGACTCGGATAGGTACTATTTTTTGTTTGTTTGTGGAGTGTTTACTCGGTCAAGGGGACGACGGGTTTGTGAAAATGGGACGCGGCCGACTACCTGCAGTGGTGGTGACTCGGTCGGCGCAAGGTCGACTCAGCCAGTCGACCAACCACTGTGGGTAGCCAGAGAAAGAGAGACCGAGAGGGGTAAGGGAGATAAAAAGAAAGTAGTATGTTTTTTTCTTTGTGTTTGGTTTGTATTTGTATAGGCTTTATATATCAATTATAATTATAACGTACGCATTAAAAAATATTTAAGGTCCATACGTTTTTTTTATTCATAAAGTTAATCATAATGTTCTGCATTGTTACCAAACGTATTGAGCAAATGGCTTGTTAATCATAAAGGTACTAAATGGCTTGTATTAGTATGTGCATTAATATCTACATTAATATGTGCATTAATATCTACATTAATGTGGTCTTTTTTTTTTAAGTATGTGCATTAATTTGTTGTATATTATGCTTATTTGGTTGTAAGTCTGAAAATTATGTGCTTCCAAGTATTGTACATCATGTTCAATTTGTTGCAAGTCTGAAAGTTTGAAAAATTTTTATGAGAGAGATGCATTCGTGTATTATAAGTAGTAGAGATATAAGATATTAAGTAGGCCAATAAAGGCTAAGGCCCATTATTATATATTCATCCATATCGTGTCATGTTGGAAATACTACCCCGTCTCATATTAATTGTCCTGTTTTGACTTTTTATGTCTTTCTTTCTTAACTTTGACCTTATATATTTTTATTTGTGATATATAATATTTAATAAAAATTATACCGATAAAAAATACATTTAAAACTCAATCTATTCATATATTTTGCATCAAGTATTATATAACACAATTAAAAATATTTAAAGCCAAAGTTAGAAATGAAAGACCTAGAAAATTCAAAGTGGACAGTTAATATGGGACGGAGGGAGTAACATAATAAATTATGTTAATCAATCGCAACTAAAATAAACATATAAAAGTTCTTTTTTTAATCAAATTCAAAAACCCGTTTGTTTATTTTGTCTCACTATAAAACTCAACATTATCTATAAGTGTTGCAAAAAAAAAATAAAAAAATAAAAATAAAAGCTAAAGGTTCGATTAATCGTCGCATAGGCCTTACAAAGCCACAAACATTTTTGATTTCTGTAAATCAGTCAACCATGGTAATGATGGTCAACGGTGGTCAAACTTGCCGAAAACATGCAAATCTTGCTAGAAATATACAAAATTCGCCATAAAATTGTTTTAATAACTTATCGCCGCTGTTTATATCTATTACAAGATGTATGTCAAGGAAAATCTTACTAAAAATACCTAAACTTTGCCGGAAATACCGAAAGCTTGTTGAAAAATCTTACTAGAAATATCTTAACCTTGTTGTTTATAACTTATAGTCGTTGTTTATATCTATTACAAGATTTATGTCAACTAGACCGATTACAAGCTACAAAGGGGCGACCGCCCGACTAACGATTCGTAATTTTTGCAACCTTGCTATCTATCATACCTTTTAATGTCTCCTGGCTCATTCTGAGTATTGGGGTCCCCATTTCTTCAAATAAGCAAACACTGACCATATATTTACTTTATCTTTTTGTTCTTTCTTTTTCTACCTTGTCTTCATCTCTCAGCCTCACCAAACAAAAACAAAAAACACACACTAAGAGCAAGGGTGTATGGTGGCGAATCCCCTCGTCGTTTCCTACGTGGCTGCTCGTTGTTTGTCGCCACCAGCTCGCCACCACAACAAGAGGCTCGTCGTTTGCTTGCTCGTCGGGAAAGTATAAAAAGACAAAGAACTTTTAGAAACTATCCGTTGGATGTGTGAGTGTGTGTGTGTTTTTATATTGGTTGAGGTGGGGCTCAGATAACTTAGTTGTTTTGTGTTATGAGTAAAAGAGTATTTTAAAAAGAGAGTGTTTAAATGATGTGGCATCCGGTGATGCTCAAATGAATAGCTAATGCTCTTCACCACACCCTTAATTGCTCTAATATTCAGCGAACTTACACCAAGATTTAGCCACCAACACTTCGAAAAACCAACGAAATATGCCCAACTTCGCGTCACATGACGCATATTGGACGCAGACCAAATCAACTCCAAAAACGATCTTTTGTGTCTGATATTTTATGACATGTCAAAATAATATTAGTCTAGTTGGATCTGCGGAGTTCGACTCTAATTGACCACAGACCGAAAGTCATGTTTTGTAAAGGTATAAAAACTTGTCCAAAGCGGTTTGTTTTTAGTCTTGTGCCCTAAAAGGCTCATTTTTTTCTGGCTCACCTCATCCGACCCGCTTAACCGTCGGACCGACCTTTGTTCTAAACCCATGTCGTATCCGAACAACAATTTTTCACTATTATGGCAATATGGCATTATGGACACTTTTATCATTTTAACTGGCCCGTATTTATCGCTTCATTCATTCATTGGCATAAAAAAAATATTTGTCCTCATGATCTCACATTCAAATCAAACATGACCTTGTATTTAACTATTGAGCTGTAAAATTACATTTGTACTCTTGACAAAGGATTAAAATGACTTAATTAAGGACATTCGAGAAAAAATCAACCAACATCATGTGTGGTGGTGGATTCGAACCATAAACCTTCAAATATACCTCACGAATCACAATTAGCGTGCTCGAAATGCTAACCAAGAACTTGATAGCCTTAGCTGAAGCCCGAACTTGGTTCTCAACCATCCTTTTAGCTAAAACAACTGGCATGTTTTCGTAAACCTTGTTTAATTCAACAATACACTTACTTATGTTCGACTTTCCACTCATTTTATCAAGCGACCTCCCTATCCCATTAAACAATTTAACAATCTCCTCATCATCCATTTCACTAACTATGATGTTCTCTTTACATAATAACATCACATCCTCAATAGTATCGATAATCCCACACATGAAATCAACATATTCGGTTAATTCAAGGCGAAACTTTGGCAGTAAACTATTTTTTGCCATTAAGTTCTCGTACGCCACCAAGTTTCTTAGTATTTCTTCCGAATCATGATTAAGTGTAAGAACAGGAAGATAACAAACTCGCTCTTCAGGCACAAACTTTATATTTTTTATGCCTTTGTCTTCCGAGGACAAAAGGAACTTCACGTTAGCAATATCGTTAAGTTCTGAAACCGAAGGCACATATATCTGTTCAACCTTTGGTATATCATCGTCCATGCTTTCAGGGATTTTATTCGGTACTGAATTGTTTATTTTAATGAATGGTTCAGCCCCTGGTATCTTTTCCGCTAATTTGTTAATAGCTTCAAGTAGGTCTTGCATCGGTTTATTTTGAGCTGAACCACATCCCGTGCTTTGAATACCAAATTTCTTTTCATTAAAATTTTCATTATTCACGATAGAATGGTACATATAATCAAGTAGATGGTTAACTTGATTAAAACGAACTTCCTCTTTCGTGATATGAAACGGTGAGTGATACTTACAGAAACTTTGGAACATATTTTCCAAGTGGTCTTCATTCAAATGAGCATTATTGATCAATAATGCATTTTGAATTTCTTTCAATACAATAAGAGGGATTTGGTTCTCTAACATGAAAAAATCTTTTGCTTCTATTGCATCACCATTAATTAAATAAGCATTAAGTTGATGAAGCAAGAACATACCGTCAATTGCGAATAACCATGCCAATGAATCGTCATCTATGTCAAGGTAGAAATCGTAGCAAGTGCTTATAATGGGGATGATCTCTTTGACTTTTTTTATTACTTGATCTTCAGAGTCAGAGATTTGAGTGGGCTTTAGTACGCTTTGAGCGGCAAGGAGCTTGTTTCGTTCCATCTTCTGATAGAGTTCGTGCTGAAAATGGTATAGAGGCCCGAGCCCTGTCCGTTGAGGGGCATATGCTTCAGGCTTTTCTTCTTTTCGAGTTTTCGGAACTACAAATATGAAAACTGTAGGGGTATCAACTGTAAATGCAAGTTGGGTTTTTAGAGTTTTGCTAATATGATCAACGCATTGTTTGTCTCCGGAGTTTAGTCCCAAAAACCGGTTAATAGAAGCCATTTGATACTAAGTTAGTAAGAAAATGTGCTATGAATATGGATGATCTATGCTAATATTTTTCAGTTTAAGTAGCTCAAATGTTATTGCTTGGTCAACCTTAGTTAACTATGCCAATAAATGTTTCAAGTCCATGGATGTTGATCTAAATATTTAGTTACTCTTCAAATCACTCTAACAACTTTGGGGTCAACAATTTAAACAAGTCAATACATAAAAACATTAGGTAACCTATTAAAAGATTATAAATGATAGAATATATATGAACCTAACAAAACCGAACCAAGCTTGTTTAGATTAAAAAAAAAAAAAAAAAAAAAAAAAACGTTTTTAATTCAAATAAATTTGGTTTCACATTTTGTTAAATAAAAATAATAGTGTAATGTAGTTTGTAATGTAATGAAAATAACATAAACTTAGAACGAGACTAATGACAAGGGTAGAAAGTTTTTAATAGATTGTCAAGATATGAAAAGGAACAAGAGGAATTCGTGTAACTTTGATGCGTTGTTATTGCTAAATCGTCTTTTGAGTACATCTCATACTCCGTTCTGATGGAATTGGGTATGTTTAATTTGGATCATGCAGTTATATATGACATGTGTGTCTCTTTAAACTAGCATAATATATAAGCAATGAGGTAGCGAGAAGAGTAAACATCGAAAAGCCTAGCACAAAACATATACCATATATTGTATCATAAACTGAACCTGTATGACTCAGATTGCTGAAATAATCGAGCCAGCTTCGGCTAACCTTTAGTTCTTACAGAGATTATTAATCCTTGAATAAGACCAGATGTAAATTCCAAGGCTGTCAAGATCGCGATCCCGCGCAGGATCGTTTTTGTCTTTGCAAGATCGAGATCGTAGGATCGGATCGCGATCCTACGATCCTACCAATTAGTCATATTTTGTAAACAAATGATATCCAAGTCGACCGTTTTTACATTTCTACTCAACATCAAAGGTAAATTTATATAATATCCTCTTGAAAATGACAAAGTTCAAATTTCAAACACCAAAGTAATAGTAAAACACAAAAAAGTAAAGTTTCCATCGTTACATTAACACTTTTGTGGAAATAATATTACATAACATAAGTCCTAAATTTTTCAAAACATACTAGCCATCTACATGATTTCAAGAAAACAAACGTTTCATAAGTGGAATTTCAAAACATACCATTTGATTAGTTTAATCAAAGTGAAGTAAATAAATTAAACTATTGAACACTTTTAGACTATAATCTATTTAGAAAAGTATAAAACTATGTATAAACTATAATCTATTTAGAAAATGAGACAATAATGGTTTACTTATTAGACATTAGTAAAACACATGTATTTTTTTGTGCCTAAGCAAGTGAGATGGACTTAAAAGATTAAAAAAAAAAAAAAAAAAAAGAGTGAACTCGGATCGCGTGTCGATCTTACGATCCTACGTGCGATCCTACCATCTTACTTACGATCCTACGATCTTACTTACGATCCTACCTCAGATGCGATCCTACCACGATCCTACACGATTTTGACTGGTGGGCACGTAAGATCGTACGATCTTACGTGTAAACTCGCGATCTTGACAGCTATGGTAAATTCTATAAAAAGAAAAACTAGTTATAATACCCGTGCACGCACGAGGTTTTAATAAAAAAAATTGTTCTGTATTAATATTAAATATAATGTCTTTAAAGGTAATTGCATGTAATTATATAGTTATAAGTTTCGTGCACGTACAAAGTTTACACATAAATCAAATTTAATTTAACATTTTAGTTCTATATACACATATAAGAATTTGCCTATGAAAATTGTGATATAAGTACAACTAATACTTATGCACGAGTTTTTCATTATGCATTAATATCTATTAGAATTTGGTAAAATATTTGTAAAAAATTTATGTTAAGTAACTCAAGATTTAGTTTTATTTAGCTGACAAAGATAATGATGTTGTTATTTAAATTTCACTACTGATATTATGTTGTACACATGATGCAAATTTAATAGCACATAATGAGCATTGATAAAGTTAAAGTATACTCCTTAAAGTTCTTTAAAAATGTTTTTCTAGATATCCTTATATAAATAAATAAGAATTACATTAGTCAGTGTTATAAGTACAATCGCGTATATATATTTTTATATTAAAGTAACTCGTGCTTACAATTTGATAATTATATTATCGTTTTCAGTAACTTAGCCGTATTTAAAATGTAAACTCGTGTCCACATAGGTTAAACTTTTAAAAATGAAATAAATTAGTCCTTATTGAGCGTATATAATAAAAAAAAATTGATACTTATAATCTTATGTAAATTTATATGTTGTTATTTTAAAACAACATATACATTATATTTTTTAAGATATAAAGTATAAATGGTATTTGTTTATAATCCAAAGTTATAAAAAATATGGAGGTTTATAATTTAATCTCTATATAATTTTAAAAATTTAACCACTAAAGTTTTATTAATTACCTCCTCTTTTTTTAAGTTTTTGTTTTCACAAATTTGACACCTATATTTTTATATGTTTTTTTTATCAACCAAATTTCTCCACCAAATTTATTAAAGTTTGACCTAAATCAATTTAATTTTGACTTTTATTAACGAATCACATCACACGATTTTGCTTACATGGCGAAATTGAGTTATCCTATTGGCTCAATTGTTTTTTTCATTAAGAATGAATTGATAAAATTACTCTGAAATGATGTAATTCCTTTATTATATAAAAGATATCAGCTCAGTGGATTGATTGTCATTAAATCTCCGATAATTGGACAATTATTTTGCATCCTAACAAACTGCAAAAATAATCCAATTAACACTCTTTTTATATGTAAGAGAACTCGAAGAAGAGTAACAAGACGACATAGAGCTCATGAGCTTATTGAAGGATGATATCATTTTTGATTCGTTCAATGATCCCGAAAAATACATATAGAGTGTAAACCGTGTAAACCCTAACTAGAGATACTCGGGGCTTCTAGGCCATACATAATGCATTTGGGCCTATATTAAATATACAACTAACACTCCTCCGCAGTTTGAGCGGGATGAACCAGACACTCAAATTGGTACGAAATTCCTCAAACAAAGCAGAAAGTAAGCCTTTTGTGAAGATATCCGCAAACTGATAACGTGAGGGTACATGAAGAACACAAACCTGACGAGCAACAACCAAATCTCGAACAAAGTGAACATCAATCTCAATATGCTTGGTTCGTTGATGCTAAACCGGGATAGAAGATAAATATACAACACTGACATTGTTACACTAGACAAGCTTAGCAACAGCATTGGCAACATCACGATACTCTGCCTCAGCACTAGAACGAGAAAGCGTCGGTTGACGCTTAGAGGACCATGATCAGCACATCTGATTATCATCAGCTATCCATATGACTCAAAGGTAAAACACCTTTGAGAGAACCTTAGAGGAGTCAGAGTGAAAGACCACTGAATGGAATAACAACGGTTTAACGGGACTCACGGAGTGTTCACATATCCGAAGATAAACACCTCAGATATGTTGTATATCTTCTCAGCTACAATTGTCTTGCTTTGCAAAAGACAAAGTCCAAACTAAATGAAAAATTTGTAACCAAGTATCGGAGTCAGCTAAACAAAGGGCAGAGAAGTGACAAACCTCTGAGACCGCAAGGACAAACAAATGTCCTTAGGTCTCTGACAATGACTTATCATCTTAAGCCATGCAGACGAACCAATTACACTTATCATATACACGTGAGTATTTCTTCAACATACTTGCAAAGTGTATCTTTGGAGCTGACTGAAGTACTCAACCACGCTTAGGCAGGAGTAATTTGAGCTAAAGCAAAGTGAAAAAACCCTTGGGAAGATAAGGACTCGTCGAGAGCAGGTAAAGCAACTTGCATGTACCAGAGTGTCAACAAAGTGAAGCAACCCTATCCACACAAGTGTACGCGTACCTTACTTCCAGTTTGCTACTAGTTTAGTTATTACTATTCTTGTAACTACTAACTATGTATCTCCCTTTATCAATAAAAGGGATGTTAGTGGTAGTGATAGGTAATGTGATAACATCAAATAGTCCTAACTTTTAAGTGTCAATTTCCCCCAATAATACTCATATTTTATATCATTTATATGGATTTACGCTTGTATTCCTTTATATTTCACTTTCAGGTAAATTATGAGTATTGGAGCTTATGAGACGCGGATTTGGAAATTTTCTTAAAGATTTATGATAGTATGCCAACTGTGAAGAAGCTACGGCGTAACTCACTCTCTCACATTACGTCATAGCTAGTGCGTTGACTCTGAAGACCAACTTAACAGCAATTACGGCGTAACTCCCAACTAAGGTTACCGCCGAATCATCTAGGTCAAGAAATATTTTGTCTCCATCAACTACTATACTCCTCACAAGGATTACCAGAGTCCTTGCAAAATTAACATGTACTAAAGATACGGCGTAACCTTTCCCAAGTGTTACGCCGTAACCTGCTTAACGAGAGCATTATTTGAGGAATTATTGAAGTTACGACATAACTCTCAACTCAAGTTACGCCGTAACTAGGATCGTGCCTATAAATACAAATTTCACTTCTGCATTTCACATCATTCACTCACAACTCAAAGGCAAAGAACGTGAAGAGGGTTCCAAAGGTAGATCATTCGAAGCATATAGAGTCATCAACAAAGGAGGAATCACTCCATATCGATAGGCATTAGCGATCATTTTATCTTTTACTTTCGATTCATGTCTTTCATTATGTTAAACATCGAATTCTTTGTTTCTTTTAATATGATCGGCTAAACACCTTTAGTTCTAGCCTAGTTATGATTCCTTGAATGTTTTGTTTATGTTTTCATGCTTCCCTATAATTGTTTCTAGTGTATGCATGCATAGTTTGTTGGCAGTTACCCTAGATTCGGTAGTTTTGAAATGCGATCGTATCTAGTTGCTTAGGAGAATTGACCAAATGACCCTAAGTAGTTAGGTAGAGTTAGGAGGGGTAAGAATTGACCAACCGACACCCTTCCTCGCTGTGCTTAACTGACCAAATGATCACCGGCCGTTTGGATGAACTTAAGAAGTTAGGGATGCGTGTCTAAGATGCTAGCTCTGCACTCATTATTTCGAATCTTGCATGTAGGGTACTTAATGACTTGGCTTAGGCGACTAAAAATCACTCGACTATCAAGGGTAGAATCTTGACCTCGGGTAGGAGCCTTTGTTGATAGGTTAGGACGAACTGACCAAATGCTGTTCAAGCGACTTAAACCCCTACTTGAATCAATTGAAAGTAATAAAACATGAACATTACATGATAGAATGAGTAATTAGGTTAGCACATTTTCCCTCTATTGATCACAACCTCTATTTTCTTTACTCGCATTTATTTCTTGTTTATTAGTTTAATAATAATTTCTACTACAAACCAGTTAAAACCAGTGACACATAGACTTTATTAGAATCCGCTCACATAGCTTTTGGGACGACTCCTCGGTTTTTACTGACATTGTGACTACACACGACCGTACACTGCCTGTGAGTGCATAAGGTAGACTATAGGTAAACGAGACATTATAAATATTAAAACCTGGTCAAAAAACCTGCATCAAGCTTTTGGCGCCGCTGTCGGGGAGTTATATTAGGATTTTTATTAAGTCTCTGTTGGGAAATTCGCTTTTGGGAGTTAATACTTATAGTAGTAAAGTTAGTACTGATAGTATTATTTGATAAGTATTAACTAGTTAGTACTGATAGTAGAAATGTTAGTACTGATAGTGTTAGAGTTTGTACTGATCTATGTTAGGAATGTTGTGTATGGTTTGTAACAAGATATCTTCTATTCTAATAGAGATATGATATACTTAATGCATAGTTATCTTATAAGGGATCTTTTAGTGTATAAAGGAGATCCTAGCTAGGTTAAGCATATACCTATTCTCTAGTTGTCTTAAGAAAAGGTTCAAGGTTGTAAACCCTAGTACTAGGAGAGTACTCGATATTTATCAATAATATTGAAGTTGTTGGTGTTATACTTGTTCTTACTTTAATCTTCTAAGTGCATTCAAGTAGATTCCGGATACTTGTGTGCATCTACAACAAAGTTTCTCATTGTTGTTTTGGAACCATCCAAGGCAACTAACACGCTTACAAGCTAAGTGTTCTAGATCCAAGGTTTGGGACTTCACAAGTGGTATCAGAGCTTGTAACCTGAAGCTTTGTTTTTAGAAGATCCTGTGTGACAAATCTGAAGAAATGGATTTCAACTCAAACAAATCCAATATTGCACGTTAGTTACTAAGTTGCAGCCAAACAAATATGAACTCTGGAGAATGCGCATAGATCAGTGTTGGGAATTGCAGAACTCACGAGCAAGAATAAAGAAAGAAGAAACAATGAGGATCTTAATAGTAATATTTAATAGTAGCTTTTCTAGTAAGCTATGTTTAGGGTTTTTGTGTAACCTCCCTCTACTATATAAAGAGGGAGCATCTAGCATTTTGATTATCCCTTTCCTTCATCCTTTTCAATTATTTCATAGCAGACTTCTCCTAATGTGATTCTAAGAAAACGTATAGAGCGTCTAGTAGTTGTAGTAGTGTTAGTTTCTTTATGTTTTAATAATGAAAACCTTATTAGTGATGTTGATTGTGTTAATTATTATCCGCTGTGCATCTAATCAATCAATGTTACTCATACCCTAGTTGAGTCTGGATCTTGGATTCTACAATTGGTTTCAGAGCCTCGTGGCTCTCGATCTAGGGTTTATAAGGTTTTCCAATAATTAGGGTTTATACCCTAATTGATCTATAGCAGCAGTTGTGAAAAAGAGAAGAGGCAGCAAGGAAATAGCAGATCTATATGGTTATTACTGTTGTTGACAGGAGCAGATTCGAAGAAAATATTATTATGAGGTAAACGTTATTTCTTTATTGGATCTTTGTTTGATTTTATGTGTGCCGGTTGCATAAGTTATTATCCGGATCTGCCGTTGCTTATCATATTTGTTGGGACCCACGATGGCTATTTGTTTCAAATGGGACTGAGTATGATAAGGATCACGTGAAAGATGAATGGGCCTACGAGTTCTTTTCTGATGCTAGTATACGCATCATTTTAATTGGTTTCTTTATCTTGTCATGTGGCTACTTGATTCATTGGCTGATCAAATAACATGGATAGCATGTAGTATAATGTTTTCTGGTCCCAAGATGGTTTGATGGTGGTTCTATAAGCAACTGGATATTATAAATAATTTGATTGGTATATACTTGAGTCCTCATGAATTTACTGATCTCATTCAAATTTTTATTGGTCGGTGGACGTTAGTATTATTGCTGGTCACATGCTCGTTCCCACTGTCAAATTCCAGTTTAGGGGAAGATTGTTGGGTATTGCCGATTACAAAACTACAAGCAAGAATGAAGAAAGAAGAAACAACGAGGGGTTATTATGTAATATTTAGATAGCTTTTCTAGTAAGCTATTATTAGGGTTTTATGTAACCTCCCTCTCCTATATAGTAGAGGGAGGTTACACAAAAACCCTAAACATAGCTTACTAGAAAAGCTACTATTAAATATTACTTTTAAGACCCTCATTATTTCTTCTTTCTTCATTCTTGCTCGTGAGTTCTGCAATTCCCAACAGAACCCACATTTGTCCGAGGCCCTACAATCAAAAGTACTTTCGCTGAAAAGTCTGATGAAGTGTTTGAAGCTGACACCTCCTTACCCGAGGTGTTCAGATCAAAATAAAAGGCTAGTGTAGAGTCTAGTGAACCAAAGCAAGTATAGGCCACTAAACCAGTAAGATCATTTGACAAACCGGTTAATATGCTGAGATGTATAGAAACAGGTCATCTAGTCCTAGAGGTAACAAGAGAAACTGGAACCAGTTAAAATATGAGCAACTAGGAGATGAATTTGTCATGTATAATAAATCTTGCTTTGTGTGTGGTAGCTTTCATCTCGCTCAATGCAGACTCTATGAGACCTCAACCCATCATGACCCCAAGAGCAGTTCTTATTAAAACTGGCATAAAATCTTTGAATAATGCAAGGCCAGTTAATATTGCTAAACCACAACCCAGATTATTTGGTGAATGACCCAAAAGAAACTTTTCAAAATCATCATCTACTTCACCAAGGTCCTTTAAATCAGCACAAACCTTTAACTCTTATGATGAACAAATCAAGTTTTACAAGAAAAGGTTAATACTTATGAGCCAAGACTTAATATCGACATGCCAAAAGTTAATACTTTTAAGCCTAAAATGAAACCTGTTGGTTCTAAAGTGAATGTTGCTAGGGGAATCAAGGGCAATGATGTTAAGCCCTCAGCTTGTTGGGTTAGAAAGACCACTAACCCAACAAAGGCACGCTACTTTCAAGAAATATGATTACATTGATGCACCAGATCCAAGTCGCTGATGGTTGGGTCCCCAAAAGGAATAATTTTTATCTTCTGTAAGGGAACATTCCAACAACAATGATGATCTTGGCTATTCGCATGACTGGTGTTCCATGCACATGATCAGAATCTATCCTATCTTTCGACTTCTCTCGATTTGAATGGAGGATATGTTTTCTTGGAGGTGGTATTGGTGGAAGAATTACTGGTAAAGGCACAATCAAGACCGGTAATTTGGACTTTGAAGATGTGTACTATGTGAAAGAACTCAAATACAACATGTTCAGTGTGTCACAAATGTGTCACAAGAAGAATTTTGTTCTGTTCACAAATACTGATTGCTTGGTTTTATCTCAAAATTTTAAGTTGCCTAGTGAAGATGAGGTACTTCTTAAGATTCCTAGGAAAAGCAATCTGTACTGTGTTAGTATGAAAAACATAGTGCCCAAAGACGACCTTACATGTTTAGTTGCTACAACTTCTTTGGATGAATCTATGTTATAGCATAGAAGGCTAGGTCATGTGAACTTTACGGTAATAAATCTTTTATCTAAAAATAACCTTGTAAGAGGTTTACCTTTCAAAAGATTTGAAAATAAACAGACCTGTATTGCATGCCTCAAAGGGAAGCAAAGATAGAGCCTCTTGTAAGCCCAATGTATTTAATTCCATCACCCAACCACTTCATATGCTGCACATTGACTTATTTGGCCCCACTAATGTTAGCAGCCTGAATTTTAAGAAGTATTGTTTGGTTGTGACTGATGATTTTAGCAGATTTACTTGGGTTTTCTTTATGAACACTAAGGATGAGACCAGTGAAATCCTCAAGTCTTACATAAATGCTGTAGAGAACCATCGATAAGAAAGTTAAAATCATTAGGTGTGATAACGGGACAAAGTTTAAAAACCAAGTGATGAATGATTTCTTTCTTCCGACATTAAGGGTATTAAAAGAAAATACGTGTAGCTAGAACTCCTCGCAGAATGGGGTTCTTTCGAAAGGAGGAATAGGACATTGATAGAGGTTGCTAGGACTATGTTAGCAGATTCCGCTACCACAACTTTTGAATGAGCGCTTAATACATCGCTTGCTATGTTCGTGAATGGTAAACAATTGTAAAGCCTCATGGCAAGACTCCCTTTGATCTGTTCTTAGGTACAAATCCTACCCTAGATTTTCTTAAACCTTTTGGGTGTCATGTCTCTATTCTAAATACCATTGACCATTTAGGTAAGTTTGATGGAAAATCTGATAGTGGATATCTGGTTGGCTACTCATTGAATAGTAAAGCCTTTAGGGTTTATAACTCTAGATACAGAAGGATAGAGGAGAATCTGCACATAGAGTTTCTTAAGGATAAACCTAGTGTAGAGGGGCAAGGACCAAAATGGCTTTTTGATATTGATATGTGATGAGTGTGTAAATACTCATCATTTTTGGGTCAATCTGAACTGCAAAACGTTTAAAAATGCTCAGAAATGCATCAAAATACTGAAAATATTCCAAAATTGCATTTTATATGTTTCATATGCAAAATGTTTAAAATCAGATGAAAAATGAGCTAAGTTTGCATAATTGGCAGCTTCAGTCCCCCAAGTTTCAAAAGTTGTCGTGAAATAGTCCCCGAGCCTTAATTTCAAAGAAAAATCACCAAAGGTCCTTTTAAAATCATAACTTGTCAAAATTAGTCCTTTGGTGAAAAAATATCAAAAGTTTTGAGAAATTACAAAGTTGGTCCTTCAAGTTTCAAATTTGGCAAAAATGGTCCTTGGAAATTTGAAAATGTCAAGTTTGGTCCTTGTACTATTGGAGCTTGTCACTTTTTGTCCCTTGGAACAACTTTGATAAAATGGCAGCTTTGGTCCTTGTAGTTTCAGAAATTACAAACAAGTCCTTGTATTATTACCTTTGGCCTTGTCAAAACCCAAATGACCCCCTGCCATATATACCTTGTTCCCCCCACCTCAAAAACACTCCAAAGAGCATTAAATGCATCTCTCTTACCCTCTCACTCAACCCACACGGCTTATACACATTTTGGCGCCAAAATGCATCAAACGGCCCAGATCATTTCAAGTAATCCAATGGCTAAGAAAACTGCTGGGATATGTTCAGAGTAGTGAGAGAAGATGTTTTGATATAAAAAGGAAGCAAGGAAAAGGAAGAAGGGAGTAGTACTTAGTTTATTTTTCAAAATGTATGTCGTTTTTATAATTATGTTTTAAATTAAGCTCTAAAGTGTAATCTTTTGTTTTGTTGTACTGAACTCAAGTTATTTCATTAGTGTAACCTAATTTCTAATATCAATTCAAGGTTTTAATATAGTTTCAAGTTTTGTGTTTATCAGTTGAATATTTCGGGCCAATTTCTTACAATCAAGCTTCAAATAGCTTCTTTCCAAATTCATATAAGCTTTATATGTGCTTATAGCTTTTATAAGCTTATATTTAAGTTTCAAGTCACTTTGGATTCTGGTCAATGAAAGTCAACTGAGTCATCATTGGGCAATGGAAATGGAATTGGGTGATGCAGGTGGATTTGGGTTGATTTAGAGGCTATTGGGTTGATATACTTAGGATAGTTGGTTCTGTGTTTGATTCATCTCAAGCCATAGTGGCTAGGACAAATGTGAGTCCATTTTTAATATTACTGAAAAAATTTATATCTGTGGTTAATATTGGTTCTTGCTCTTTATTTGGTGTTAAGTAGGTAAATTAGAGTGAGTTTGATCAAGAAACAAGTTGGTTCAGTGTTTAGCTCAATTAATATTGCAAAACAGTAATTTAAAGGGTGTTTGGATCTCTGGTTTGTCTGTGATTTAGGTTTATTCGTGGTAGATTCTTGTTGTTTCGGCTTTATTAGCTCATTTGAACTCATTTGAATCATTTATTTTGCTCCGCACACTCTCAAAGTCAAAATCTTGTGTTAACTGTCCTAATTAACTTAACTGTTGAGTTTTTGAAAAACAAAATCTTGATTTGTGCTAAGATATCATAGATATAGTTTACAGAAGTGTCATTTCATCATAATACATCAAGTTCATTCCACAAATTGGTTGCAAAGTTCATAAAAGTCAACTTTTCAAAAGTCAAAAACGAAAAGTCAGTTTGTACCCATCTGAGTTGATTTTTCATTTACTCATCTTTGGGCCAAACTAAGTGAAATTGTGGGTTCATAAACTTCACCGGTCTCATTTCTTATTACCATTTTTGTGGATTTTTACAAATTTTTTAAAAAGCTTCAAATGAGCTTGTCTTTGGTTCATTTCCCTGGCAAACAAACTCAGATTAACTCGTGTGCATGTGTTTTGTGCAGCTTGCACAGAGCTCACAAGAGCTTGTCTAAGTCTGAAATTTGGTTTACAAGTTCCCAGCCAGGTCTTCTCCAAGTTCCAACTTTTGGTTTTGATTTTTAGCTTATTGTGTAGCTTATTCTCTAGTTTAAAAGTAGTAGTCAAAACTGTTTTAAACACTTGAACTCAAATTCATCAAATCTGTGCAAGTTGCTATTCAGAGGTTAAGAGCAGTTGAGATTAGTCACTTTTGAGTATTTTTAGCATATTAGAGCTTTTTTCAGTTTGGTGCTTATTTGTGGCTAGTTGCTTATTCTAAGTGCTTATTCTCTAGCACTTTGCATTGCAGTTGCTTAATACCACACACAACCACCTGTTTTTATATTTTTCATAGATTCTAAATATTAATTTAGACTTTTCCTGAATTTTCCAGATTTTTCTAAGTCTGTTTGGTATTTTTCTTGATTTAAATTAGTTTTAAGCCTTTTTAATTAGCATTTAATACAATTAATTAAGAAAAGTTTCAAAAAAATAATTTTTCATTTTACTTAGGTTAAGATAAATATAAAAAGCCAAAAAAATATTTTTCTAGATTTTTCTTAGTTAAATTTGTATTTTTAAGCAATTTAAGCAGTTTTAAATAGTTTTTAATTCATAAAAAATACAAAAATAATCATAAAAATACAAAAATAGTTTTGAAAATTCTCTTTTGTTATTTTAGATTTTTCCAAGTCAAAATTTTATTTTTCTAGCTTTATTTCATATTTTCTTGTATTTTAGGTAATTATTAAATAGTTAAAAATAGTTTTTAATTAATAATAATTAAATAAATAGTTTTAAAAATAATTTTATTTTTCTAAATATTTTATTTTATCATTAGGTTTGTAAAAATGTCATTTTCATATTTTTAGGATTTATATTGCTTTAGTTTCACATTTTCTTTAGTACGTCACGTAGTTTTAAATTCAAGTTTTATAAAAACAGAAAAATCAAAAACATCCTTTTGCAAATAGTGATAGCGTTTATTTAATATTTTTTATCTTTTTAATTCTCTTTAATTTGCATTTAAGCCTTTGTAATTATAGGCTATTTCTGTAGTTATAATAATTCAAACCTCTTTTTCGTTCAAATCTCTCGATCACTATTCGTTTGGTGATTCTTCGCATAGCTCGCTGGGACATAACGACCCGGGGAAACCCTATTCTCCCCTGATCTTCATTGCATTTGTTTCCGGACTGTTTTAAGTTTGTTACAGTTGACCATTCACAAGTGGTCAACTTGCGTGATAAAACTTGTCGGTTTGTACGAATCAAATTTTTACGCGCGGGAGCCTGCCGATTATCTTCCGTCTAGCAGATTAGTGATTTGAATACTCACTCTTTGTTCATACCATCCATCTATCTATATCTATATATATCCATATTTTCTTATAAAAAATCCAAAAACCCAAAAACATCTCAAAACCTATAAAACACAAAAATATTTTTCTTTTGTTTCTCTATATATGTATAACCATAAAACTCAAAAATAATCTTCTTTCCCCATTTTCATAATTCCCTTCCTTGGCTCTGAGATTCCTTAGAGTTACTCTAGTGCATGCGCACTCGTTCTTCTAGATCATCGAGTCCTTTGCGTGATCTAGCAGAAATTCCTAGAAGACGTTCTCGTAGACGTGCTGCCCAAATAGTCGAACCCGAGATTCGTGCTATTTCAAACAACAATATGGCAGACGAACGAACTATGGTGGAAATGCTCCAAGCACCCACCGAGGGTTATGGAGATGCCATCATTCTACCAGAATCAATTTCGATCACTTTGAATTGAAGACACATTTGATCCAACTTGTGTCTACAAATCAATTCCACGGGTTTGATCGTGAAGACCCGTATGCACACATCCGTTGGTTTAACAAGTTAACTTCAACTATCAATTTCAAGGATGTGCCACAAAAAGTAATCAAGTTGATGCTTTTCCCATTCTCTCTTGAGGGACAGCGATTTGGTGGAAAAAGAACCCCTCGATCTATCGAAACTTGGGAGGATTTTGTTCAAAAGTTTGTCAATTATTTCTTTCCTCCATCAAAGATGACTAGTCTTAAAATGAAATTTGGATTTTCAAAATTTCGATGAAAACTTTGGAGAGGCATGGGAGAGATTCAAAGATCTCCTCAGGAAATGCCCCCATCATGAATTCACGGAGCTTCAACAAGTTAATATCTTTTACAATGGGTTAAACGGTAACGATCAAGATTCCTTGAATGCAGCCGCAGGCGGCAATATCTTGAATCGTAGACCCAAAGATGTGATTGAGATTTGCGAGCAAAAATCAAAAGTTCCTATTTCTCGCAACAAAGTCAATAATCTAAACACTCCTGCTTCTTCATCCAGTAACTCTTCTGAGTTAGCCGCTCCGATAGCCGCTCTAACGGACGCCATCCGTTGTATGATAAAAGATGTAAAGGAAATTAAAAGCGAAATGCATAAGCCAGAACCAATCAAAGCCGTAAACAAGGTGTGTGAAACTTGTAGTGGTCCACATGCGTATTATGATTGTCAAGCAACCGATGCTACCTTTTACCAAGCTCCCGTAGCTTCGGTAAACCACAATCAATACCCGACCACAAGTGATCCTCACTACCGCGGCACCTAGCGGTATGACACCACCTGGTTTTCCTCCTGTGCAAAACCATGGCAATCAAAATCGCTTTGTTTCGAATCAAGGACACAACTTCAATAACTCTCAAAATTTCAATCAAAACCGGAACAATTTCAACCAACCTTATCAAGCTCCAAATCAGGAAAGTTATCAACAACCTTCAAGTTCCCTACCAAATGACTTCATGAAAATTACTGAGTCAAGCATACGTTCAATGCAGACTCAAATCAATAACATGAGAGTTGAGCTAAGAAAGGAAATTGATACCACATTGTCTCGGCAGACAAATGAGTTGAAGAATATGATGAGCGGTTTCATGAACATGAATGTGAACAAAGCCTCGTCATCTTCTGGAGGACTCCCAAGCAATACAATTCCCAATCCCAATGCCGAGTTGCAAGCCGTCACCACCACTGTAGTGGTAAGACGCACAATGGACCTTCGACTCCTATGCCCCCTCCTCCTGTAGCAATGAGTCAAGTTACCAAGGATACAACGGACAAGGTGCAATTTTCAAGCCCACGAAGTAAGACACGTCCCACCTTCGGTAGTCCAAGCTTTAAGTCCGAACCCGAAATTCAAGACAAATTCTGAGCCGAAAACACTTCCATCCCGGCTCAAAAGTCTAGTCCGCTTCCTTACCCATCAAGAATGAATGATGAGAAGCTCAAAGACAAAAACAAAGAGCAAATGGAAAAATTTTCCAAATCTTCAATGAGCTACACTTTGATATAAGCTTCGTTGATGCTCTTGTTCTAATGCCTAAATTTGCATCCACGCTTAAAGGCTTCTATGACCAACAAAGATAAGCTATCGAGATGGCTAAAACCCCTCTCAATGAGCAATGCTCATTGCTTCTCAAGAAGCTTCCCAAAAGCTTGAAGACCTGGCGTGATTTTTAATCCCATGTGATTGGGATGGTTCAATGCTCCCTGGCCGATCTTGGCGCTAGCATTAACCTTATGCCACTCTCAGTATGGAAGAAACTATTCTTCCTAAACTTTCACCCACTTGTATGACACTCGAGCTAGCGGACCGTACCATAACTCGTCCACTTGGGATAGCCGAGGATGTCGGGATGAAAGTGGGAAAGTTTCACTTTCCTACTGACTTTGTTGTAGTAGACTTTGATGCAGATCCTAGAGTTCCCTCATCTTAGGGAGAGCTTTCTTGAGAACGAGTCGTGCTCTAATTGATGTATTTGTTGAAGAGTTGACCATACGGGTTGACAACGAAGAACTCACGTTTAATATCAACCAAAACTCCAAACCTCTATCCAAACAGAGTGTTACCACAATTGATCAAAAATCTGAAAGATTCAATGCAACACTCTCAAATTTCACGGTTAAGACAAGTCACCAAAAACGTCTGAAGTTAAAAGATTTGAAAATCACCCCGGTTCAAACAAATGGTTTGAAAGTCTGTACGCGGAAGTCAAGAGTGTTCTTGATGATGATGATCTAGAATCGGAGACTTTATCGGAAGTGGTAGAAACTGCTAGCTCTAAGAGCACACCACTTGTCCCACCTCCGGAATCAGTTTATCGTATCGAGCTTGTTAACTCTGTGGATGAAACCAAACTCTCTTCGGTTTCATCTGAATCGGATGATGATGTTTGTAATCCAATGGGAGACATTCTTCCCATTGAAGAATTGCTCAAAAATGATCCATCATCTCCTAGTCATATTAATCCCGACTCTTCCATCCCTTCTCTCACTCCTGATGAGGAAGACGACAACTTTGGAATGAAGTCGATGCCTTTCTTAGTGATGAGTCAATTCCAACAGGAATTGATAATACTTACTTTGATCCGGAGGTAGACATCCTTTTTCTGGAAAATCTGTTGATTGAAGAACCGTTTCCACCTCCCTCCCGACATCTTATTGACAATCACCATACAAGCTTCAAGTTTACGCTTAAAAATGTCAAAAATGGTGATTTGCTTCGATGAGGAATGGACATGCATTCTCATGTACATCTTTATTCCATTCTTCACAGATGGTGTGGTTGCTCTTTTCCTTTTCTCTTTCGGGAATGAGGACACCATCTTTGACCCCGGTATCATCCGTTATAGTTTCTACTATTAACAATACCGCGGTTGTATCTCGTCGGTGTGGAACTTTCCGATGTTCATATGTTTATTAACATTGTGAACGAAAGTCCGATCGAGATTGGTTTTCCACGTTACTTCCCCAAGAACAAATGAATGCGGGGATCGAGTCAAGCTAGCGACTGGAATAAAAACATAGCATACCATATGGGTTTTCACCCATATTTCTGACTTCTTTCTATTTTCTACCACCCTAGTGTGGGGGGGGGGGGTTGCCCCACATGTTGTGTATATATGCAAGTATCTAAAAAAAAAAAAAAAATCTTTCAAATAATGGCCGTAGTATTTCCCTTTTACGTTCTCGCCGTTTTACGATAATCGCGGTACTTTGAATATTGAGGGCAATATTCATTTCTAGTGTGGTGGGGAATTCTCACGAATTTTATCATGTAATTATACCGCCTAATTCCCCCGTTTTTGGCCAAAATTTTTTCTGGAGTAAGTGTTCTCACTTACTCGCTTATGGTTATCGATCGCCATGTCTAATAAACAAAAGGATTGGCTAATCCAAGAGCAAACGGCTCTTGGTAAAGATATCTCAAATCCGTTGACGGCTTGCAATTTGCCCAAAATTGTATGGTATTCAGCCCACCATATCTTTAATTAGTGAAGAGTTGGCTAGCCCGCAAGTTTATGGCTTGTGGTAAAGGCAGTGGAAAAACCATAATTGGTAATCATCTCACCAAAGATAATATTGATAATTTATCTAAGAGTTGGCTAGTCCAGAAGCAAAAGGCTTCTGGTAAAGACAAATCAAATCCGTTGGAAGCCGGTGGTTTGCTCAAAATCACATGGTTATCGGTGTACCATGGTTCTTACTTGAACTAAAACATTTGGCTACTCCAGAAGTAATGGCTTTTGGTAAAGAGATTCAAATCCATTAAGTTTTTCTCAAAAGATTGCTAGGGACTAGCAATAGTTTAGTGTAGGGGATTGATGAGTGTGTAAATACTCATCATTTTTGGGTCAACTGAACGCAAAACGTTTAAAAATGCTCAGAAATGCATGAAAATACGGAAAATATTCCAAAATTGCATTTTATATGTTTCAGATGCAAAATGTTTAAAATCAGATGAAAAATGAGCTAAGTTTGCATAATTGGCAGTTTCAGTCCCCCAAGTTTCAAAAGTTGTCAGAAATAGTCCCTCAGCCTTAATTTCAAAAGAAAAATCACCAAAGGTCCTTTTAAAATCATAACTTGTCAAAATTAGTCCTTTGGTGAAAAATATCAAAAGTTTTGAGAAATTACAAAGTTGGTCCTTCAAGTTTCAAATTTGGCAAAAATGGTCCTTGGAAATTTGAAAATGTCAAGTTTGGTCCTTATACTATTGGAGCTTTTCACTTTTTGTCCCTTGGAACAACTTTGATAAAATGGCAGCTTTGGTCCTTGTAGTTTCAGAAATTACAAACAAGTCCTTGTATTATTACCTTTGGCCTTGTCAAAACCCAAATGACCCCCTGCCATATATACCTTGTTCCCCCCACCTCAACAACACTCCAAAGAGCATTAAATGCATCTCTTACCCTCTCACTCAACCCACAGCTGGTTTATACACATTTTGGCGCCAAAATGCATCAAACGGCCCAGATCATTTCAAGTAATCCAATGGCTAAGAAAAGCGATATGTTCAGAGTAGTGAGAGAAGATGTTTTGATATAAAAAGGAAGCAAGGAAAGGAAGAAGGGAGTAGTACTTAGTTTATTTTTCAAAATGTATGTCGTTTTTATAATTATGTTTTAAATTAAGCTCTAAAGTGTAATCTTTTGTTTTGTTGTACTGAACTCAAGTTATTTCATTAGTGTAACCTAATTTCTAATACCAATTCTAGGTTTTAATATAGTTTCAAGTTTTTGTGTTTCTTGTTGAATATTTCTTTCAATCTCTTACAATCAAGCTTCAAATAGCTTCTTTCCAAATTCATATAAGCTTATATAAGCCGCTTATAGCTTTTATAAGCTTATATTTAAGTTTCAAGTCACTTTGGATTCTGGTCAATGAAAGTCAACTGAGTCATCATTGGGCAATGGAAATGGAATTGGGTGATGCAAAGGTCTTTGGATTTGGGTTGATTTAGAGGCTATTGGGTTGATATACTTAGGATAGTTGGTTCTGTGTTTGATTCATCTCAAGCCATAGTGGCTAGGACAAATGTGAGTCCATTTTTAATATTACTGCAAAATCTATATCGTGGTTAATATTGGTTCTTGCCTGTTTATTTGGTGTTAAGTAGGTAAATTAGAGTGAGTTTGATCAGTAAAACAAGTTGGTTCAGTGTTTAGCTCAATTAATATTGCAAAACAGTAATTTAAAGGGTGTTTGGATCTGTTGGTTTGTCTGTGATTTAGGTTTATTCAGTGGCAGATTCTTGTTGTTTCGTGCTTTATTAGCTCATTTGAACTCATTTGAATCATTTATTTGTGTCGCACACTCTCAAAGTCAAAATCTTGTGTTAATCGTCCTAATTAACTTAACTGTTGAGTTTTTGAAAAACAAAATCTTGATTTGTGCTAAGATATCATAGATATAGTTTACAGAAGTGTCATTTCATCATAATACATCAAGTTCATTCCACAAATTGGTTGCAAAGTTCATAAAAGTCAACTTTTCAAAAGTCAAAATCGAAAAGTCAGTTTGTACCCATCTGAAGTTGATTTTTCATTTACTCATTTTTCGGCCAAACTAAGTGAAATTGTGGGTTCATAAGCTTCAGCTGGTCTCATTTCTTATTACCATTTTTGTGGATTTTTACAAATTTTTTAAAAGCTTCAAATGAGCTTGTCTTTTGGGTCTCATTTCCCCTGTGCACAAACTCAGTATTAGCGAGTGTGCACAGGTTTTGGTGCAGTTTGCACAGAGCTCACAAGAGCTTGTCTAAGTCTGAAATTTGGTTTACAAGTTCCCAGCCAGGTCTTCTCCAAGTTCCAACTTTTGGTTTTGATTTTTAGCTTATTGTGTAGCTTATTCTCTAGTTTAAAAGTAGTAGTCAAAACTGTTTTAAACACTTGAACTCAAATTCATCAAATCTGTGCAAGTTGCTATTCAGAGGTTAAGAGCAGTTGAGATTAGTCACTTTTGAGTATTTTTAGCATATTAGAGCTTCGCTTCAGTTTGGTGCTTATTTGTGGCTAGTTGCTTATTCTAAGTGCTTATTCTCTAGCACTTTGCATTGCAGTTGCTTAATCCCACACACAACCACCTGTTTTTATATTTTTCATAGATTCTAAATATTAATTTAGACTTTTCCTGAATTTTCCAGATTTTTCTAAGTCTGTTTGGTATTTTTCTTGATTTAAAATAGTTTTTAAGCCTTTTTAATTAGCATTTAATACAATTAATTAAGAAAAGTTTCAAAAAAATAATTTTTCATTTTACTTAGGTTAAGATAAATATAAAAAGCCAAAAAAATATTTTTCTAGATTTTTCTTAGTTAAATTTGTATTTTTAAGCAATTTAAGTAGTTTTAAATAGTTTTAATTCATAGAAAATACAAAAATAATCATAAAAATACAAAAATAGTTTTGAAAATTCTATTTTGTTATTTTAGATTTTTCCAAGTCAAAATTTTATTTTTCTAGCTTTATTTCATATTTTCTTGTATTTTAGGCTATTATTAAATAGTTAAAAATAGTTTTAATTAATAATAATTAAATAAATAGTTTTAAAAATAATTTTCTTTTTCTAAATATTTTATTTTATCACTAGGTTTGTAAAAATGTCATTTTCATATTTTTAGGATTTATATTGCTTTAGTTTCACATTTTCTTTAGTACGTCACGTAGTTTTAAATTCAAGTTTTATAAAAACAGAAAAATCAAAAACATCCTTTTGCAAATAGTGATAGCGTTTATTTAATATTTTTTTATCTTTTTAATTCTCTTTAATTTGCATTTAATCCTTTGTAATTATAGGCTATTTCTGTAGTTATAATAATTCAAACCTCTTTTTCGTTCAAATCTCTCGATCACTATACGTTTGGTGATTCTTCAGCATAGCTCATTTGGACATAACGACCGGGGAAACCCTATTCTCCCCTGATCTTCATTGCATTTGTTTCCGGACTGTTTTAAGTTTGTTACAGTTGACCATTCACAAGTGGTCAGCTTGCGTGATAAAACTTGACGGTTTGGCACGAATCAATATGCTAACAGAATCTATGAACTATGTGCCTGTTTCTGTGGATTCTAACATTATTGCAGGAGAAAATTAAGGTCTTGATGCAGATTCTGATGATGATGATGACTGTGTCATATTGCCCATTTGGAATCACAACTCAGTTGGAAGCACTTCTTCAGGTGAGGCAAACAAAGATGATGTTCAGCCTCAAAAGACCACTGATTCTAATGCTAAAGGAGGTGCAACCAATACAGATGACACGTGATTGAACTCAAGTGATCAAGTACTAATGTGGTTAATACTGATAAGCCACACGTTAGTACTGATGAGCCAGAAGGTAATACTGATGGTCCTCATTCCATTCCATCAGTTAATACAGAGGTTACTGATCCCTATGGTGAAGCTGATGAGATTGATTTTACAAAATAGCTTCATAATATGTTGTTCCTGCTACACCACACAGAAGAATCAATCAGGATCATCCATTGGAAAATGTTATTGGGGATGTTCATGCTGAAAGAGCTACAAGATCTAAATTTCAGCATAGTGAGACTGGATTCTTTAGTGCTATATATGAAGAAATAAATCATGGTGCCACACAGACATGTCTCTTTGCTTGTTTTGTTTCTCAAGCAGAACCAAAGAAAGTCTACAAAGCTCTTGAAGATGAAGCATGGGTAGAAGCAATGCAAGAAGAACTTCTCCAGTTCAAACTTCAGAATGTATGGGTTCTTGTGGATCTTCCTGATGGCAAGAGAGCTATTGGCACTAAATGGGTTTTCAGAAACAAGAAGGATGAAAGGGGTGTGGTCATAAGGAACAAGGCTAGACTGGTGGCTCAAGGGTATACACAACAGGAAGGAATTGACTATGAAGAGGTCTTTGCTCCAGCGGCAAAGATTGAAGCTATTAGACTATTCCTGGCCTTTGCATCATACAAAGACTTCAAAGTATACCAGATGGATGTGAAGAGTGCTTTCCTCTATGGAAAGATTGAGGAGGAAGTTTATGTTTGTCAACCTCCAGGCTTTGAAGATCCCAACTTTCCTGACAAAATATACAGGGTTCAAAAGGCACTCTATGGTCTGCATCAGGACCCAAGAGCTTGGTATGAAGCATTGGCCAAGTATCTTTTGGACAATGGCTTCAGAAGAGGGAAGATTGATCAGACTCTATTCATCAATAATGTGAAGAATGATATTCTGTTGGTTCAGATATATGTAGATGACATTATTTTTGGCTCAACCAAGCAGGATCTATGCAGAGAGTTTGAAAAGTTGATGCATGATAGGTTTCACATGAGTTCTATGGGAGAACTCACCTTCTTTCTTGGGCTACAGGTCAAGCAGAAGTCAGATGGCATATTTATCAGCCAGGATAAGTATGTCAAGGAGATTTTGGTAAAGTTTGGCTATGACAACACAAAGATTACAAGCACTCCTATAGAGCATAACAAGCCATTACTTCGGATGCTGATGGTGAAGAAGTTGATCAGATTCTACGCATCAATGATTGGCTCATTGATGTATTTGACCGCCAGCACCGGACATTATGTTTCATTGTATGTGCATGTGCAAGATTCCAAGTCTCTAAAGCTTTCTCACTTGCATGCGCAAAAGAATCTTTAGATATCTGAAAGGCCATGCTCAACTAGGCCTTTGGTATCCTAAGGACTCTCCCTTTGATCCGGTAGCTTACTCGACGGTGATTATCTTTGGGGCAAGTCTTGATAGGAAGTCAACCACAGGAGGATGTCAGTTTCTTGGTGATAGGTTGATTTCATGGCGGTGCAGAAGCGAGAGAGCATTCAGTGGCAAACTCTACAACCGAGGTCGAGTATGTAGGCTGCTGCAAGTTTCTGTGATCAAGTTCTCTGGATTCAGAATTAGATGCTTGATTATGGGTATAATTTCATGGGCACTGTCATTTACATTGATAACAACACCCTATATGCATTATAAAGAATCCAATTTTTCATTCTAAAACAAAACATATAGAGATAAGACATCATTTTATAAGAGACTGTAATGAAAAGAAACTCATTCAGGTTGATAGGATTGATACTAAGTATAATGTTGCAGATCTTTTAACCAAAGCTTTTGAATTGGGAAGGTTTCAGTACTTGGTCACAAGTATTGTGATGCTTCATCCATAATATGTCTTATCTCTCTCCATTTTGTTAAGTTTTGTGAACTGGTGATTAGTAATCGATTGTTATCAGTTAATCTTGATTGTGTAATGTTATACGGATTGGCAAGAAAATGTCTTGGATTGTATTTTCTTGGTCTTGGACTAACTTTTCAGGCATAACACAAGCAGTATGGATATGGTTTGGTGACTCAATGTTACAGCACACATGGTTCTCTTTCTTATGCTCAATCTGAAGCTACCACATGATGGACCTTGCTATAACTATGGACTATGTGATGCCAAAGCATTATGTGGCATCTTATGACATTAATGAACATGAATTTATGGTTTCAGTTAGTCAGATTCATTCTGCACTAACCCACTCTTTGCCATTCTATCTGTTTACAGATAGTGTGAATAGCCTAAGGGCATCTGGCTTAGAGAACAGCGAGCAAACGTGATTCCAACACTTGTGTTGGAGGCAACATCTGCCACGAGCTGGAAACCCTGTTAGGAAGTCCCTTTTAATGGGACTATCTATCACAGGTAGTACTATGCACTGAAACCATTGGTTTTCACCAAACCAGAGGCCATGTAAGGCGACCTTGATTAAGTGTCTGTCACCACACTTAATCCCTTTAAAAATGGGGTTTCAATATTATAATTTCCAAACTATAAGATAATACTGATGGGTAAAGTTAATAACTTGATGGTTATGAGTTAGTACTGATAAGCATAGTTAGTACTGATGAACTAGCCGTTAGTACTTATTCCAAAAGTTTGTTATGCAAAGATTACTTTTGCAAGTAGAGTTGTTACCGTCTGTTTCCTTATAAAAGGGTTTCCTAATTGGTTTCTCTTCACTTATTACCATAAATATTTATAAGGTTGTTCAACAAAAATTCTTCAAATCTCTATATATTGCATAACTTTCCAATTGCTTTCACCACAATTCACTAAAGGATTTTGCGATTAAATCCCACCTTCACTAACCCTTATTCTTCTTACTCATGGCTCCTCTTTATTTTGTCGATAAGCACAACATGGTGGCGTGCTTGGATCTGCCAGAAAGTAATGTAGAATTCACTGAAATAGTAGCTTTCCTCAATCGAAGCAGCATCAGGTTTGCTTTACTTTTAAACCCTACTATCTTATGTACCCCTGTCAGGAAGTTTTGGCAAACTGCAATTGTCTCAACAACTGAGAAAGGGGTACAACAGTTAATTGGCATAGTGGATGGCACACAAATTGTTATTACTGAAGCCTCTCTCAGAGAACATCTTCATCTTAGAGATGCTGAAGGTATTAGCACTTTGCCAGGCACTAAAATATTTGAACAACTCTCATTGATGGGGTATAGACATGATGACACTTTAAATTTTCACAAAAGTCAGTTTTCCCCACAATGGAGGTTTCTAATTCATACCCTCCTACATTGCTTGAGTCACAAAAGGACTGCCGGGATGCTTTTCCCACAAACATAGCCATGCCTTGATATGCCTTGCAACTTGGCGGTGGTGTTCAATTTTTCAAACTATATTTTTGAGGGTATGCTTAAAAATGTCAAGAAACCAAGTTTCATGTATCCGTGTTTATACAAATATTTTTGGATCTTCGAAACAAAACCTACGACCTCACGAAATATTTATCCTTCAAAACTACTAACAGCCAAAGTGTTTTCAAATATGTTAAGAGCTGTGGTCGGCTATAATGGGGTTGTAGTGCCTTTGTTTCCAACTATGCTTATTGCAGAGGGTGAAGGACCATCAAGCACAGGTGGCTCCTAACACACACCTACAGATCCTGAGAACTCTTCAAATCAACCACTTTCATCAATAAGTAGGCATTCCAGACAGGAGAGTGGGACAGCTCAGCCCCATTCTCCTCCTATCATTGAACCAAATGAGCCTATCTCAAGTGATGGAGGGGATAGAATGGTGAGAGCTGCCACTACTCAACCAAAGCTTAGAAGCGGTGAGGATAGTGGTAACATCAATAAGACCCAATCCATGCCAACACCTAGTGAGCACTCCTCACAGGGTGGACCCAGGCAAAGGCTTAAAAGGGGGGTGTATATGCTCAGGCTAGGCCTGGGAGTGCATCTCAATTGCCCAGTGACCCACCTCTCTCAACAAGTAACACGGATCGAAGTGGTGAGGGCAGCTTATCACTTCATGACATGACGGAATTGTACAGGTTCTTATGCAGAAAAGTAAATACTCTGGAGATTGCTTTGGATGAACACAAGAAAGCTGCTGCAAAAGGATGCTCCTTAAGATGAAAAGGCTAGAGCATCAAGTCAAGCTTCTTTCCAAGCCAACTGCAGAAGAATCTCCAGTCACCACATCCCTTCAACGAACGACCAAGTTCAGAGTCTCTAGCACATCCACAGAGGATTCTTCCATACAGAGGAGGAGTTGTGACATACATGTTAGAAGAAAATTTGGTCAGTGGCAAGGTGGTCAAGCTTTTCAGAGCCCTTTTATTGATGATGAAGAAGTACATGTCAACATTGATGCAGAAGTTTTCGGTACTCCTACATGCACTATCGATACTATCGATTAGTCTTGTTAGTGTTGTAGTTAGTACTGATAGTACTATAGTTAGTACTCCTGGAATTCTTCAATCAGTACAAAGTCCAATCATCCAAGTAGCTACTAAATTACAACAAGCAACAACAGAGGCCACTATCATCACTACTACTCCACATGAAGACAGTGATGAAGAAGATAGAGAGAAACATGCAGTCTTGGGACTTCAAAGCTTGAAGAAATTAGTCCCTATCTCTCCCACTTACAAGAAGCCTCCTGTGTTGTATCTAAGAAAGAAGACCAAGCCAGCAGCACCCAAGCCTAAAGAAAAAGGGGTTGTTATCCAAGAAGGAGGTGCTCCAACATCACCTTCAGAACCAACGATAGATCCTAAAGACAAAGGCAAGGGTATATTGGTGGAAGTACCAAAGAAAAATAAGTAAATTGAAAGATTGAATGAAGAGGCGGCAAGGAAGCTAGCAGCTGAATGGGATGAGCAAGAGTTGCAGAAAGAAGCTGCAGAGAAAGAAAAGAAAAAGATGGCTAAACTGGATGAAGACTGGCAAACATGGGATGACATGAAAGCCAAAGTAGAAGCTACTCGGGGAGGTACAACGAAGCGCAAAAGATGGGAACAAGTGTCAATGAAGCAGCTGTTCAGTGAGATCTTGGCTAGAAGACAGAGCCAATTTAGACAGCAAAGAGAGATTGAAAAGGCCTCAAGACCTTCAAAAAAAAGTCAGCAAAAGATGTATCTCTGTAAGTACATCAGGTATCAAGGTGAAGACAAAAGATCATTGAAGCAGCTTAATCAGTTATCTTGGGAGACTCTTCAAAGACTCGCTGATTTAACTCAAAGAATATTTCTGAATTTCAGACCTATGTCAGATGATCATTTTGTTGAAAGGTCACAGCCTATTGGAAGCTAAAAATGACCATCAGAAGAAGGAGCTTCCTCAACTGCACCCAAAACACTGAAAGCATCTGAAGATGAAGGTGGACTCACTGAAAAGGAGCTCAATCAGATGATGTTAATTGAAGCTCCAAAAGAAGCATTGTATTCAGAGCCCATCAATACCAGATATCCAATCATCAACTGGGATATCTACACTGAAGATGGAAAGAGGCATTGGAGGATTCATAGAGCTAGTGGAAGGACAAGTGCCTATTTGTACTTAGTAGACTTATTTGCATTTATTGACAGGGAGGATTTACTCAAGCTTTGGGAGTTAGTCAAAAACAGGTTCAAGAACAAAGATCCAGATAATGATAAAGATCTGGAGTTACTTTATGAGCTTCAAAATATCTTTGAACCTGATCCAGCAGGAGAGCAATAGAAGTTTCAACCTGGTGATGAAGCTCTTAGCTGGACCCTGATTGATTCTTGTGGACTGCACTTGGTTACTACATGCAATGGGACTGATATCTACATGTTGGTTGAAAGAACTTACCCACTTGCATTAGGAACTCTTCTACAAATCTTGTGGCCGAGGCTAAGGATGGGAAATGCAGTTGACATGGCTAAAGAGTTGCTGATAAAGATCTTTGATCAAGCTAGAAGACCTAGCAGAGGAAAGTGAGTTTGGAAGAATCCTCAAGGACTGAAGAAACTTGTGATTCTGAAACCCAATCACAAGTTTAGGGGAGGATTGTTGGGAAATTCGCTTTTGGGAGTTAATACTTATAGTAGTAAAGTTAGTATTGATAGTATCATTTGATAAGTATTAACTAGTTAAATCTGATAGTGGAAATGTTAGTACTGATAGTGTTAGAGTTTGTACTGATCTATGTTAGGAATGTCGTGTATGGTTTGTAACAGCATATCTTCTATTCTAATAGAAGGTATGATATACTTAATGCATATTTATCTCTGTAAGGGATCTCCTTAGTGTATAAAAGGAGATCCTAGCTAGGTTAAGAATATACCTATTCTCTAGCCGTCTTAATAAAAGCTTCAAGGTTGTAAACCCTAGTACTAGGAGAGTACTCGTATTATTTATCAATAATATTGAAGTTGTTGGTGTTATACTTGTTCTTACTTTAATCTTTTAAGTGCATTCAAGTAGATTCCGCATACTTGTGTGCATCTACAAAAAAGTTTCTCATTGTTGTTTTGGAACCATCCAAGGCAACTAACACGTTTACAAGCTAAGTGTTCTAGATCCAAGGTTTGGGACTTCACAGTCTTTTATTTTTGTTTTATTTTAAATTTTTGTTTTCTCGTGATTTCTTTTAAGTTTCAGGTACCATGGAGGTTGTGGACATTGATAACCTCACTCTTGAGGAATATTTGGCCATGACTAGGGATGAACAAGGGTCGGGGCTCGTTAGGCCGGCTATTGGAGCTGAAGTCCATTTTGAGATCAAAGAACAGTTTATGAGGGAGCTACGTGCTAACCCTTTCTCGAGAAACAGAGATGAAGATGCTTATGAGCATGTTGAAAATGTCTTGTACATCGCAAGCCTTTTCAACATACCTGGTGTTTCTCATGACGCGGTGATGCTCCGAGTATTCCCCATAACACTTACTGGGGCAGCAAGAAGATGGATCGGTAGATTGCGTGATTGATACATGGGCTCTCCTAAAGAAACATTTCATTCAAAGATATTTTCCTCCTTCGAAGATATCAAATCAACTCATGGAGATCCATAATTTTAAGCAAGAAGGCGACGAGATGTTGTATCAAGCTTGGGATAGATACAACGATCTACTTTACACGTGTCCCACTCATAACCTAAACAGCCAGCAAAAGGTCAATATCTTCTACAAAGGTATCAATATTGCTACAAGACAAATTTTGGACTACCAGGGACCAATTCCAGGGATGACCCCTACTCTCGCCATTGAAGCCATTCAAAAAATGGCCGATCATTCTCAAAAATGGCACGATGAAGGAAGCTGATGCGTAGGTTCGGGGTCGAGAAAACCTCCTTTTCTACGAGCAAGCTTTTCAACCCTCTAGGCAGTGAACCTAATCATTGTAGTGTAGTATGGGGTAAGCATCGGGGATTGATATCGTTCTCTAGGGGAATAGTAATGCTAGAAATAAATTCATGACGAGAAGGTGGGGTTGAGGATGATTCTTTTTTATCCTTTTTATGTTTTTTAGAAAGAAATGGTAAAATTTCAGGGTATATGATTGGGGGTGGTACTTCTTTCGATTTCTCTACTTCTACTAATTATCTAATTAGCTAATTAACTAATTACTACAGATAGTTTATGTTTATTGAGGTGTGCTCGTATAGTGATTAAAAATGTGTTCACTTAGATACTATTACTCCCTAGTTATCTTTTATTGGTCGGTTAAATTGTCACGTCCTTTATCTTAACGCATTGTATTCCTGTTAGTCGTAGGGGTGCGTATTCCCTAGTTTTATGAGTGTATCTCTCCTATAGAATTCACGGGATCGGCAAGTATAAAACTATCTCCTCCGAGCACCCTATCGTCATAAAGCACACTCACGCAATAAATACAACGAAAGCCTAATTGCACTCCTAAGCTTCTATCAATTAAAGCAAGAGACAACCTAACAACAATCAATAACTAAGTTTCAAAGATCTAAGAAAACACACAAGTAATTTAGCTAGACATGTTAGACAAGCAAGCATACACACAATCAATTGAACATGGGGTAGATACGATGATAAATTGGAATAACAAACTTATCTTGATGTGAAAAATAGGGTATGGGACCCTAGAATACTGTCCAAGTCGGAGTACAACTGAGTTAGGGTTTGCTCTCCAAAATTATACCTTTTAAAATATAGAAAAATCGAATTCTATATATAGATTTACAATCGCTGGCGGTCGCTTTTGCTAGCGGCAGCAAGTCAGTCGCCATCATTAGGATTTTGTCTGGGCCAAGTCATCGTTGGGATGGCGTCACTTGAGAAGTGTGACGCGTCAGTATTCATGCAGGACGTCCTATGAACTATGGATCTTGGGCATCTGGTGTGAAAAGTATAAGTGACGCCTTCCAGAAATAAGGCGCATACCGCCGAGGGGCTTTAGGACCGAGAAATTCCGTTGAGCCGCCGCGTGCGTTTTTGATCAAGTCTTCATAGAGGGACGGCGTCGCCCTATGGATGGGACGCCGTCAGGTGTAATGATCAGGCCTTGAGTGTCTTTGATCTTGACTTTGCCATTTTCTACATGTTTTCGCTCTTTTTCGTCCAAATATGCTTCATTCCAGCATTTTGCTTCCAAAAGACCTAAAAAGTGAAAAGCAATTATTTTAAGCAGTAATGGATATAAAATCTGTCGAATTAGGGCTTAAATGACCCCTTAAAAGCGTACATCTTAAATCCTTATAAAATATCCCCACACTTGGTATTTGCTTGTCGTCAAGAAAATGTGCTTTTGACCAATCAATTTATAAGTTAGGGGGCATGAAACATTGGTTTAAAATAGTTTACAACAAGTAAAAGTGCCACAATAGTCATAACAAGCACAAAAATAATACACTAGCACCTCACAAGTGGTTTTTGGATTCTCTCATCTCTCAAGTTTATATGAAATATAATATGAATATAAATGGAAGATAAACACTTATTACCTGGCATAGTACATAGATTACCATAAGCTTGATAATAGATCCAACCTCCACCGCTTTGGCATAAGCACCTAGGAATAACTATCTAAGAGGTCTTTACAAGGTTTGTAACGTTAGGCTTAGGATAGGGAAGTAAAGGGTTTTGTTGGATAAAGGATATTTAGTGGTGGCAAGTCAAAAATCTTATGTTACAAGCATGTAAAGTGTGGCGTTGCTAAGCCAAGACTCGACTCACTAACACTAAATAACTTAAAACAAAACAAACATAAACTTAAAAATATAAACATAAAGATAGATGTAGGATGGTAGCCCGTATGTTTTTCATATTTTTTTTTCATTTTTTTAACATATCTTTTTCTCTTCTTTTTTTCGATTTTTTTTCATACATTTTTACTCTACCATCCTCTATGATAACATCAAAATATAAGGGATTTATAGGAGCATCCCTACACTTGAGTTTTTATTTATCTAACACTAATTGGCCCGATTTGAAAAGATCAAAACACTTGGAGTATTTAATTACGTAGACAAAGGGAATTTGAATTTATCGTTATTTCCCGTT
Source organism: Chrysanthemum makinoi (assembly GCA_910596185.1). Taxonomy (NCBI): domain Eukaryota; kingdom Viridiplantae; phylum Streptophyta; class Magnoliopsida; order Asterales; family Asteraceae; genus Chrysanthemum; species Chrysanthemum makinoi. Next base: position 296,942,456 of record OU343221.1, read on the forward strand.
ACTCCATAAAATATTACTTTTACCCATGAGTCCCAATCATCCCAAAACTGTGTACAAAAAATATGACTCGGCTTAGCAACCATGCAAGTAACTAGATAAATGAACTGATAACAATAATGCACTAAATATGAGTGCATACAAGGTAGGCTAAGGCGATTTGGGTGTACATTTGGGGGTGGATTGTAAACAATGCTCTTCATTGATATTCCGGGAAACTGAAACATCACGAGAACCGCGAAAAGGATAGGCTCTGAGTTGTTAACTAGGGGTATCGTGTACTAAAGATGAGTACATCGCAAGGGTGTGGGGTAATTACTCAACCGAAGTGGAAGATGTAATTATAATATAGGTTTCAAACAAGGTTTATCCTAATGCCTCTTATCATTTAGTTACTCCTAACTAAACAAGTGTAGTCTCACTAGCAATCTCAGAATGCATCACAAAACAAGTTCTAGAATCTATTATACTACCGGTACACTCACTAAGCATTAAATATGAATGCTTTTATTCCTAAATATCTAGGGGCGAACCTCACATTTTTTGGGTGGAATTTGAGTGGTAAACGATTTTTGTGCTAGTCATATAATTCCTATCCATGAGACGCTTTATTAAGACTAAAGTTTGGCTCGTAAATGTCATAAAAATTTTTAAATTTGGTGTTAAAATTGCCCTAACGAATATTTTTTATAGTTTATTACACAAATTACCAAGGACAAGACAAATGATCAAGTGAGTGAATAGTTTCTAAGCTCCCGTTTTATTCTCCCTCCCTACACATAAACTGAACATTGTCCCAAATGTTCCCCGAAAGCATCAAAGTTATGATAAAGGAATGTAAGTAAGGAAAATAAACTAGCACTCCCCTGATTAGCTCGGTAGGATATGTGTGAAGTTCCGGTTAAATCTTTTTCCAAGAAGAATGCATAAGTAATAAACTTCATCCAATGTGTGTTTCTTCTTCTTGTCCAATATAACATGCACACTTATAAGAAAGCAAACGAAACCTTCACGTAAAATCGGCAGTAAAACTATATATGACACACAACTACACTAGAAAGCAAGTAAGATATAATGCTTTTGGAATGGATGTTTGCAGTTTTTCTGGAAAATTAAGACATGGGAATTTACAAAAATTTACAAGTTACACATAAAACAAAAACTGAGCATTCTGTTTCTAGATAGCCTGACGTCGTCAGGCTTTAATCCTGACATGTCAGTTGTCTGACAAAAAAATCGGTTCACGCTAGCGTTTTTCTGGAAAAATTCTAGAAAAATTACATCATTAAAACCTGGAAACATTTCAGCAAAGCATCCATTATGACTCGATACAAGCATTTGACTCTAACAAACACACATATATATCAATTTCAATAGTTGTAATTCTCATGTTCATGTTCTTAAAAACTTATGTGATCTTCCCTACACTTATCTTTTGTAAAATACCTTTATATGTAATTAAGACGAGGTTAAAGACAAAATAAAGCATTTTCACAAAGTCTAACATGAGAATAAGCAACAATGAAAAAGATATATAAACATACAAATTGAAAAACAAACAAGCAAACAATTAAGCATGGGTTGCCTCCCACGAAGCGCTTTTCTTTATTTATGAGTCTTGTAGCTAGACTCGAAATCGTGCTCCTACGTGACTTCCTTACCGTCATCTTCTTCCTCATGACGATCTCTATTGGGGTTTTCCATGGCATAGTTATGTCCTATCGTGCATCTTTCTAAGAAGTCATCTTTCCCCCAATTGGTTCTATATTCCGGTCCTAGTTTCATACATTCTTTATAGAACACAAATATCTTATTCATCACATAGTCTACTCCTCTCTTCTTATCCTCCTTATTCCTATAGTAGACCGATAGCTTAAGTTCCTTCTCAACATTGGATAGTGATGAAAATTTCTCAATCTTAAATGGCATTTGGTAGGAAATGTCATCAGTCTCATCCTTGAATCTAACTATCCCTAATGACGGATCATAAGTCATCCCGGTGATATCTACGAATGGCTTTCCTAGAACTACATGGGACAAGCTAGGATCTATAGCCGTACTAATATCCTCCACAATCACAAAATCCGTAAGGTACGTGAAGCTACCTACATAGACGGGCAATCCCTTAACTCTACCAAGGAAATTACATCTAACTCTAGGATCATTGGGGTCGTGCCTACTTGGGATAGGTATTTCATCACCCAATTATAGTACGTGCTAGTCATGATGTTTATTGGGGACTTGCGATCAATGTAGGCCTTTGCCAAGAAAAGATGTTGATGAGTGTGTAAATACTCATCATTTTTGTACAAAATAAACTGCAAATTCATCTGAAAACACTCAGAAACACATCAAAATGATCAAAATATCACAAATCAGTATTTTATGTGTTTCAAATGCAAAAATATCAAAATCAGATGAAAAACATATCAAATTTTGCAAAAATTGCGCTTTTAGTCCCCAAGTTTCAAAAATTGTCAAAAGCAGTCCACGTAAATCAAAACAAAGAGAAATGTCATTTAAGGTCCATGGGATTCAAAAGTTGTTAAAACAAACCCTTCAAAGTTTAAAAGTTGCAAAATTACAACTTTGGTCCCTCAAGTTTGAAAATTGTCAAAAATGGTCCTTGGAATTTGGAAATTGGCAAAATTGGTCCTTGTACTTTTTAAGATTGTCACTTATGGTCCTTGAAGCAACTTTGAGAGAATGGCAGCAGTGGTCCTTGTGATTTTCAGAAATTGCATAATTAGTCCTTGTTATTTAAAGCCTAAAACCAATGGACCCTTGTCTAAACCTATTTTGGACCCCCTGCCACTTTAACCTGTTGGACCCCTTACCTTTTGACCCCTTTGATTATTAATATCTGGTAAATCCTTGGTCAAAACAAACAAACCCGCCAAATAAGTCATCCCCTTCAACTTGATGTCTGTTTCACCCTGCAACACTCAACTTACCACCCCCCTCCTCACCTTATCTTCTTCCCTGTCCCCCCACCTCCACACAACTCCAAATTTCATTTAATGCTCCCCTAACCCTTCACTCAACCCCCAAGTGGCAGATATAAAGTTTGGCGCCAAAATCCATTTAAACGGTTGAGATGATTTTTAAGCAATCCAATGGCTAGGATTGGTGGGATTTCATCAGAGTAGAGAGAGAAGAAGATTAGGTTATAAAAGAAGAAGAGAAGAAGCAAGAGGGGTAGTCTTCTAGTTTTTAGTTTTATTTTCAATGTCGTTTTTATCTTAGATTTCTTAAATTAGTATAAAACTTGTAATATTTTGTTTAATGTTATCAATTTGAAGTGTTTAAATGTTTCAAGACTCATTTTAATCATCAATCTTAGTTTATGAATACAATTCAAGTTTAAGGTCCACTGTCTCAATTTGAAATTTCAAGTACTTAAATACAAGTGTTTAGAAGGTTATTTTATAGCTCATAAAAGCTTGTATAAGCTATTCAGACTTTTGACAAGCTTATAGTCAAGTTTCAAGTTCTTTTGTAATCGGGTCAACAAAAGTCAACTGGTACCAAAATTGGAAATGAGCTACAAATGGGTTGATGCAGTTGGAAATGGTTGATTTGGATTCACTTGGGTTGGTTTTGATAGGGTAGTGGTTTTGGCTTGACAGTTAGCTAGCAATAGTTGCTTTGGACATTTGTAAGTCAAAATTCAAGTTCTTATTCATCTTCTGCATTTGTAGTTTTTATCTGCTAATTCTTGTTCTAATAGTTTTGTACTTAGGGTAGTAATACTTGGTTTGATCATAATTACAAAGTTGGATAAGAGTTTGGATGGTTTGAGCCCAAAAGCGGTTTATATAGGGGTGTTTGGTTCTCGCTTAATTATATCTGTCTCGAGGTAGTGCGTGCAGTGGCTTTTCTCTTGTTTCATGTTTGTGTTGTTTAAGCATACTCAATTGAGTCAAAATCTTGTGTCGCTAGCTCAAAAAGTCAACATTCTATGAAATCTGTCTATATGCTTAACTGTTGAGTTTTAGGATTAGCAATTCAGTATTTTGTGTTTAGAATTCATCAAGCTAGCTTGCTTTACACCTATTATAACATATAACATCCTTTTCAGTTCAAATATTTGAATCAAAGTTGGAAATAGTCAAAATTTCTTGTTTGCTTAAAAGTCAAAAAGGCACAAAATCAGGTTTTGAGCCAAAGTGAAAGATTTTTCTTGGGTTCAATTTTAAGCCTCATTCTGTGGAAATTGTTGATTTAGAAACCTCTCTTGGTCTGTTTTCTTTTAGCCATTTTTGTACAATTTTACAAATTTTCTTTAAGCTCTAAACAGGCTTGTACTTCTGGGTCTCAGTTCTGCACCAAACTCGGCTTAAGTCGAGTTTTCTCACAGACTTGCAGCTTGTGCAAAAGGCTCATAAGAGCTTCTCAGAGTCTAAGTTTTGGGTTGCAGTTAGCCACCCAGGTCCTCTTGAGGTCCCAAGTGGTGATTTTCATTTTGAGCTTAATTTGAAGTGCAGGTTGCTTGTAATCAAAATGGGCACCTAAATCGCATTAGCTTATAAGTTCATAGCATCAAACCTGTTCTAGCTTGTGATTCTGTGGCTTATGCTTGTTGATTTAAGTTGCATTTAGTCATTTTTATCTCATTATAGCTTCTGTTTCAGTTGGGTAACCTTGGGTCTCCATTTGGCTTATCCAAGTGCTTATTTATAAGCACTTGGCTCATCAGTTTCTAATTCCTTCACATAAGCACCTATTTTTCTATTTTTCCTTTATTCCTTATATCATTTTAGACTTTTCCTGCAATTTTCAGATTTTTCCAAGTTGTTTTGCTATTTTTCTTAATTTAAATTAGTTTTTAAGTATTTTTAAATAGCATTTAATACAAATAATTAAGAAAAGCTTCTAAAAAATAATTTTTCATTTTTCTTAAGTTTAGATAAATGTAAAAAGCTAAAAAAGTATTTTTCCACAATTTTCTTAGCTTAATTTGTATTTTCTAGCATTTTAATTAGTTTTAAATAGTTTTAAATTAATAATAAATACATAAAAAGCCAAAAAAATATATTTTCAGTTTTTAAATTAGTTTTATCATATTTTAGATTTTTCTAAGTCTTAATTTTATTTTTCTAGTCTTATTCCATATTTTCTTTTATTTTAGAGTAATATTAAATAGTTTAAATTAGTTTTTAATTAATAATAATTAAATAAATAGTTGTAGAAATAATTTTCCTTTTCTATAAATTTTCTAATATCATTAGGTTTGTAAAAATGTATTTTTCATATTTTTAGGATCTATATTGTATTAATTTCACGCTTTTATTTGTACGCATTTAATTTTTATTTAAACGTAAGTCTTAGGTTTTAAACGTTCATCACTTTAAATATAGTGATAGCGTTTATTTAATATCTTTTATCTTTTTAATTTTCTTAATTTGTATTTAAGCCGTTGTTATTTGTTGTTTTTTTTCAGTAGTGTAATTATCCTATCCAAATCCTTTCTGATCGCTATCATTAGTGATCATTCTACCGTCTGATCATGTGTTTAACACACCATTGAGTCTCCGTGGGACATAACGACCCGGGAATTCACTGTATTCTCTGATCTTCATTGAATTTGTGTCTGAGCTGTTTTAAGTCTGTTAGGACTTGACGGTTCGGACCGGATCAAATTTTTGCCACGGGGAGGCTTTAGCGTGTGTTTAGCCTTTTCGCCCATTCTTGCACATACCCCATCCTTTGTAAAAAGTTTTTTGTAATGTTTTTCAAAAACACCAAAAATATTCCTCTTTACCCTCTCACATATTTGATTCTTCATTTCTTACCCTCTAAAACCATTTGATTCTTTCTATGTCTTTCATTTTTGTCCCATTTCGACTCTTCCATTTCTTCTCTCACTCCTGATGAGGAAGATGACAAATTTTGGAAGGAGGTCGATGATTTTCTTAGTGATGAGTCGATTCCAACAGGAATTGACAATACTTACTTTGATTCGGAGTGAGACATCCTCTTTCTTGAAAATCTATTGATTGAAGAACCGTTTCAGCCTCTCCTCCCGGAAATTTTGTTACCAATCACCATACAAGCTTCAAATTTAAGCTTAAAAATGTCAAAAATGGTGATTTGCTTCTTTCTGATGAGGAATGGACATGCATTGTGATGCACATATTTATTCCATTCTTCACAAATGGTGTGGTTGCTCTTTCCCTTTTCTCCTTTGGGAATGAGGACACTATTTTTGATCCCGGCATTTTCATTTCTCATTTTTGAGCCGGTTCTCTCTATATCTCATCGGTGTGGAACTTTCACGTGCTTCAAATGTTTATTCAAACATCTTTAATGAAAGTCCGATGGAGATAGTTTCTTCCACTTTGCTTCCCCATGAACCAATTAATGCGGGGTCGAGTCAAGCTAGCGACTCGGTAACCAAAAACAATAGCACACACCATATGGGTTTTCACCCATATTTCTGTCTTCTTTCTATCTTTCTACCACCCTAGTGTGGGGGGGTTTGCCCCACATGTTATATATATATATATTAAAAAAAAAAAAAAAAAAAAAATTGGATGGTTTTGTCTTGGAACTCAATTGTGCTTTGAAAACTGTGTTAACTGTCATTTTACATAATCCTTGATAATCATAGGTCTTGACTGTTTGACCACTGGTTTAGACTAAAAAAGGTTTAATTTGACACTTTAAATCCTCTGGATTGGATAGGATTTGTTTATGCAGTGGTATGGTATGGGAAGCTCAGTTTGGTAACATTTAAGGGTTGTTTGGATCTATGGGTAACTGAGCTATTGACCGCTATGAGTGTTGTCATTGTTTGATTTAGACTCAATATAGCCTAAGAAACTCAGCTGCACCTTAATCAATGAGTTTAGCATGGTAGATAGTCAATTTGACACTTGACTGTCTCATTATGAGAATTTTGAGATTGGTAGAACCTAGAATCCTGCATATATATATCCGGTTAAAAAAAATAAAAAATAAAAAAAAATAAAAATAAAAAATCTTTCTAAATAATGGCCGTAGTATTTCCCTTTCACGTTCTTTGTTTCGGCATAACCGCCGGTACTTTGAATATTGAGGGCAATATTCATTTCTAAGTGTGGGGGGAATTCTCACGAATTTTATCACATAATTATACCAATTCCCCCGTTTTTGGCCAAAATTTTTTTGGAGTAAGTGTTCTACACTTACTCTTGGTTATCATCCGCCATGTTACGTAAGACAAAAGGATTGGCTAATCCAGGAGCAAACGGCTCTTGGTAAAGATTTCTCAAATCCGTTTACATGGCTTGCAATTTGCCCAAAATTGTATGGTTCTCAACTCACCATATCCTAAAAAGTGAAGAGTTGGCTAGCCCGCAAGATTATGGCTTGTGGTAAAGGCAGTGGAAAATCCATAATTGGTATTCATCTCACCAAAGATAATATTGATAATTTATCTAAGAGTTGGCTAGTCGGAAGGTACTTACGGTAAAGACACATCAAATCCGTTGAAAGCTGGTGGTTTGCTCAAAATCACATGGTTATCAGTGTACCATGGTTCTTGCTTGACCTGAAACATTTGGCTACTCCGAAGTGATGGCTTTTGGTAAAGAGTTTTCAAATCCATCGTTTTCTCAAATCATTGCTAGGGACTAGCAATATCTCGAGTATGGGATTGATGAGTGTGTAAATACTCATCATTTTTGTACAAAATAAACGCAAATTCATCCAAAACACCTGAAACACATCAAAATGATCAAAATATCACAAATCAGTATTTTATGTGTTTCAAATGCAAAATATCAAAATCGGATGAAAACATATCAAATTTGCAAAATTGCGCTTTTAGTCCCCAAGTTTCAAAATTGTCAAAAAGTCCCCCGGGTAAATCAAAACAAAGAGAAATGTCATTTAAGGTCCATGGGATTCAAAAGTTGTTAAAACAAACCCTTCAAAGTTTAAAAGTTGCAAAATTACAACTTTGGTCCCTCAAGTTTGAAAATTGTCAAAATGGTCCTGGAATTTGGAAATTGGCAAAATTGGTCCTTGTACTTTTTAAGATTGTCACTTATGGTCCTTGAAGCAACTTTGAGAGAATGGCAGCAGTGGTCCTTGTGATTTTTAAATTGCATAATTAGTCCTTGTTATTTAAAGCCTAAAACCAATGGACCCTTGTCTAAACCTATTTTGGACCCCCTGCCACTTTAACCTGTTGGACCCCTTACCTTTTGACCCCCTTGATTATTAATATCTGGTAAATCCTTGGTCAAAACAAACAAACCCGCCAAATAAGTCATCCCCTTCAACTTGATGTCTGTTTCACCCTGCAACACTCAACTTACCACCCTCACCTTATCTTCTTCCCTGTCCCCCCACCTCCACACAACTCCAAATTTCATTTAATGCTCCCCTAACCCTTCACTCAACCCCCAAGTGGCAGATATGAAGTTTGGCGCCAAAATCCATTTAAACGGTTGAGATGATTTTTAAGCAATCCAATGGCTAGGATTGGTGGGATTTCATCGAGTAGAGAGAAGAAGATTAGGTTATAAAAAGAAGAAGAAAGAAGAAGCAAGAGGGTAGTCTTCTAGTTTTTAGTTTTATTTTCAATGTCGTTTTTATCTTAGATTTCTTAAATTAGTATAAAACTTGTAATATTTTGTTTAATGTTATCAATTTGAAGTGTTTAAATGTTTCAAGACTCATTTTAATCATCAATCTTAGTTTATGAATACAATTCAAGTTTAAGGTCCACTGTCTCAATTTGAAATTTCAAGTACTTAAATACAAGTGTTTAGAAGGTTATTTTATAGCTCATAAAAGCTTGTATAAGCTATTCACGACTTTTGACAAGCTTATAGTCAAGTTTCAAGTTCTTTTGTAATCGGGTCAACAAAAGTCAACTGGGTACCAAAAAAATTGGAAATGAGCTACAAATGGGTTGATGCAGTTGGAAATGGTTGATTTGGATTCACTTGGGTTGGTTTTGATAGGGTAGTGGTTTTGGCTTGACAGTTAGCTAGCAATAGTTGCTTTGGACATTTGTAAGTCAAAATTCAAGTTCTTATTCATCTTCTGCATTTGTAGTTTTTATCTGCTAATTCTTGTTCTAATAGCTGTACTTAGGGTAGTAATACTTGGTTTGATCATAATTACAAAGTTGGATAAGAGTTTGGATCAGTTTGAGCCCAAAATGTTTATATAGGGTGTTTGGTTCTGCTTAATATCTGTCTCGGAGGTCTGTGCAGGGCTCTTTTCTCTTGTTTCATGTTTGTGTTGTTTAAGCATACTCAATTGAGTCAAAATCTTGTGGCTGCTAGCTCAAAAAGTCAACATTCTATGAAATCTGTCTATATGCTTAACTGTTGAGTTTTAGGATTAGCAATTCAAGATTTTGTGTTTAGAATTCATCAAGCTAGCTTGCTTTACACCTATTATAACATATAACATCCTTTTCAGTTCAAATATTTGAATCAAAGTTGGAAATAGTCAAAATTTCTTGTTTGCTTAAAAAGTCAAAAAAGGCACAAAATCAGGTTTTGAGCCAAAGTGAAAGATTTTTCTTGGGTTCAATTTTAAGCCTCATTCTGTGGAAATTGTTGATTTAGAAACCTCTCTTGGTCTGTTTTCTTTTAGCCATTTTTGTACAATTTTACAAATTTTCTTTAAGCTCTAAACAAGCTTGTACTTTGGGTCTCGATGTTGCCTGACTCAAAACTCAGCTTTTAAGCTGAGTTTTCTCACAGACTTGCAGCTTGTGCAAAAGGCTCATAAGAGCTTCTCAGAGTCTAAGTTTTGGGTTGCAGTTAGCCACCCAGGTCCTCTTGAGGTCCCAAGTGGTGATTTTCATTTTGAGCTTAATTTGAAGTCTGTGCTTGTAATCAAAATGGGCACCTAAATCTGTCATTAGCTTATAAGTTCATAGCATCAAACCTGTTCTAGCTTGTGATTCTGTGGCTTATGCTTGTTGATTTAAGTTGCATTTAGTCATTTTTATCTCATTATAGCTTCTGTTTCAGTTGGGTAACCTTGGGTCTCCATTTGGCTTATCCAAGTGCTTATTTATAAGCACTTGGCTCATCAGTTTCTAATTCCTTCACATAAGCACCTATTTTTCTATTTTTCCTTTATTCCTTATATCATTTTAGACTTTTCCTGCAATTTTCAGATTTTTCCAAGTTGTTTTGCTATTTTTCTTAATTTAAATTAGTTTTTAAGTATTTTTAAATAGCATTTAATACAAATAATTAAGAAAAGCTTCTAAAAAATAATTTTTCATTTTTCTTAAGTTTAGATAAATGTAAAAAGCTAAAAAAGTATTTTTCCACAATTTTCTTAGCTTAATTTGTATTTTCTAGCATTTTAATTAGTTTTAAATAGTTTTAAATTAATAATAAATACATAAAAAGCCAAAAAAATATATTTTCAGTTTTTAAATTAGTTTTATCATATTTTAGATTTTTCTAAGTCTTAATTTTATTTTTCTAGTCTTATTCCATATTTTCTTTTATTTTAGAGTAATATTAAATAGTTTAAATTAGTTTTTAATTAATAATAATTAAATAAATAGTTGTAGAAATAATTTTCCTTTTCTATAAATTTTCTAATATCATTAGGTTTGTAAAAATGTATTTTTCATATTTTTAGGATCTATATTGTATTAATTTCACGTTTTTATTTGTACGTTTACGTAATTTTTATTTAAACGTAAGTCTTAGGTTTTAAACGTTCATCACTTTAAATATAGTGATAGCGTTTATTTAATATCTTTTATCTTTTTAATTTTCTTAATTTGTATTTAAGCCGTTGTTATTTGTTGTTTTTTTTCAGTAGTGTAATTATCCTATCCAAATCCTTTCTGATCGCTATCATTAGTGATCATTCTACCGTCTGATCATGTGTTTAACACACCATTGAGTCTCCGTGGGACATAACGACCCGGGAATTCACTGTATTCTCTGATCTTCATTGAATTTGTGTCTGAGCTGTTTTAAGTCTGTTAGGACTTGACGGTTCGGACCGGATCAGATGTCCTAAGCAACATGATATGTTGAGATTTCTAGGATTGCCAAAGTTGATTCGTGGGCATCTCCTAGTATAAATGGGACGAAGGTCGCAAGACTAGGTGTGGGTGGTATGAAAGTTCCTCATCCGTAGGAAACTTATTGAAGTGTTCATCACCTACTTCTAGAGCTCAAAACACCAGAATCAATATCCAATACAGAAATGAATAACTAAACAAAACATCAGCTTATTAGTTTTACATTATTTAAATACTCATTATTGTGCTCTGAAACAATTATAAAAATAGTAAAAATAAGCAATCCTACTCACAAGTCATAACAAATCGAATAAGACATAAGCAAATCCCATACACCCTAAAACTACTACTGATAAGAATTATACTAACCTTCAGAGCAAACGCAAATCCACACAGATTATATGTTGCGGTGTATTTACTTCCCTTGGTAGCAATTTATGCCAAGTGTCTGTCTCTAACGTTCAAAACCGCATTGTATACCCTGTGGTGAAACTTAACCCAAATATACTCTCCCCATGGAAATGAATTCCATGCATAAAAGTCATCGACTAAAGCCAGAATCTCATTGGAAATTACACATCTTTCGTGTTTGCCCATGAAAATGTTCTCTAAAATTATCAACAAGCAAAGGCGTACAACATCATCATTGGAAAGCTCAGAAAACTCATATGGATCATTATCAATCAGTAATAGCTGCTCGGTCTTTATGTTAGTTATTTTCTCACGTCGCCTTTCTTTAAGAAAAGCTAAAATACGCTTACCGAAACCAGATTCACGTTCCTTTAAATGCGTGATTGGTGCAAAACCGTCAAGTTTTCTCACGCGAGCTGATCACTTGTGAATGACCAGCCGTAAGGAACTTAAAACAGCTCACACACCAATTGCAATTTAGATCGGAGAATACAGTGGATTCCCGGGTCGTTAAGTCCCACGGAGGATGACTGGTGTTTAACACAATCAGATGTCGAATGATCACTAAGGATAGTGATCAAATAAGGATTTTGAGTTATTTTATAAATTACAAGGACTAAAATAAAAATTAAAGGAGATTAAAAAGATAAAATATCTTAAATAAACACTATCACTAATTTTATACTGATGTTTTTGATTTTTCTGTTTTTTAAAACTTAAATTAAAACTACGCGACGTATAAATAAAAACGTGAAACTTACACAATATTAATCCTAAAAATATGAAAATGATATTTTTACAAACCTAATGATATAAGAAAATTTTAAGAAAAAGAAAATTATTTTTATAACTATTTATCTAATTATTATTAATTAAAAACTATTTTTAACTATTAAATAATAACCTAAATTACAAGAAAATAGGAAATAAAGCTAGAAAAATAAAATTATGACTTGGAAAAATCTAAAATAACAAAATAGAAATTTCAAAACTATTTTATATTTTCTCGATTATTTTTCTATTTTTTATGAATTTTAAACTATTAAAACTAATTAAATTACTAAAAATTACAAAATAAACTATGAAAAATCTGGAAAATTACTTTTTTACTTTTATATTTATCTAAACTTAATAAAAATGAAAAATTATTTTTTTGGACTTTTTCTGATTTAATTGTATTAAAAGCTATTTAAAATTACCTAAAACTGTTTTTAATTAAGAAAAATAGCAAACTGTTATGAAAAATTATGAAAATTTCAGGAAAATTCTAAAATGATATTATGAATCTAGGAAAAATAGAAAAACATGGTGTTGTATGGAGGAAATTGAATTGAATACAAGTGCTTATGAAATAAGCACTTAAATAAGCCAAATGATCACCACAAGCTACAACAGTTATACAGAAGCTATACTATGCTATAAGAACTAAAAAGCAACAAATTACTACAGGCTTCAACCTCTGGATTGCAAGATTAACAGATTTGATGTTGTGAGATTATAAGCTAAAACAGTTCGAGGCCTACTTTGCCTGAAAATAAGCACTCAAATAAGCTAGAAATAAAAAAACCAAATGTGGAGACCTAAACTAGACCTGGTTGACTATGCTTAAACCAAAAACCAGACCATGAAGAGCTAAGGTGAACCCTGTGCAAGGCTAGCAAATCACCTGGCACACTTCAGTCAATGCCGAGCTTGCGAGGGGATTTGAGACCCAATCCACAAGCTCATTTGAAGCTTTTAAAAAATTTGAAAAATTCTATAAAAATGGTAAAAAGCAATGAGACCAGTTGAACTTTTAACACCCAAAGTTTTACTTGATTTGGCCTAGTAATGAACCTGTGAAAAATCTTGCTAGTTGGGCTAAAAACTGGTTTTTCAATATTTTTGACTTTTAACACAGTTGTGAAACTTTGACCTTTGTGAACTTTGATTCCAACTTTTGGACAGATATTGATGTAATATGGTATAATGAAACTAAGACAAGCTACTCTAGTGATTTCTAAGCATGAAACAAGCTTTTGATTATTGAAAATTTTAACAGTTAAGAGCTTTTGACAGTTTTAATGTGAGTTTGACTATTAGCCTATGCAGAGATAAATAACTAACCAAATTGACTCAAGTGGACAATATTAAGACTACAAAGACAGGTTTCAAACTCAAACAAGAGCTCAAGCTCCTAATAACCACTAATCCAAACACCAATACATTAACTATTTTATAAATTTAAACTGAGTAAACTACTTAACTAGTATATATTATCACTAATACTGATTATAATTATCCTACTTACTACTAGTTAACAGGTTTAAAAGGTTTTGATGATCACAATCTCAAGTACACATACAAACTGCAAATTTGAAGAAAAACTGAAATTGAGAGTACCAACTTACAAGGGTCCAAGCTGTTTTGTGCATTTTAATCCAAAACCATTACTACACTATACTAATCCAAAACCAACCCATTTCAATCTCTGCAATACCCATTATCCAATTTCAAGCCTGCTTAACCAAATTTCCTTCCTGTTGACTTTTATTGACCATCAAACCATTATGCTTAAAACTGACTTCCAAGCTTACAATAAGCTATTTCAAGCTTAAATAAACTTGTTTGGATTTGAAATTAAGCTATTTGAAGCTTGGTAACAAGATTTTGAATTGGAAATTTGCAACAGTAAGCACAAAACATGAAATGTGAATGAAAACTTGAAATGATACTTGATAACAGTTTTAATACATTAAAACAACTTAATTTTATATAATGCAACAAAGGATTACAACTTATAGCTTTATTTAAAACATGAAAATAAAAAACGACATACAAAAATTTAAAAAACTAAAAACTTTTTTCTTCTCTGCACTTCCTCTCTCTTTTATGCTCCAAATCACTTCCACGGGGCCTTCTGAGAGAATCCCACCTCTTTTTGGAGCCAATGGTTGAGTTTTGAGTGTGTTGGTTGTTTTTCTCATTTTGGTGGGAAAGCTACATTTGATTTACTGTGATATAGCTAGTAGGGGGTGGCATTTATTGTAGTGGGTTGAGTGATGATGAGGGGTGGAGGGTTAGTGGAGAAAAGGTGATGGGAAGGCTAGTGTGTTGCGTGCAAATTTGGGAAGACAAGCAGGTGGCGGGATAAGGGGAAGGGTACCGCTTGTTTGTTTGACCGAGGTTGACCAAGGGGTCCAAACAGGGCAAATGACAGGGGTCAAATGGGTGAAAAGGCATGGGGTCAAAACATTTTGACAAGGCTTGACTTATGTTATTATGACAAGGACTAAAACTGTAATTTTGCCAAACTAGAGGACCAATCCTCGCCATTTCTTCAAAGTTAACATAAGGACTGAATTTAACAAACTTTAATAGTACAAGGACTATTTTTGACATTTTCAAATTCTCAGGGACCAAACTTGACAATTTTGAAAGTTCAGGGACCTAAGTTGTAAATTTGCAATTTTAAATCTCAAGGACCAATTTTGACAACTTAGGAATCCCTAGGGACTCAAAATGATATTTTTTTTTATTTAGATTTACCAGTGGATGTTTTTGACAACTTTTGAAACCTGGGGGACTAAAACTGCCAATTATGCAAACTTGATACGTTTTTCACCATATTTTGATATTTTTGCATTTAAAACACATAAAACACTTAAGTGTTTTCAGATGTTTTTGCAGTCTAATTTGTGATATTACTCAGAAAATACTCATCAAAATGAAACTTGGGGGACTAAAACTTTCTGAGTGTTTTCAGATGTTTTTGCAGTCTAATTTGTACAAAAATGATGAGTATTTAGACACTCATCAATCCCCCACACTAAGATATTGCTAGTCCCTAGCAATGTTTTGAGAAAAATTAATGGATTTCATCTCTTTACCAAAAGCCATTACTTCCGGAGTAGCCAAATGTTTCAGTTCAAGTAAGAACCTTGGTACACCGATAACCAAATGATTTTGAGCAAATCACCAGCTTCCAACGGATTTGATTTGTTTTACCGGCCGCTTGTTTCGGACTAGCCAACTCTTAGATAAATTATCAATATTATCTTTGGTGAGTCGATTACCTATTATGGTTTTTCCACGCCTTTTTACCACAAGCCATAAACTTGCGGGATAGCCAACTCTTCACTTTTAAGGATATGGTGAAATAATACCATACAATTTTGGGCAAATTGCAAGCCGCCAACGGATTTGAGATATCTTTACCAAGAGCCGTTTGCTCCTGGATTAGCCAATCCTTTTGTTTATTATACAAGGCGGATTGATAACCATAAGATGAGTAAGTGCAAAACACTTACTCCAAAAAAAAATTTTGGCCAAAAATGGGGGAATTAGGCGGTATAATTACATGATAAAATTCGTGAGAATTCCTGGTTCCATTGCCGGGAAACGGTTCTTCAATCAACAGATTTTCTAGAAAAAGGATGTCTCCCTCCGGATCAAAGTAAGTATTATCAATTCCTGTTGGAATTGACTCATCACTAAGAAATGCATCGACTTCATTCCAAAAGTTGTCATCTTCCTCATCGTGAGGGAGAGAAGGGATAGAAGAGTCAGGAATAATAAGACTAAAAGATGATGGATTCTTTTTGAGCAATTCATCAATGGGAAGAATGTCTCCCATTGGATCACAATCATCATCATCCAATTCGGATGAAACCTAAGAGAGTTTGGTTTCATCCACCGAGTTAACAAACTCGATGCGACAAACTGATTCCGGAGGTGGGACAAGTGGTGTGTTCTTAGAGCTAGCAGCTTTCCACCACTTCGATGAAGTCTCCGATTCTAGATCATCATCATCATGAAGAACACTCTTGACTTCCCGTACGCTTTCAAACCATTTGTTTGAACCGGGGTAATTTTCAAAGCTTTGAGCTCAAAGACCTTTTGGTGACCGTCTTAACCGCGGAAATTTGAGAGTGTTGCATTGAATCTTCGATCTTTGATCAATTGTGGCAACACTCGCTTGTACGAGGTTTGGAGTTCTCGCTGATATTTAACGAGCTCTTCGTTGTCAACCCGTATGGTCAATTCTTCAGAAATACATCAATTAGAGCACGGCTTGTTCTCAAGAAAGCTCTCCCTAAGATGAGGGGAACTCTAGGATCTGCATCAAAGTCTACTACAACAAAATCAATAGGAAAATGAAACTTTCCTACTTTTACCACGACATCCTCGGCTATCCCAAGTAGACGAGTTATGGTACAAAGCTAGCTCGAGTGTCATACAAGTAGATGTAAGTTTAGGAAGAGACAGCGCTTTTCCATACCCGAAAGTGGCATGAGGTTATCGGGCGCCAAGATGCGAACATTGAACCATCCCTAAGAAATCACAAGGATTAAAACTGCGAGGTCTTCAAGCTTTTTAGGAAGCTTCTTAAGAAGGACCGAGCATTGCTCATTGAGAGGGTTTTAGCCATTTCGGATAACTTATCTTTGTTGGTCAAGAAGCCTTTAAGTGTGGATGCAAATTTGGGCATTAGAACGAGAGCATCAACGAAGCTTATATCAAAGTGTAGTTCATTAAAAATTTGGAAAAATTTTTCCATTTGCTCTTTGTTTTTGTCTTTGAGCTTCTCTTCATGCATTCTTGATGGGTAAGGAAGTCGACTAGACTTTTGAGCGGGATGGAAGTATTTTCTCGGCTCGAATTTTTCTGAACCGGGTTCGGACTTAAAGCTTGGACTACCGGGTGGGGACGTGTCTTGTACGTGGGCTTGAGAATTGCACCTTGTCCGCTGTATCCTTGGTGACTTGACTCATTGCCACGGAGGAGGGGCATTGGAGTCAAGGTCCATTGTGCGCCTTACCACTTCGGTTGTGATCGCTTTGCACGCCTCGGGTTAGCGATCGTGTTGCTCGGTAAAGTACCTGAGCCCGAGGGTCGATCATTTAAAGACTTCTTGAGATCGAATCGACGTGACCAACAACCTGTTCATTTCATCTTGGGATTTCATGAACTGCTTTCAACTCATCGATGATGGTAATGCTGGAGGATGTGGAGGGAAATTCGAGGTCGAATGTTTTGATTATGACCTTGTTGTTGAAAATTTCCTTGGTTAGGATTCACATTCCCCTGAAGTTGATTCCCTCGATTGAAATTGTTTTGATTAAGGTTTCCTTGATGTTGGAAACCTTGATTTGGTCCCGAATAGAAATTACCTTGGTTTTGATAACCTTGGTTCATTCTAGGTTGGTTATGATTCCGGTTAGGATTCTCGGTTAAAACCGGTGGTGCTTGATAAGTGTTAGCACGGTAGTTTGGTTCATTTTGAGGACGGTATTGATTACCTCCTTGATTTGAAGTACCGGCTATAGCATTAGCTTCAAACGGACTACCATCGGTGGCAATACAGTTGTAGTATGCATGAGGACCACCACAAGTAACACAAACTTCAACTTTCTTCACTTCACCATGTGATGGTGTTTGAGTGAAAGTGACTTTCTTCTGGTTAGCAAGAACCAAAGCCTGAAAAATATCCGTGAGTTTGTCAATCTTAGCATCGGTGCTAGATGTACCCACTGGCGATGAAGTAGAAGGTCCAAAGATTAGACCGAGATTGATATGTCTTTGCTCTGGAAAGTATGGACCTGGGACTTGTTTTCAATTATTTGCAAGGCTTCTTTTGTGGTCTTGCTCAGAAATTACCTCCGGGAGGCATTTAAAGAGTCTTGGTCACTTTGGTGCAGACCATTGTAGAAGGTATCCATTTGCATTAACTCGGTAAAACCATGATGCGGACACTTACGGAGCAATTCTTTGTAACGATCCCACGCCTCTCCGAATGATTCATCAAATCTTTGAGAGAATTTCATTATCTCATTCTTAAGACTTGTAGTTCGAGATGGAGGATAGAATTCGTTAACAAACTTTGTGACTAGATCTTCCCATGTCTCAATAGAACGAGGGGGTTGTTTCTCAAGCCAATTCCGGGCTTGTCCCTCTAGAGAAAATGGGAACATAAGAAGCTTGATAGCTTCATGTGGGACATTCTTGTATTTGATGGTAGATGCAATCTTGTTAAACCATCGAATGTGTGCATGAGGATCATCCCGCTCAAAACCATAGAATTGGCTTTGGGTTACAAGATTAAGCAACCCGGTTTTAAGCTCAAAGGTCTCACCACGATGGTGGGACAACAATGGCATCTCCGTAACCCTCGATGGGTGCTTGGAGAAGCTTATTCATCGGCTTGTCTCTCGCCATTACGGCGGTGGTGGTGGTGGTAGACGCTCCTCAGCCACGGCCGGGAGCGTAACGTCCTACGTCTACGAGGAATCTTTCCAAGTTTCAAAGTGGACTTGTAGAGCTGGAAGAACGAAAGTCGCATGCACTAAGTATAAAAATCACTTTTCAAAACAAATGCGAGGCAAAACGACAAGTGAACTTAACCAATAATCACAAATGAAATGGCTTCTTTGAAAAAGGTACACCAAATCACAAGGACACAAAGGCAAGTTTTAAATCTGATGTTCGGGAACATATTATGGTCACACCCGCTTAGTAGGTGTATCTTTGCTTTGATTTGCGGTGGTTGATTTTTATGTATATATTAAGTAACACTGAAAAGACGTAGGTATAGATTTGTGCTGATGGGTTTAAAAACTTTTGGACAATATTGTTGGTATCGTCTCGTTTAACCAAATCGTATTTCTTTAAGAATCACCTTAAAAGAAACACAAGCTAGAAAATGTTACGATTGTTTTGTTGTTTTATATTGTTTTTGGGTTTTTAACACTTTAGGAAAAGTGTTAATGAACTTTTTGATTTATATTTAACTTTACTGAAAAACTTTTTTACAAAAGGTGGTATATGTGCAAGTGCAACGGTCTGAAAATGCTTAGAACAAACGCTTACGGCCTTCAAAATTTGATTGGTGCAAAACCGTCAAGTTTTCTCACGCTTGATCACTTGTGAATGACCGCCGTAAGGAACTTAAAAACTCACACACCAATTGCAATTTAGATCGAGAATACAAAGTGGATTCCCGGTCGTTAAGTCCCACCTGAGGAGGATGACCGTGTTTAACACAATCGATGTCGAATGATCACTAAGGATAGTGATCAAATAAGGATTTTGAGTTATTTTATAAATTACAAGGACTAAAATAAAAATTAAAGGAGATTAAAAAGATAAACTATCTTAAATAAACGCTATCACTAATTTTATACTGATGTTTTTGATTTTTTTTTAAAACTTAAATTAAAAACTACGTGACGTATAAATAAAAACGTGAAACTTACACAATATTAATCCTAAAAATATGAAAATGATATTTTACAAACCTAATGATATAAGAAAATTTTAAGAAAAAGAAAATTATTTTATAACTATTTATCTAATTATTATTAATTAAAAACTATTTTTAACTATTAAATAATAACCTAAATTACAAGAAAATAGGAAATAAAGCTAGAAAAATAAAATTATGACTTGGAAAAATCTAAAATAACTAAAAAGAATTTTCAAAACTATTTTTGTATTTTTCTGATTATTTTTCTATTTTTATGAATTTTAAACTATTAAAAACTAATTAAATTACTAAAAATTACAAAATAAACTATGAAAAATCTGGAAAATTACTTTTTTACTTTTTATATTTATCTAAACCTAATAAAATTGAAAAATTATTTTTTGGACTTTTCTCATTTAATTGTATTAAAAGCTATTTAAAATTACCTAAAACTGCTTTTTAACTAAGAAAAATAGCAAACTGTTATGAAAAATTATGAAAATTTCAGGAAAATTCTAAAATGATATTATGAATCTAGGAAAAATAGAAAAACATGGTGTTGTGTGGAGGAAATTGAATCTGCAATACAAGTGCTTATGAAATAAGCACTTAAATAAGCCAAATGATCACCACAAGCTACAACAGCTTATACGTAAGCTATACTATGCTATAAGAACTAAAAAGCAACAAATTACAACAGGCTTCAACCTCTGGATTGCAAGATTAACAGATTTGATGTTGTGAGATTATAAGCTAAAACAGTTCGAGGCCTACTTTGCTGACACGAAAATAAGCACTCAAATAAGCTAGAAATAAAAAACCAAATGTGGAGACCTAAACTAGACCTGGTTGACTATGCTTAAACCAAAAACCAGACCATGAAGAGCTAAGGTGAACCCTGTGCAAGGCTAGCAAATCACACGTGCACTCAATAATGCCGAGCTTGTGTGAGGGATTTGAGACCCAATCCACAAGCTCATTTGAAGCTTTTAAAAATTTGAAAAATTCTATAAAAATGGTAAAAAGCAATGAGACCAGTTGAACTTTTAACACCCAAAGTTTTACTTGATTTGGCCTAGTAATGAACCTGTGAAAAATCTTGCTAGTTGGGCTAAAACTGGTTTTTCAATATTTTTGACTTTTAACACAGTTGTGAAACTTTGACCTTTGTGAACTTTGATTCCAACTTTTGGACAGATATTGATGTAATATGGTATAATGAAACTAAGACAAGCTACTCTAGTGATTTCTAAGCATGAAACAAGCTTTTGATTATTGAAAATTTTAACAGCTTAAGAGCTTTTGGCAGTTTTAATGTGAGTTTGACTATTAGCCTATGCAGAGATAAATAACTAACCAAATTGACTCAAGTGGACAATATTAAGACTACAAAGACAGGTTTCAAACTCAAACAAGAGCTCAAGCTCCTAATAACCACTAATCCAAACACCAATACATTAACTGTTTTATAAATTTAAACTGAGTAAACTACTTAACTAGTATATATTATCACTAATACTGATTATAATTATCCTACTTACTACTAGTTAACAGGTTTAAAAGGTTTTGATGATCACAATCTCAAGTACACATACCCTGTAAATTTGAAGAAAACTGAAATTGAGAGTACCAACTTACAAGGGTCCAAGATGTTTGTGCAGCTTAATCCAAAACCATTACTACACTATACTAATCCAAAACCAACCCATTTCAATCTCTGCAATACCCATTATCCAATTTCAAGCCTCGCTAACCAAATTTCCTTCCTGTGACTTTTTATTGACCATCAAACCATTATGCTTAAAACTGACTTCCAAGCTTACAATAAGCTATTTCAAGCTTAAATAAACTTGTTTGGATTTGAAATTAAGCTATTTGAAGCTTGGTAACAAGATTTTGAGTTGGAAATTTGCAACAGTAGCACAAAACATGAAATGTGAATGAAAACTTGAAATGATACTTGATAAATGCTTTTAATACATTCAAACAACTTAATTTTATATAATGCAACAAAGGATTACAACTTATAGCTTTATTTAAAACATGAAAATAAAAAACACATTATACAAAAATTTAAAAACTAAAAACTTTTTTCTTCTCTGCACTTCTCTCTCTCTTTATGCTCCAAATCACTTCCACGTGGCCTTCTCGAGAGAATCCCACCTCTTTTGGAGCCAATGGTTGAGTTTTGAGTGTGTTGGTTGTTTTCTCATTTTGGCGGAAAGCTACATTTGACTTTCGTTGTGATATAGCTAGTAGGGGGTGGCATTTATTGTAGTGGGTTGAGTGATGATGAGGGGTGGAGGGTTAGTGGAGAAAAGGTGATGGGAAGGCTAGTGTGTTGCGTGCAACAACTGGGAAGACAAGCAGTGGTGGCGGGATAGGGGGAAGGGTACTGTTTGTTTGACTGAGGTTGACCAAGGGGTCCAAAACAGGCAAATGACAGGGGGTCAAATGGGTGAAAAGGCAGGGGGTCAAAACATTTTGACAAGGCTTGACTTATGTTATTATGACAAGGACTAAAAGCGTAATTTTGCCAAACTAGAGGACCAATCCCGCCATTTCTTCAAAGTTAACATAAGGACTGAATTTGACAAACTTTAATAGTACAAGGACTATTTTTGACATTTTCAAATTCTCGTGGGGACCAAACTTGACAATTTTGAAAGTTCAGGGACCTAAGTTGTAAATTTGCAATTTTAAATCTCAAGGACCAATTTTGACAACTTAGGAATCCCTAGGAACTCAAAATGATATTTTTCTTTATTTAGATTTACCAGGACCTGCATTTTTGACAACTTTTGAAACTTGGGGACTAAAGCGCCAATTATGCAAACTTGATACGCTTTTTCACCGATTTTGATATTTTTGCATTTAAAACACATAAAACACTTATTTGTGATATTTTTATCATTTTGATGCATTTCTGAGTGTTTTCAGATGTTTTTGCAGTCTAATTTGTACAAAAATGATGAGTATTTAGACACTCATCAATGCGCCATAGAAATGCCACCAAATCGAAGCCTAATATTAAGCACATATCCTACCGACTAAATTCTAAAACTTGTTGCTTAATATCAAAATACATAGGAGTATTTATATCATGATTTTTAACTTATCGTTGATGTTGAAGTAAATAATGTAGCAAGTGATTATCATGCTCATATGTTTTTAGGTTTATCCAATGGCCGAAAACTGTGCTTTTAAACAGGTTAAGACGATCAAGACATTCCGGGTTGGAGCTCTGATAACATCAAATAGTCCTAAATATTAAGTGTCAATTTCCCCCGATAATGCTCGTATTTTATATCATTTATATGGATTTACGCTTGTTTTCCTCTATATTTCACTTTCAGGTAATTTACGAGCATTGGAGCTAATGAGACGCGGATTTGGAGAGTTTATTGAAGATATATGATAGTATGCTTATTTAGAAGTAATTACGGCGTAACTCTTCTCTCACATTACTGCAATGCAGGCGTGGCTCGAAAACCAACTAAACGAAGATTACGGCATAACTCCATCCTAGGATTACCGCAGAACTAATTAGGTCATATGATATTCTACGTCGCTGCAAGCTACGCCGTAACTCGTTCCACAAATACGGCGTAACCATGATTTATTGAAGATATGGCGTAACTCATTCCTGATGTTACGCCGTAACCAGCTTTTCTAGAGCAAAATACGAAGAAATGGATGTTACGGTGTAACTCTCAACTTAAATTACGCCGTAACCAGATCTGGCCTATAAATACCGCCCAAAATTCTGCATTTCTCATCATTCACTCCACACACAAAAGCAGAGAACGTGGGTAGTAGGCTAAAGGCAGATCTTGAAGAGCATATATACGGAGCCATCTCTAAGGCCTAACGATAAGCATTAGTAATTTATCATTTATTTTACTTTCAATCTATGTATTTCAATATGTTAAACATTGAATCGATTGTTTCAATTAATATGAGAGGCTAAGCACCTCTGGTGCTAGCCTAGTTATGATTCCTTAATTGTTTTGTTTATGTTTACATTGCTTCCGTATAATTGTTTATAGTGTATACATGCGTATTTTGTTGATAGCTACCCTTGTTTCGGTAGTTTTGAATGGCGGTAGTGTCTAGTTGCTTAGGAGATATGACCGACTGACCCTAAATAGGTAGACTGATTGGGGAAGGGTAAGAATTTACCAACTGACGACCCTTCTTCGCTTGTGCGATTTGACCAACTGATCACCTACCGTTTGGATGAACTTAAGAAGTTAGGGATGAGTGTTTAAGATGCTAGCGCTCGGGAACTCATTGTTATGAATCTTGCATGTAGCGGAACTTAAAGACTTGGCTTAGGGGACTAAATACAACTGGACTTTTAAGGGTAGTAGCTTGATCTCCGGTGGAAACCTTTGCTGATAGGTTAGGACGAAGTGACCAAATGCTATCCTTGCGACTTAAACCCCCACTTGAAGCAATTATAAGTAATTAAACGTGAACTTAACTTGATAGGATGAGTAACTAGGTTAGCACACTTCTCCTCTATTGATCACAACATTTACCTTTATTCTCTTTCTTCTATTTTCTTGTTTTTAGTAGTTAAGTAATCATTTCAACCTTAAAACCTATTAAAAAAATCTGTGACACCTAGACTTAATTAGAATCTGCTCACATAGCTCTTGGGACGACCTCGGTTTTACCGAATATTACACTACACACGATCGGGTACACTGCCCGTTAGTGCATTAGGGTAGACCATAGGTATAAAGAGACATTATAAATATTAAAAATTGGTCAATAAAACCTGCATCAAGTTTTTGGCGCCGTTGCCGGTGTTGGATCGATATACTTTAATCAAACTAACTTAACTAACCTCGGATAAATCCTAAGTTATTAACAAAGAAACACTGAGTAATCTTTATTAAGTACGCGGAATTTACTTAACAAAGCTAAGAAGAATAACCTTTTATTATAAACTCTAAATCTGCTTATTATGCAGATACTCTAATACAACTCTAAGATAATCGAACTTTCTCTAAAACTCTAATTCTTAAAATCGTAAATCATAAGTCATATATCATATATCTAATGCCAATCTAGGAGTCCTTTTATAAGCTCAAGGATATCCTAGTCGGTTTACAATTGATAACCTTGTATGACAAGTAATCTAATACAGAATATTCTAGAGTTACAAGACTTTCCATAAATGAATAAAACAGCTTCTTTTCAATCTTGCAAGACTTTGACCTTCAAGTGCAGATACTTTGACTTTCTCTTTAGCAAGATTACTTTGACTCTTTGACTTTTTCCAGTTCTTTGCCATTACAAGTAAAGATTACTTTGTAAATCTTCAAGATTACTTTATCATCTTCAAGACTTTCATATCCCAACAATCCTGCCCTAACTTGAATTCTACTTGCTTGACTTCAAGTTCTTTTGTGAATATATCTTTAACAGCTTCATCTTTTAAAAACGGATTGTTTCTTAGTCTTTAAGCTTTTCTCTCTGTAACATCTGTTCTTGTCAAAGTATCTCTTAGAATTGTTCTCTTTACAGAAAGATCCAAAGAAGCTCCATCTTTTCAAAGAACACAAAGCAACATATGACAATTTGTACATTCAGTTTAAGTTGCATACTATTCTCATCACTTTCAAGTGAATCATTGAAAAAATAATGGATTTAGAACTCTTTACCAAAGCCATTATCTCTGGAGTAGCCAAATGTTTTGGTGTGTAAGACCATGGTACATTGATAACCATATGATTTTTAGCAAACCACCAGCTATCAACAGATTTGTTTTGTCTTTACCAAAAGCTGTACCCTTCTGGACTAGTTAGTTCTTTTATCTAATGGTGAACTAATTACCAATAATGGTTTTTCCACCGCCTTTACCACAAGCCATTTTCTTGTGGGCTAGCCAACTCTTCACATTACCGATATGGTGAGTTGAATACCATCCAACTTATTAGCAAGTTGTCAACTAAAAACGGTTTTGATATATCTTTACAGAGCCGCTTTGCTCATGGATTAGTCAATCCTTTTGTAACCATGGTGGATTGATAACCTATTGATGTTATCATCACAAAAACCATTTATTCAACCTTTAGTTCAAAATATTTATTACTTAACAACAAGGGTTCTTCTAAAATTTATTTAAGCGGTTTAGTTCAGAAACAATACTTTGATGAAAGTACTTGTCTGATCAGCGAGTACTTTGAATAAAAGTATTGATATATCAAAAGTATTTATTCAAATAAAATTCATACCGTTATTGATCATCCTCAGAATGGTAGTCCAGTTTATAAACAAGTTGATAACCATGCAAGCAGTTTCATTATCCTCTTCCACTTCCAATCCATGCTCTAGCATTCTTCTCATGAGCTCAATTGTAAGAGGATATCTTCTTCTCGCAAACATGTGTATCATTGTTCCATTTTCTAGCTCCAAAACATGAACTCCAAATTCTTCAAAGAATCTCCAAAGAAACTATTTCCCAGCTTTTCTGATTCTTCCGGATATCATCGTAGCTTTCTTCTTCAGATTTCCCACATAGTTATGAGATCACCATGTAAAACCAATCCAATCCCTTCCAATGGATGATCTTCAAAATAAGCCTTCACAACATGATATAAATAAAATAGATCTACTCTATCAATAACATGCAACAAATCCCATAACCTCTTGAAAACTTTGAAACTTTCATCTTCCTTATAAAAAACCATGTAATCTCCATTCTTAGATTTCTCAACTTTGAAAACACTGATCTTTGATCTGTTCATCTTCATATCATCATCTTCCTTTGTATAATCAAAATCTACCACTCTGAGATAATTCTTCAATTCATCACTAGTCTCAGATCTTAATTCTACCTTTTCTTTCTTTGAAAACTGAACATCTGTAACTTCAATTTTTCTTTTTCTCTTTAAACTTTTCTTCCTTTCGCCAAATTCAGTCGGTAGCTTCTTCTTTAAAATCTTTGATGCTGCAACATTCTTCTTATAATCCTCCCTAGCAAAGATCATATAATCTTTTCATCTCAAGATAATTAAACTTCTGTAATCCTTTATACCCTTGACTTTTCAGATAAGCCATCATAGCATTCCTATCCTTAGCTAAATTAGGTCTTCTTGGCATAAATCTAACAGGTGTAGGGGACTGTAAAGGTTCAAGAGTTTCAAAGCATCTAATTCATCTTGCACCTCTTGAGTGCTTTATTTAGAGCCTCTGAGCTTCTTGTTCTTTTCTATCTTGAGCATCTAATTCTTCTTGAACTTTTCTAGCAGCAGCTTCATTCCTAGCAACTTCAATTGCTCTAAGTTATGCCAAAGTGAGTTTCTTTTTCTTTGTTTCAACCAGAATACCTTTCCCTTTGTCTTTAGGATCAATGGTTGGTTGAGAAGCTCTTGGTTGTTCTTCTTCTTGTACATCTCTAATAGTAACTCCTCCTCTTGGTTGTGATAAATCTAATATTGTAGCAATTACTTCATCATCACTAGCAGAATGAATAGGTATGAATGTGGCTTCCTCCTCTTCTTCTATACCAAATGTAGAAGGACCAGCTTCTTCTTCAAAATTCAACACCCTTGGAGTTATTACTTCTTGCCTAGATGTATCATGAAAATCAGTACTTTGATGTTCTTGAACATCGCCTTGAACATCAAGACCTTGAACATCAGATTACCTTGAACATCGATACCTTGATGTTCAAGACTTTGAACTTGCACTTCTTCGAATCCGAAATAATCTTTTCTGCAGATACTTCATGATTCTTTCTTCTTTGTAACATCTTCTTTCAAATTTTCTTTTGCTAAATTCCTCCCCAAGTTGACAGAAGATGACTTAGGAACCTTCTTTCGTTTTAATTCCTTTCAAAGTTGTTTACGACGTTGGTTTTCCTCTTTAACCCATAAGTTGAATCCATGAATATAGGGTTTAATAAAATTCCTCAACCAAATATACCTACGTCTCAACTTCCTAAGTGCCTTAGCTTGAGACTCAACAGTCTTGTTCAATCGAACTAGCTCCTTTGTCAAAGCATAGTTATCCAAAGTTAATCCTTCACGAGGTATTGTATGATCAGACCTGTGAGGATGTGAATGTTCCTCAAACAGGAATAGAATGTTGTGGAGATGGAGTAGGTGTGCTTTCAATATCGCTTGAACCTCGTGGCTTGAAGAAACAAGACTGTAATGATGCAAGCACCTTCAAGAGAAGCAGTACTTTCGGATGCAAAGACTTTGCTGGCAAGCATACCTTGTACGAATCAACACCTTCACTTTCTTCATCCTCTCCAGCATCATTACGTGATGCTTTAACAACTTCCATCATTGTAGAAGTTAATGGAATATCTCCACCTCTGAACAAAGCACTTCTCCTAGCCATAAATGTAAAGATTTTGTCTTGTTGCACAATAACAGTAACAAAGTAGCGAGGTTTTGGAACATCGACCAATTGCTTGTTTAAGAAAACCTGTACAAACCTTGGGTACATCAACCATTTTGACCGGAAGAAATATGTGATAGCATCCCATCCAAAATAAGCTTGAAAAATTAAACACTCATCAGTAGCTAAACCAACCACTTTGCGGATGCTATATTCGACCCAAAATGCTCCCAAGAAGTACTTTTAGAACTTATGCAATGAAGCAGTACATGAATCAAAAACTTCCATTGAGGACATAATAATGCTTTCTTGAATGTTTGTTCTGTTAAAGACCCTTCATAACCAAGATTCCTAAAAGTATCCCAAATCAGTTGCTTGTCAAATCGAATAGCCCCATCTTCATCTCCAAATAATAAATCTTTTCGAATAGAGGCTTCAGAATCTTGATAGTTCGTCCAACAACTGTAGATCTAATATAGTATTCATCCTCCTCCATATTTTCTCTAGCATTAGCCCAAAATTCTTGAATCCATGGTTCAATAATATCCGGCTCAACTAAAAGAGCATAACTAATAGGCGACCCAGTAAGATAATCAACAATATCATTAAAAGCTATATTTGCCTCAGTCTTGTCCAAATTAGCCACCATATTGTGTTTTGAAACAGTTAAACGATTCGCCATTGTTGAATGAGTGAGCACAATAAAGATTTTATTGAAGAATAAAGAGATGGTGATCGGAAGATAAGTATGGAAAAGATGTAAAGTAATAATATGAGGAAAATCGGAAAGTAGTTATTTATAGGTAGGATTTGAAAAATCACATCCTATAATAACAAAGTTACCGTTATTATCAATTACCCATCAATATTACCGTTGGAACAAGTATTCTTTAATACGACAAACAAGACTTTCCACATAAGCAGATACTTTCCCAAGCAAGATTTTCCAAGCGACTTTAAGGAAAAAAAGATACTTTGCCAAAATTTCTTCATAGAAACTAAGTATCAACAAGCATCCTTCCCTCAAGCAATACACAGGACTATACTAACACCTTATAGTCCTCCCCTTAAACAAAGCTTAGTAGTTAATCATTCCAATGCTCACGACCAAGTGATTGAATCGTGACACATCAAAACCTTTTGTGAGTAAATCGGCTACATTGTCATCCGTGTGAACCTTAACTACATTGATGAGCCTATGCTCATAACAATCTCTGATAAAGTGATGCCTAATCTGAATATGCTTTGTCTTGGAATGATACACCGGATTCTTAACAATACAAATTGTACTCTCATTATCAATATTGATAGGAGTATTTTTGAAATTGAACCCATAGTCCAAGAGTTGATTCTGCATCCACAAAACTTGACCACAACAACTTGCAGCAGCTACATATTCAGCTTCAGTAGATGATGTTGCCGCAATTGTTCCGCTTTTGCATTGCCGTGAGACTAGCCTTCTTCCAAGATATTGACATCCACCGTTGTGGATCTTCTATCATAATTATCACCAGCATAGTCACTATCTGAAAAAGCTTCTAAGTGAAAAGGTGACTCTTTAGGATACCACAACCCCAACTTAGGTTGTTGTTTCAAATAACAGAAAACTCTTTTAACTGCATTCATGTGAGAGATCTTTGGTGAGACTTGATATCTAGCACATAAACAAACTGCAAACATGATATCGGCCTAGATGCAAGAAGATACATAAGAGAGCCAATCATTGATCTATAAAGCTTGACTTCAACAGGGTGTCCATCTTCATCTTTACCCAATGAATTTATGGATTTAATAGGTGTAGTAAATGCCTTCATATCATCAAAATTGAATTTCTTAAGTATGTCAGGAACATACTTGTCTTGACTGATAAAAATACCTTCCTTTGACTGCTTAACCTGAAGTCCTAAAAGAAAGTCAACTCTCCCATTGAACTCATTTGAAATTCTTTCTGCATCAGTTGCTCAAACTCCTTAACCATGGACTGCTTGGTAGCCCCAAAGATGATATCATCAACATAAACTTGAACTAACATGATATCTTTCTTGTCTCTCTTGATAAACAAAGTCTTTTCAATAGCTTCCCTTCTATATCCATGTTGCAATAAGAAAGTGGAGAGTCTCTCATACCAAGCTCTAGGTGCCTGATGAAGGCCATAAAGAGCTTTAACAACCTTGTAGACTTTGTTTGGATGTTTAGGATCTTCAAAACCCGGAGGTTGTTTGACATAAACTTCCTCTGTAATCTTGCCATATAAAAAGGCACTTTTAACATCCATCTGGTAAACTTGAAAGCCCATATAAGAAGCAAATGCAAGAAATATTCTAATAGCTTCTATTCGTGCTACAGGAGCAAATACCTCATCATAATCTACCCCTTCCTCCTGTCTATACCCCTGAGCAACTAACCTTGCCTTGTTTTTGATAACATTGCCTCTTTCATCTCTTTTAACTCTAAAAACCCACCTGTTCCAATAACTCTCTTCCCATCTCGAAGATCACATAAAACCCAAACTTCTTGAAGTTTAAATTGAAGAAGTTCTTCCTGCATAGCTTCAACCCAGCTTTCTTTAGTCAAAGCTTGAGCAATATTCTTGGGTTCCTCTTGAGAGATGAAACAAGTAAATAAACAGTTTTGATGGTCCTTATGATTCAAATTGTTTTGTTTATACACAAAGCTAAGTAAAGCATTGTGAGGTTTTGTGAAACCCTTAGCTTTGTGTCTAGTCAGCACTCCAGAAGTAGAAGGACCAATGATTTGATCCGAAGGATGATCCTTATGAGTTCTTAAGTTTGGAGACTGTGGAACTTCATAATTATCATCTAAATTAGTAACATCAGCACCTTCATTGGAATTTGGGAAAATACCTTTATCATCAAATTCATCATCAGATCTTCTAATCCGGCATGGTATGATCATCTAGATTATCTAAAGTCTTCTGGCAAGTGCAGAAGATACTTTGTTCAAAAGTATCTTGTCCAAAGTATCTTGTAAGAGAACTCAGTCTTGTTCTTCTTCTTTGCCTCTTCATAAGCTCTCCTTTGTTCATCGGTGTAAGAATGTGCTAAAACATCTTGAAGAAGCATCTGATTAAGTTCCTCTTGAATAGATTGATCCTCAGCAGATAATGAGGATTGTGATGCAACAAGATACTTTGTTTTGAAGAAACAAGACTTTGCTTAGGAACAGCAGATACTTTGGTTTGAACTTACAGAATCTTTAGTAAGAACAAAGATCGGTCTAATATGAACATCATGAACAACATATTGGATATCTTCTTCATTGTGCATAGGTTGATTTTCTTCTCTAACAGAACATAATTCATTGAAGGAGATAAAATCTCAAGATCAAACATCCAATCAGGACCTTTACCTTTTTCATTGTCTTGATCTTCTAAAAACTCAACATGAAGACAATCTTGAACCTTCTTAGTAACTTTGTTGTATACTCTAAAGCCTTTACTGTTAGTGCAATAACCCAATAAGTATCCTTCTTCCGACTTGCCATCAAACTTCCCCAGATTATCAATAGTGTTTAAAATAGTAAGAGGGCAACCAAAAGGTTTCATAAAACGAATGTTGGGTTTAGTGCCCATCTGCAATTCATAGGGTGTCTTCATCTGTGGTTTAGTGATGAGACTCATAAGTACATAACAAGCGATTTACATTACGCCCGTAATGAATAGGTAGGTGAGAATCGCTAACATTGTTCTTGCCTTTGCTTCAATCAAAGTCCTATTCTTCCTTTCTCGCAACACCATTCGTTGTGGTGTTCTTGCAATACTAAACTCCCTTTTTATGCCTTTGTTTGCACAAAATTCATCCATAAGTTTGTTCTTGAATTCAATCCCATTGTCACATCTAATACCTCTAACCTTGAGTCTCAATTGGTTTTCAAGAGCAATAATCGTGTCGGATAGCATCAAAAGTATCATCTTTAAAACCTAAAAAGAAAACCCAACTGAATCTACTACAATCATCAAGAACAACCAAACAAGATTACTTTTTCTTATTTAAACTTGCCACGAGACAGTCCAAATAAATCCATATGTAACAGCTCCAATGGTTCTCTAATAGTTCTTTCCTCAAGCTTCTTGCAGGAAGCTTTGTGTTGTTTACCCTTCTTGCATGCCAAACATGATTGATCATTCTTGTAAGTCTTTGAAGGTAGACCTCTAACTAAATTGCCTTTGACCACTTTGTTGATATTCTTGAAATTAACATGGCCCAATCTTCTATGCCATTGATGTGCCTCTTCAGATGTTGCTTTAGCCACCAAACATGTGGTTGTACCATATGAATGTAGACTCTTCATGTCTAAACTATACACATCATTTGTCCTTGGTACTCTAAGTACTACCAAGTCTTCATCAAGGTTTAAAGTCGAGGAAAGAATGAGACATTCTGTGTCGTGAATAACAGGATGCTTTTATCACAAATTTGAGAGCCGACAACAAGTTGAACTTAAGCTCCTTCACATATCTGACATTTTCAAAATCAATTCTTCCAGCTTTAATTGTTCCTTTCCCAGTAATCCTTCCTCCATTGGGATCATTCCCAAATGCAACTTTTCCTCAATTAATCTTCCTAAAATCGCAGGGGATTTCTTTGTCTCCTGTCATACTTCCAGAGCAACCACTATCCATAATAAGATGATCTTTAAGCTCCTCTTCCGGGTTGCCCTGCACATAAAGAAAAGAGTTAGAAACTTTTAGGAACCCAAGCCATTACTGACTTGTGTTCCCCTTTTGGAGTTACAAACTCAAATTCTTTGAGAATGTAATTCCCACTATCTTTCAAGTGATGATCCAAAATTATCTTTTGAGTTTTAGCATGTGGATTTTCAAAACTTTCTGGTTTTTCAACATAAATCTCTTTCACCAGTTTATTAGCAGTTTCTTGTGTCACACAAACATCTGATTCACTTTTTGTTGAACGTCTGTGTGTCCCTTACCAAGACTTCCCTTTTACCCATTCAGTTTTAACAGGTGGTTCCTGTGATCTAGATCCCCTATATGAATACATTCTAGGTTGATAGTGAGATCTCCTAGAATACCTATTCCAAGCGATTACATCAAGTACCTTGTCTCCGAAAGCAGTACTTTGGAAAGTACTGTGAGATATCAAGATCTTCTCGATGTGGGTATCTATGATCCGTGTGAAGTTTCGTGATTAACCCTATTTGAATTAGTCCACACCGTTTGTGCTCTCTAGGTTTCGATTGGTAGACTTATTCCTTGGAAACTTGCTTAGATATTATGAGTGTTTGTCACAATCTTTGATTAAGTGAGTAGGACTATAACACACAAAACACAGTTTTTGACCCATATGACTAAAGTGATTTCTTCTATGTCTATGCCCAAAATTATTTTGCCTTCTTGGTGAGTGATTAAACTTGTTTTGACCAAAATTATCCCAAAAAGGTTTAGCAATACTGTTTTGAAAAGGTTTTGAAGAAGGTATGCTTGTGGAGCAAGACTTTGATTTAAAGGTACTGCTTGATTTTGAACATTGTTTTCAACAGATTCTTTGGGTTTTTCAGACCTAGATTTAGCAACTAGCTTTTTCCTAAACTCTAGACTGTCTACTCCAAAACGAGAAACATCAGGCCTAAGTGGTTGATGAATGCCAAGAGGATGTGGAACAAAGCATGATAATCATTAGCTTTCTTATATGCAGGAGGTGAGTCACTTAATGAACCATCATTACTAGATGTATCTACATAATTAATGAGTTCTTCATCACTAGTGGTTATATCCTCATACTCACCTTCATCCCGATTACTAGATTGGTTTTCTTCTATCTTACTAAAATCCATACCAAAACCTAATCCAGTTTTAAGATAAGCTCTTTGCTGTTTTTGAACATAAGAAACATGTGACAGACCGGCTTCACCCCAAGCAGCAAACTTAGCTAACAAATCATCTCTTTCCTTAGTTAATTTCTCAATTTCAGCAATTTTACAGTTTAATTTCCATTCACTAAGCTTTAACTGGTAATCCTGTTGTGCATATTTTTCAACCCAAGCTACTTCATTAGTTTCATGTGCTAAAATTTTGGCTTCCATAGATTCTAAGGTTATTTGATAACCTGCTACCTCAACCCTAGCCTTAACACAATTATCTCTCTCAATCACATAAGTGCTAAGCAATTTATGATAAAAATCATAGCAATTTGAGCATACCTCCGAGATAGGAGATTGATTTGGTGAAGTAGCCACCAATGCGAGTTGAACAGGATCATCTTCACTTTCCTTGCTCCAGTCAAATCTTCCAAAGCCATCATCAGATTCCAAAGCAGCATGTTCAGAGACTTCATTAAAAGCAAGTACTCAATCAATGCTTCCACTGTGTCTTCAACTGCATCTTCCATCGCTATCATACTGAAGAAGTCACGGGTTCATCATCAAACTCTTCACTCCACGGTCAACTTCTCGATAATTCTCTTGAGCAACCAAAGCCTTTGTTTCAAGAATGGGAATTTTCTTAAGCTCAAGTTTTGGCTTCTCAGATGTCCTGTTTGCTTGATACTTAGCAAACCTGCACTCTCTTGCAAAGTGACCGTCTTTTGACAATTGAAGCATTCAATTTTAGATTTGTCAAAAGTTATGCCCTGTTTGGGTTTGAAATCAATGCTTTTGTCTGTCTTCTTCATGTACTTTTTGATTCTTGCAGTGATCATAGCAACTTGCCACCTGATATCAATTTCTTCAAGTGCATCTTCTTCAATTTGTGCTAGATCTTCTTCATAAGTGAGAGGTAAACTAGCTTGTTGTGCAAAGAAAGAGCACATAACTTCATCTGAGGCCATAGTGGTAGTTGGTGGGACCTGTTGAACATATGAGGGGGTTGTATAGACAGCAGTACTTTGAGAAAGCAAGATACTTTGAGGAGAAGCAAGACTTTTGGAAGTACCGGCCTTCTTCTCGATGATAGAAAAGCAATACTGTGAGATTTAGAACTTGTTTGACCACTCATCTCATGCTCATACACCTTAAGTTGATGATATAGATCATCAAAGTCCATGACATCCAAACCTTGTTGTCCTCGGATCATTGTAGCAATCACATGCCATGATGATGGCAAACTCCTTAGAAACTTCAAGTTATCATCTTCAACTGATACTTACGCCTTTGTATAGCTCCAACATGTTGAGCAGATTCGAAACCTATCATATGCAAAGATCAAGACTCTCTCTTTCACCAACTGTGAAAGTTTCAAACTGTTGCTTGAGCAAATTTCGTGCATCTTTTAGAGGCTTCATTCCCTCCAAATCTGGTCTTGAGAGCTGACCAGAGTCGCTTAGCATCTTTAGCATCATGAAATTTGAGAAGATGACCATCTGGAATGGCGGATAAGAGAATATTGAGTGCCTTCTCTTGATTCCTTAAGGTTGCTGCCGGTAATACTGAGTTTAGGTGCCTTTGGTTGGCCAAGAATATCAATGGGGTCTGCTACAACTTCATTCCCATTCACAATAACATTCCAAAGAGCATGGTGCTCAGGATGGCAATGTATCGCCTCATCTTCATGCACCAGAGATCATATTCTCCCTTCTTGATTATTGGAATTCTAAGTAAGGTGATGGAGGGTGGTGGAGCGACTTGATCGACATCTTGAATATTGTTGAAGTAGGGTTTCTTCCTAGTCCGAGTTTCCACACAAGCTCTGATACCACTTGTTGGATCGATATACTTTAATCAAACTAACTTAACTAGCTTGTTAAGGTTTAATAACCTCGGATAAATCCTAAGTTATTAACAAAGAAACACTGAGTAATCTTTATTAAGTACGCGGAATTTACTTAACAAAGCTAAGAAGAATAACCTTTTATTATAAACTCTAAATCTGCTTATTATGCAGATACTCTAATACAACTCTAAGATAATCGAACTTTCTCTAAAACTCTAATTCTTAAAATCGTAAATCATAAGTCATATATCATATATCTAATGCCAATCTAGGAGTCCTTTTATAAGCTCAAGGATATCCTAGTCGGTTTACAATTGATAACCTTGTATGACAAGTAATCTAATACAGAATATTCTAGAGTTACAAGACTTTCCATAAATGAATAAAACAGTTCTTTCAATCTTGCAGTACTTTGACCTTCAAGTGCAGTACTTTGACTTTCTCTTTAGCAAGATGCTTTGACTCTTTGACTTTTTTCAGTTCTTTGCCATTCTGCAGTACTTTGTAAATCTTCAGTACTTTATCTGTTCAGCACTTTCATATCCCAACAGCCGGGGAGTTATATTAGGATTTTCGTTAAGTCTTTCATTTTTGTTTTGTTTTAAATTTTCTCAATTTCTCACGATTTCTTTTCAAGTTTCGAGTACCATGGAAGTTGTTAACATTGATGACCTCACTCTTGAGGAATATTTGGTGTTGACAAGAGAAGAACAAGGGTCGGGTCTCGTAAGACCGAACAATTGAAGCTAATGTCCGTTTCGAGATTAAAGATCGGGTTTATGAGGGAGCTTAATGCTAACCCTTTTTCAGGAAACAAGGAAGATGCGTATAAACCGCTTGAGAATGTCTTGTACATTGCAAGCCTTTTCAACATTCGGCGTTTTTCATGACGGTATTTGTTATGCTAAAGGTGTTCCCCATGACTCTTCTTCGGGGAGCAAGAAGATGGATTGAAAGATTGCTTAGGCGTTGATACATGGGCTCTACTAAAAAAGCACTTCATCCAAAGATATTTTCCTCTTTCAAAGATATCTAATCAGCTCATGGAAATCCATAATTTCAAGCAAGATGACGATGAAACATTGTATCAAGCTTGGGATAGATACAACGATCTCCTCTACAAGTGTCCGACTCATGACCTTAACAACCAGCAAAAGGTAAACATCTTTTACAAAGGTATCAACGTAACTACAAGATAGATGATGGACTACCAAGGACCAATTCCGAGCATGACCCCTACTCTTGCCATTGAAGCCATACAAAAAATGGCCGATCATTCCCAAAAGTGGCACGATGGAGGAAGCAAGAGAAGCTTAGGCGGAAATCTTGATGGAACTGCCGTCATCACTAGCAAGCTCGAAAATCTTGGCCGGGACATGCTCAAGCTCAGAGAATGTGTTCATGCCATCCAAGTAGGTTGTGAAAGCTGTGGAGGAGGACATCTCACCAAGAATTGTCCTCTCATTGACGAAGATAGCAAGGTTGAAGAAGTTAAGTATGGTGAAAATCGACCGTTTCAAGGGAATAATAGAAACGGTAATGGCTATCGTGGAGGACCTCCCCCATATTATGATCATGGAAATTTTGGTGAAAGAAGAGCTAACTTGGAGGAAACAATCAGCAAGTACCTCAAAGATTCAACTAAGAGACAGAAGGAGCAAGAAGAATGGCTGAAAAACTTCCAAGATAATACAAACAAAAGCCTTTCTAGCCATGACGAATCGCTAAAAAACTTGGAAACCATGATTGGGAAGCTTGGCGACGAGGTGCAGGGAAGAAATGAGGAACAAAAGAACAAATCAACAGCATGTAAGGTCGTGTTTTTTGAAAATGACAAATCCGCCGATGAGTTATGGCGTAACCAGGGGTTAGATAGCGAACGCAGAACTATAGATGAGAAAGATACTGATGGTTCTGAAGGAAGTCAGTTACGCCGTAACCAACCTCGAGTTGCGCTGAATCGGGATACGTGGTCTGATAAATTTCTCGAGTTAGATGAATCAAGGACGCATGTTATTAACGGATGGTCAAATGATACTAATTTATGCCCTCAATCTCCATCCAAAAGGAAGTGTCACTGGTATAAAAAATTACCCGTATCTAATGGTTAATGGTACGATCTTTGGGCCTCGTGCAAGTAAACCCTCGTGCAACTTAGCGAAATTTGCGGCCGGCGGAGGAGATGACAATGAAAGGGTCAAGGATAACAAATACATGTGGCATGAATTTACTGATGAAGAAAGGTTGGCAAAGCTCTCATTCGAAGAAGATGAAGAACCACCTATTATGCACTGTTGTACTCCCATAATTATCACTGATGACGAGTCCACACAAGCATGGCCTACATGCAATCCTTTCCAAGTATTGCAACGGTGGTAATATAAAAAGGCGATGAATGGACATGCCCTCATGAGCTCGAAAGACATAATGTGAAGTTCGGAGAATTATCCTTTGATGAATGGTATTCGGTACAATTCGGGGATGCTAAAATTAATCCAAATCTTCTGAAAAAGCTCAAGATTGATTATGAGGAGCATTGTCTCCAGAAAGGGTCCGTAAATGATGATATCTACTGCATGGAGGAACCCTCAAGCAACACCTATAACAAAGTAGCTCGTAGTCATTGGTGTGAAAATATAAAAACCCTAACGAAGTTTTTTGGGCATCTTGCAACCCTTTTGATGATGAATGTAATGGGAGAAGCAGTATAGAGAGACTTGGGGAAGATGAATTCTTATGGACCTCAACCAATGATGCGGAAAGAACAAAATTACCTTGGTTAGAAAATTTGGAATTTGACAATTGGGTCAAAATCAAATATGGAAAGGTAGATGTGTTGACTAAAGAAAAGATCTGGAAGGGATGAATGAGTAAAGAAGACCCGAGCGAAGAGGTTCCAAACGAAATAAGTGAAGTAACGGATGAAGATATCAAAGATTTGACTGGAAATGAAGAATGCAAACGGGTGCTTGTGGAATATCTACTCGACGATAAATGGTTTAAAGGTACCGAGTCCGACGATGATGATATAGAGGGGATTTTGGATTACCTTGAACTACAAGGTGAAGATGGGTTCACTGACCCCGACGATGAAGCATATGAGCAAAGACGGTTCAAACTTCTTGGCATTTCGTATAAGAGGCCGCCACCGATTGTAGCTGAAAAGTATGAGTTTACTAGATACCACTTGGGGCCGGACGAAAAGTTTTGAAAATTTCGGAAGATCGAGACTAAGGAATATCTCTGCACCGCTACAAATGTTGCCTGGGTCAGACATAATTTGATGAAAGATATGGAGGAAGTTGGCCAAGTCCAAAGGCCACCATAAAGCCCCAACGATTTGAGTCAAAATTAAATACTCGTAAATAAAGAAAAGTGCTCTTTCGGGAGACAACCCGAATTATCCCTTTCATTTGTTTTATTTCAATTTCTGTTAGGTTTTGTGTTTTTAAACATTTTTTCAGGAAATCGGAGAAAGTTGTTGTAGCATCTTTGAGCGGGGACTGATTCGTCCTCGATTCACAGTAACTCATTCTTATGCTTACTGTAACATACTTTAAGTAGTTCTTCTTATAGCATTACCAATTCGCGTAATCCCATGATATGCGCCGTAGCTACACTCTGTGGCGTCGCGGGTTTTGCATTAATACAGTAACTCCTTATAGAGTTACCACGGCGTAACTATCCTCTGTAATAATTCTTTCTTTTTAAATACAATAACCTTGTATTAGTTTTTAAATGAACTTTGTGGGTATGCTCCCTGTAAGCCCTCACGAGACTACACTCGGCCACTTGGGACACCAAGTGGTTTAAAAGGCTTCTTGCATATGCTAAATGCAACTGTGATTTCTACGAAAGTGAGTTAGGTTTCTTTTCATATTTCTTTTTCTTTTTTAAAATTATGCTTGTTGGTAGTGTGATTTCAGGGATTGAAGTTTGCTCGTGGATGCTTATGCGAAGGCATGATTCTTTTCGTGAGCCTTCTTTCTTTTTGGAGCAAATTTCAGGGAAGTTCTCGCTCTAATTCTACTTTTCTCTTCACCTTTATTTAACTTTTAGTACAAAAGGGACTTTGTGCATTTCAAGTGGGGGGACGGGAGTAGAATTATCTCTTGAACTTTGTTTTGCCCTCGTTTTTCTAGTTTATTTTGAAAAATGATGCCATTTTTAAAATGTTGACATGTTTTTCTTAACCTAACTAGATTAGACCTTAGTCGATCACATTATAACCCTTCATATTATATGGTGAGATTAGCCTTATCCGTTTCTAAATTTTTACCCCAAATCCACCAAATTATGATTGTGCCGGTAGCTTGTAAACTTTAGAACTTGGCCTTTACATCATTTCGAGACCATAGACGAGATATGTTGAGTTAGCTTGATGTATTTGGACTTTTCAGTTTAAGAAGGAAATATTATAGGATTATCACCCAAATGGCCTATCATTATGTGTCTATCGATTAGTCACCTCGACTTCTCGACCCCCATGTTAAACCCTTTGTTGCACTCACCTTTAGTGCAAGATACCCATAGAATTCACACATCTGAGCCATTCCTTTCATTTTGTTCACCCAACACATTATTTTGTTACACTCATACACCTTAGCCTACCATGTAGTCTTTATTTGTGATTGGGAAGTAATTGTTTGCCTAAGTTCAAGGTTCAAGTGGAAAGGTTCAGGAATCACGCTTTCGTCGACGACATATTTTTGAAGATCATTAAAGACCCCCGAAATTCTCATAATGTTCATCTCAAGTGGGGGGATGCTATGTTTAGTTGTTAGTTATGATTGAGGGGGGGGGAATGGTTATAGTTATTTGTTGATTATAAAGTGCGAAGTTATAAGCACTATGAGCTCATTATAGATTTAGTATCGAGGAGGCCACCTCGGTCACATTTGAAGAATGGAGTTGGTAATTGCGCCAACAATTGAAGAAAAAAAGTAATGTGCCCATCATGACCTCCTCTAATGGCACATCTACCTGGTATCATGATCCGGTTTCTTAGCTTTGAAACTTAAACTTTGGATGAACGGTAAGTGGTGATGACTTAGTTATAGATTTAGACTATTTGCTTGATTTTATTTTACACCAATTTTATCCCATGTCTTATCCTACCCTTTAGTCATGAAGCGTGTCTAGGTGATGAAATGAGCAATCTTTGGTGTCTTGGCCATGGATTTGGTCATGTATCATTGATTTTGTCTACTACGCCGTGACATGTTAGTAATGACGCATCACCCTAACCTTGTCGTGTCTACCCATGTTGCCTTCAAGAATTGTTTAGTCCTTAACTCTAGTGGTGGAGATTTGTGTAACCGCCAAGCTTATGATAGAATACATGCTATGACTGTGCGATGAGTGATCACCCCAAAATTAACACTTAGAACAGTTGAGAGATTTGAGTGTTTTGTTCCCATTTCGTGAGGTGTTCGGCTTTATTTTATTCTAGCATAAGGGATTTGTAAACTTATATTTTCCAGGTAACGGGAGATATCTTTTTAGGAATCTATCTAATAAGGTCTACCTGAGGGCAAGTAGAGTTCAAGTGGGGGGATATTTGATAACATCAAATAGTCCTCAATATTAAGTGTCAATTTCCCCCGATAATGCTCGTATTTTATATCATTTATATGGATTTACGCTTGTTTTCCTCTATATTTCACTTTCAGGTAATTTACGAGCATTGGAGCTAATGAGACGTGGATTTGGAGAGTTTATTGAAGATATATGATAGTATGCTTATTTTGAAGTAATTACGACGTAACTCTTCTCTCACATTACGCCGTAGCAGAGTGTGGTACAGAAAACCAACTAAACTGAAGATTACGGCGTAAATCCATCCTAGGATTACGCCGTAAGTAATTAGGTCGCTTCCGGTTCTTCGGAAGAATCAAGTGACTTCTCCCTTCTTCATTGATTTGGGGGGAAAAGGAACCGTCTACCAGTTGGGAAGCTAGACATCAAGTAAGTGGCTTGATGAGGATAACTAAGGTCGACACGCGGAGTTGGGCCGGCGCAGAGGTGGTGCCTACCGCGCAGCGGCCAGCTGGGTGTAGCGTTTGTGGTGGCGTAACTCATTCTCGATGTTACGCGTAACCAAAGCTTTCGAGCAAAATCTAAGAAATGGATGTTACTGGGTAACTCTCAACTTAAGTTACTGCGTAACCGTGATCGGCCTATAACACGCCCAAAATTGTGCATTTCTCATCATTCACTCCACACACAAAAGCAGACGTGGGTAGGAAGTCAAGGCGAGATCTTGAGGAGCATACGGAGCCATCTCCAAGGGAGAAATCACTCCCCTACGATAAGCATTAGCAAATTATCATTTCTTTACTTTCAATTCATGTATTTCGATATGTTAAACATTGAATCGATTGTTTCAAGATTAATATGGCGGCTAAGCACCTCTTGCTAGCCTATTATGATTCCTTAATTGTTATGTTTATGTTTACATTGCTTCAGTATAATTGTTTCTAGTGTATACATGCATAGTTTGTTGGTAGCTACCCTTGTTTTGGTAGTTTTGAATGGTGGTAGTGTCTAGTTGCTTAGGAGATATGACCAACTGACCCTAAGTAGGTAGACTGAGTGGGAAGGGTAAGAATTGACCAACTAACGACCCTTCTTCGCTTGTGCAATTTGACCAACTTATCACCTTCCGTTTGGATGAAGTTAAGAAGTTAGGGATGAGTGTTTAAGATGCTAGCGCCCGGGCACTCATTGTTATGAATCTTGCATGTAGCGGCACTTAATGACTCGGCTTGGGGACTAAAAAGCAGATGGACTTTCAAGGGTAGTAGCTTGATCTCCGGTGGAAACCTTTGCTGATAGGTTAGGACAAACTGACCAAATGCTTTCCTAGCGACTTAAACCCCCACTTGAAGCAATTGGAAGTAATTAAACGTGAACTTAACTTGATAGGATGTGTAACTAGGTTAGCACACTTCTCCTTTATTGATCACAACCTTTGCCTTTATACGTTTTCCTCTATTTTCTTGTTTTTCGTAGTTAAGTAATCATTTCAACCTTAAAACCTATTAAAATCTGTGACACCTAGACTTAATTAGAATCCGCTCACATGGCTCTTGGAACGACCTCGGTTTTACCGAATATTACACTACACACGATCGGGTACACTGCCCGTTAGTGCATTAGGGTAGATCATATGTATAACGAGACATTATAAATATTAAAACCTGGTCAGTAAAACTTGAATCAAGCTCAACCTTTGCTTTATGATTTTAAGGAAGTGCAACTTGGTTCTAGTACTAAGCTTCGGAGGATACACTTATACACCAAAATTTTTTTTAAGGGAAAATTAATATTTAGACTTAAGATAGTAAGAAAATAAAAATAAGCAGTTTACAAACATATAAAGGGCAAAAGATATGTCTTTCTCCTAAAAGATAATATCTAAGTAGTGGTTTATACAAAAAATATGAAGTGTTTGTATTAACTATGAGGCTTAATACTAACAAAAAACCATGATAAGCAATTACCTTTTGAATGAAACTTAAATAAGAACTTCTGAACCTTAAATAAGCACTACCAAACAAAATCAAAACCGTAATAAGCACTAATAAAACCTAAAAACCTTAATAATCATTTCTTAATAAGCTGTACTGCAACAATAACATCAAAACCACAATGAAGCCTATAATAAGCACTAATGACCTTCAATTAGCAATTGAAACCAAATCAAACCCGTAATAAGCACTAATGAAACTTATAAACCGTAATAAGAACTTCTTAATTAAGTGTACGGCAACAATAACATCATAACCACAATGTAACCTAGAATAAGCAAACTCTAAACACAAAATAATCAAAATAATAATCAAAAACACATAATTAAAAACATTATAACCACAATGTAAATCAGACTTTTTTACTTACTTGTCTATCAGCCATTTTGATGCACCAACATAGAACAATAAAATCGGAGTGTGTGTGTCTACGATGTGTTTGCGTTGTGTGTCACTAGTTTATCTAACCATGCACGTATTCGTTCTGGGAGGCGATGATCAAGAACCGATCTACATCAATGATCAGTTGTTTTTTTTTGAAAAGAAAATTAAAAAGAAAATTGAAAAGTA
Organism: Chrysanthemum makinoi; assembly: GCA_910596185.1. Lineage (NCBI taxonomy): Eukaryota > Viridiplantae > Streptophyta > Magnoliopsida > Asterales > Asteraceae > Chrysanthemum > Chrysanthemum makinoi. The sequence goes on from OU343221.1 coordinate 296,986,246, forward strand.
AATAAAAAATTTTTTAGGTGAAAAGTAAATTTAAAAAATAAATTACACATAGTCTAAGCAAAAAATTATGTATAATTTTCAATGCAGCTTTTTACTTTTTCAACATGAAAAAGTACACCGTCGGTTGTGCAACTACAGGTCAACACCGATCAGCATGACTTTTATTAAAAGACAAAAGAGGGTACATTGTATTAGATTTGATTTAGATTTGGTGGGCCAAAGTAGTTTTTTAAAAAGTATTTTTGGATGGACACTTGGCATTAAATTAGTGAAATTAAGCAGTCGAACATGATTAAAATAAAATAAAAAACACAAAAATATCATGCAATAAATCATGCATGATTTTTTTACTTATGTTAAAATTTTCTCTTTTTTGTATTGGGTCACCATCTATTCAAATAAACAAAGGCCGACCCTTTCTTTGCTCTTTCTTTTTCTACCTCGTCTTCGTCTCTCAGCCCCACCACAAAAACAAAAAACACACACTAATATTCGGCGAACTTACGACGAGATCGATTAACAAAAACAAAAAACACACACAAAAAACACATTAAAGAGATAATAGTATACTATCCATTAACAAAGAGGATCCCGTGATGATGATCTACAACAACCTGACGACGAGATCGATGACAATAATCCGGTGGCAATGACGGTGATCATTACGATGATCCGTGACGGCGAATACGGTGTTCTGGTGAAGACGTCCCCGAAGAGGCTCATTGACAATGATCCGATTGAGAGAATTGAGAGGATAGGAGCTAGGGTTTTGAATAATTTTTCCCAAATTGAGAGAATGGAAATTATGTTAGGGAAAAAAAGAGAGAGAATGGAAATGAGTCAAATGACTTTTGTCAATTATAAATCGTTTATACATTTTACTTTTGCATTTCAGTCCGAAAGAGTCATAAAAATGATTTAGTGACTATTGTGCTTTTCAGTCGGCAATTCCTTCAGTCAGCAAAAGGCATTTATCTTGTAGTGCAAGATTTAGCCACCAACACTTCGAAAAACCAACAAAATATGCCCAACTCCGCGTCACATGACGCATATTGGATGCAGACCAAATCAACTCCAAAAACGATCTTTTGTGTCTGATTTTTTATGACATGTCAAAATATTATTAGTCTAGTTGGATTTGCGGAGTTCGACTCTAATTTACCACAGACCGATAGTCTTGTTTTGTAAAGGTGTAAAAACTTGTCCAATCATGCAGAGTGGTTTGTTTTTAGTCTTGTGCCGTAAAAGTCTATTTTTTCCCCCCGCCAACCGTGGCTCACCCCATCCAACCAACTTAACCGTCTGACGGACCTTTGTTCTAAACTCAAATCGTATCCAAACAACAATTTTTCACTATTATGGCAATATGGCATTTTGGACACTTTATCATTTTAACCGGCCGTATTTATGCTTCAGTGATTCATTGGCATGCAAAATATTTATCTACATGATCTCACATTCACATCAAACATGACCTTGTATTTAACTATTGAGCTATGTAAAATTACATTTGTACTCTTGACAAAGGATTAAAATGACTTAATTAAGGACATTCGAGAAAAAATCAACCAACATCACGTGTGGTGGATTCGAACCATAAACCTTCAAATATACCTCACGAATCACAATTAGCATGCTCGAAATGCTAACCAAGAACTTGATAGCCTTAGCTGAAGCCCGAACTTGGTTCTCGACCATCCTCTTAGCTAAAACAATTGGCATATTTTCGTAAACCTTGTTTAATTTCAGCAACACACTTACTTATGCTCGACTTTCCACTCATTTTATCAAGCGACCTCCCTATCCCATTAAACAATTTAACAATCTCCTCATCATCCCTTTCACTAAGTATGATGTTCTCTTTACGTAATAACATCACATCCTCAATACTATCGATAATCCCACACATGAAATCAACATATTCGGTTAAATCAAGGCGAAAATTTGGCAGCAAACTATTTTTTGCCATTAAGTTCTCATACGCCACCAAGTTTCTTAGTATTTCTTCCGAATCATGATTAAGTGTAAGAACAGGAAGATAGCAAACTCGCTCTTCAGGGACAAACTTTATGTTTTTTATGCCTTTGTCTTCCGAGGACAAAAGGAACTTCGCATTAGCAATATCGTAAAGTTCTGAAACCGAAGGCACATCTATCTCTTCAACCTTTGGTATATCATCGTCCATGCTTTCCTGGATTTTATTCGGTACTGAATTGATGATTTTAATGAATGGCTCATTTGTTAATAGCTTCAAGTAGGTCTTGCATCGGGTTATTTAGAGCTGAACCACTTCCCCGTGCTGTGAATACCAAATTTGTTTTCATTAGAGTTTTCATTATTCACGATAGAATGGTACATATAATCAAGTAGATGGTTAACTTGATTAAAACAAACTTCCTCTTTCGTGATATGAAACGGTGAGTGATACTTACAGAAACTTTGGAACATGTTTTCCAAGTGGTCTTCATTCAAATGAGCATTTTTGATCAATAATGCATTTTGAATTTCTTTCAATACAATAAGAGGGATTTGGTTCTCTAACATGAACAAATCTTCTGCTTCTATTGCATCACCATTAATTAAATAAGCATTAAGTTGATGAAGCAAGAACAGACCGTCAATTGCAAATAACCATGCCAATGAATCGTCATCTCTGTCAAGGTAGAAATCGTAGCAAGTGCTTATAATGGGGATGATCTCTTTGATTTTTTTTATTACTTGATCTTCTGAGTCAGATATTTGAGTGGCCTTTAGTACGCTTTGAGCGGCAAGGAGCTTGTTTCGTTCCATCTTCTGATAGAGTTCGTGCTGAAAATGGTATAGAGGCCCGAGCCCTGTCCGTTGAGGGGCATATGCTTCAGGCTTTTCTTCTTTTCGAAGTTTTCGAACTACAAATATGGAAACTGGAGGGGTATCAACTGTAAATGCAAGTTGGGTTTTTAGAGTTTTGCTAATATGATTAACCCATTGTTTGTCTCCGGAGTTTAGTCCCAAAAACCGGTTAATAGAAGCCATTTGATACTAAGTTAGTAAGAAAATGTACTCTGAATATGGATGATCTATGCTAATATTTTTCAGTTTAAGTAGTTCAAATGTTAGTGCTTGGTCAACCTTAGTTAACTTTGCCAATAAATGTTTCAGTCCATGGATGTTGATCTAAATGCTTAATTAGTTACTCTTCATATCACTCTAACAACTTTGGGGTCAACAATTTAAACAAGTCAATACGAAAAAAAATTAGGTAACCTATTAAAAGATTATAAACGATAGAATATGAACCTAACAAAACCGAACCAAGCTTGTTTGGATCCCAAAAAAGAGATTATATTATGACTCTGGTGAGAACGTTTTAAATTCAAATAAATTTGGTTTCACATTTTGTTAAATAAAAATAATAGTGCAATGTAGTTTGTAATCTAATGAAAATAACATAAATTTAGAACAAGAGTAATGACAAGGGTAGAAAGTTTTCAATTGTCGACTTGTCGTGTATATAATCTTTATAAACTTTGTAAAGTTACCAAAAAAACGTTACATCTTTTTTATAATCACTACAAAATTTGTGACATTTCCTCACTAAAACATTTGCCTACTTAAGTTTATAAAAGTCACCAAATATAAAATAAAAAAATCAAAACAAAAAAAAAGTCTGATATATAAAAAAACAAACACCCCCGACACACAACTCCACCACTCTTCCCAAATCTCACACACCCACCGAAACCCTAACCGTCGTCACCACCACCAAAACCGACGATCATCACTGGCGACAACGATAATCTAACGTCAAAGGCGATTATATACCGCATGGTTAACGCGTCTTCTAACGGCGATGATGATCTTTTAACGGCGACGACGATCATCCACCGGAGACGATGATTTTTTAGCGGCGGCGCCGGCGATTTCATTAATCAGGTTGAATTCGATTCCATTTTGTTTCATATTGTTATTGTAGTATTAATTTTAGCCTATATTAGGGTTTGTTTCAATCAAAGGTCTAATTGTAACATAATCAAGGTGCTTATTTCTGTGCATATGGTTTATTGCATTAGTATGCCTAATTTTTTAGAGTTTATTTCATCTCTCTTTTTGTAGCTTTAATTTAGACCTAATTTTGTTGATTGATCAATTATTGATTATTTGATTCAATTATTGATTTGTGTTGTCACTTGCTATATATCGCCTTTTTGATTGTAGAAATGTTATTTTGTATGTTTATGTAGTGTTGTTCGCGAATGATTATGTATAAACAAGTATAAATATAGTAAGCGTTGTTTCCAAATCATGACATATGTTGTTTACGCGCACATTGTAGTTAACGTCATAATAGATCCGAGATGCATAAGTAAACGCTCTTGTTATTTTAAAATATGTTGAAGGTAGTCATCATCAGAAACTAATAAATAACAAGTTCAAATTAGCTTGTGGTCGTTTAAAATGGTTTCTACATTCTTAAATCAAACAATAACTCTTTTGCCAATTTTATAGGCTAGGTAATGTCACCATATTAAATGTATGTCATAGATTGAGTTTGCAGATTGGTTTCATGCAGTTGTTTTTCAATTTCTCTAGACCCGACGTAAGAAAGTTATTGATAAAGTTTGAGATCACAGACTAAACCTAGGCCCATTGCCTTGATGTATATACAAATTCGGTATCTATGTTTTTAGTTGTAGGTCTGACTTGTACCTCAGCCAACAGGTGTGAGGGTTTCATAAGTTCTGAACAAACAGTGTATAGTTGGGGTTGTCATGTTTTTAAAACATCTTTTGGACTAGGGGTGCCATAGCAGGGAGGGGGTAACGGGTCAGAACAAGCAAGTATGTAGGGCCGAAATAGGTTGGGTTGAATCATAACATTTATGTCCAATTTATTTTAACTTTCTGATCATCATGCTGTGTGCTGAACATGAATACAAGAAAAACATATTTTTGTTACAAAAGAATAAATCAAGTTTGTATGTGTACAAAAGTCGCAGCAACTTATTCCCCTACCCCCTTAATAGACGTAAATAAAGTCAAATAACAAGTAAGTGAATAAATCTGGTATGATGACCTGATGACACGGATGCTCACATTACACGTCTCACTTTTCTGACTTCACCTTAAAGCAGGATCAAGGAGCATTAGACATTGGGGGAAAATGGCGTAATGGATGTTGTTGGAATTCAGTTGAGTGCTCTGAAAATTCTGATATGTATACAATAGTTAATTTCTTTGCAACTGTGATATAGTATCCAATTCGTGATTCGGTTTTCATTGTTAATGACAGAGTATACAGACTTGAAGATTTGAGAGGGAAGGTAAAGAGGTACTTCTTGAGCTTATAAATGTTATGTAACATAGCCTAACTAACAAGCAAAATCTATTGGTGCTTTCTGGGGAAACAAAGACGATCACCTATCTGGATGGAGAGCAAGAACTGGTATGATCTATGTTGAAATGCTTGGGGCTTGTTGCTTGGTGCGAAGATTTCATCAATTAATTCACTTATGAATTGTTTTTCCATCTTTGACACAGGTATTACCCGAGATTGGGTATCGCTACTTAACAACTATTCTAACAGATCCGAAATGGGGTTGGATCTGCAACTTTCATGCTATGAGTTCAGTGTCCTTTAAAAAGTAAATCAGATTCTTCTAATTCTATTTTTGGAAAATTTTGCGTATTTTTTAAACATATACATTAGGTTTTTCCCCTACCTATTTGCACAGGAATTTGAACTTTTTGCACAACCAAATTGCCCTACACACTCATTGCGATAGTTAAATGTTTAACTTGATCGTCATTTTGTTTCATTTTATTCATATATAGCATTATGAATTTTTCCGTGTGTATATTTTAAATGGAAGAGACCATGTCACACAGGTTCCATGTATTTTGGGTGTCAATTTAACAGATGCGGATCTCCTAGAATTTCTACAACGTGTATGAAACATAGTTCTTACTGTCTTAAGAGGTGTTTGAGCTGTATCTTTGAAGTTTTGGTCGATAATTTTCTTTGTGCAATCTAATTCTAATAAAGTCTATCGATCAGCTTGCTGATACTGATGGATCTTCATTAATACCACCAGCTGTTCTTCGGGTTCTAAATTCAAAAGCTTGCAGAGGTACATATTACATATCCATAATATGCTTCTACATCTGCAAAAGCATAATTTCTTGATTTATCTACAATAATAGGATGTGTAGCTGCATTACTTGTACATACCACTGTAATGAACACATAATGCTTGAAAAGATAAAACATGATAAATTACAATGTAATATCCCTTTTTCTACCCACTTACCATTGCAATAATAGTCGAAACAAAAAAAATCAGCAATTTTAATCGTCTTAGCATTACTCAAAATAATCTAGGAAAAAGGCATTCTCTTCATCAGACCATATGTGTGTATTTGTATTTCTAAAAAGATATGTTAATTGCTAACGATATGTGTGTCTTATGCTAGTTTATTTTACTATTATAGGTTGTAAACCGTGTCCAAAAGCTAAGAAAGAAGTTCAGACGGAACCCACTGATTCAAAGGAGGTTTATTTCGTTCCATTCCGGTGACTCGACATTTTGTCCGTTTTCGCCTTTTATTCTACAATCCGGTAACTCTTGATGTCATTGTATATTTACCGATGAATGGGTTGATGTTCTTATCTTTAGCGGCCAAAGCAGACAAAATAATCCGTTTGACTCGTATCCAACCTACCAATTCATTTTGCCACCTCTAGTTCTTAGAGTTAATGAGAGATCAGCCTATTGGCTACTAGCTTTTGTTAAGTACGAGTTAATGGCTTTTAAAAGTACGTTACTTTTTTCTTATTGCAGGAAGCATACATCAAAGAGGCTCTAGGATCCCCTTTACTTGACTTTAGCGTGTTACCAAATCATGCTGTAAGATCTTATGAATACGTAGTTGCTTTTTTCTAATACAACTTTTTTTGTTTATGTTAAGTACTAGTGTGCTTGATATATTTCCTAGAAATTGAACCAAAATATGTTTCCTTAGATATTTGACTCACAATATAACTGTGTTCTTGGTTCTTGAACTTGCCATAGGCTTTAGTATTCTGATACTTTTTTTTTAAAATTTGCAGGTGGTCATTGCTGTAGAGACTTACAAAAATATCTCAAACCGTGACTTCAAGATTACTTTGTCGAGATCAGCATTAGCATTTAACGAAAAGGCAATCCTTGAATTATATTCATGTCAGTTACTTAGTACTCTATTTATAAACGGTGCCAACAAGGAGACATTGATCGAGAAGGTTGCATCGGTTGCATCTGCTGAGTTTGACCGAGCTAGTTCATAAGCACGCCTGTTCTGGAGCAAACATATTGGAACCCTATATTAATGTTCTTAGATGTTAAGATTGCTTTAGACCTAATAATCTTCAAGAACATGTACAGTAGGTATCTAAAATTGTATGTTGATGGGTGATTCCCAACTGACACAATGTATTTGCACTATTTTGAGAGATGAAATGCAATATTTTATGCATGTTTGTAATGATAAGCTGTTTTGATAATTGATATAAGCTCAGGCAAGCAAAATTATAGATAAAAAATTAGATTAATATATCAAGACTTTTACTGACTAAAATATCTTAAATAAGTGTCAGTATTGAACTAATACATCCTATTATAAGAAGAGCTTTTAGAACCTTTTGCTCACTAAAACATTATAGTCAGCAAATCTTTTGGACATTTGCTTACTGTTTTTTTAGTAATTATAGACATTTAGTGATCCCTTTGTTACTCACTCTTTTTTGTTTAGTGGGAGTAGAGAAAAAGGCTTTTAGTGACTGAATCTACACTTTTTTCTGCCTCTTCCTTTAGTAAGCAAAGGTCCTTTATTTTGTAGTGAATAGATTATCAAGATATGGAAAGGAACAAGAGGAATTCATGTAACTTTGATGCGATATTATTGCTAAATAGTCTTTTGAGTACATCCCATACTCCTCTCCAACGGGATTATGTATGTTGTTAATTTGGATCATGCAGTTATATATGACATGTGTGTTTCTTTAAACTAGCTAGCTTAATGTATAAGCAATGAGGTAGCGAGAAGAGTAAACATCGAAAAGCCTAGCACAAAACATATATCATAAACTTAACCTGTGTGAATCAGATTGCTGAAATAATTGAGCCAGCTCTGGCTAACCTTTAGTTCTTACAGAGATTATGATGCGGGCCCAAGCATTGAGGAATGGGCCGTCATGTATTTGGAGGCCCAGGATCGTTTGACAAAAGGAGCCTCACTAAAATGGGCATAAATTGGGCTACGGGACTCCGTTTCAGGCGTATGACCAGTCAAATCGAAGCTTAGAACGAGGAGCACGTCATGGTAAACTGACTACGTCGGTTTACGAAACTTTTGAGCCCCAAAAAGCTCTATTTTATTAGTTATTCACATTTTTATGTTTTTTCGGATTCCATTTCAGTTTTGTATGCTTATTTAATAGCTCCTTTGTAATCTTGAATAATCAGTTCAAAGAAATACCAAAAGTCTATTTTTGGCAGTTATTTTGCTAAGAATTCTAATAGTCGGCATTCGATTGAATCAACGATTATTGGAAGAATCGATCCTCGTATTCGTGTGAATCAATAGGCTCGATTTGTGCTATCTTGTTGTCTAGCCTACATCAGATTATTAATCCTTGAATAGGACAAGAAGTAAATTCAATAAAAAAAATGTCAGCTATGTGGACTGATTGTTATTAAATCTGTGATAATTGGACAACTATTTTGCATCCTAACAAACTGCAAAAATAATGCAACTAACACTCTGTTTATATGTAAGAGAACTCGAAGAAGAGTAACAATCTATTTGGGATAGCTGTCTAGCTATCCTAAATAGATTATGTAGTAATGTTATATTTCTTTTTCGTTTTTTTTATATAATATTTTTTTTCTTATTCTTTTTCTTATTTTTAAGAGTAGTACATTGAGAAAGGTAGCTTAAAGCTAGGAATTACAAGACAACAACGAAAAGAACCAGAATAAAAGCGCGCCGAACCTTAACCAAACACTCCTAGATTAAGAGGCTAACGAAGGTCCAAAACAGCAGCGATTCAATGAGGCTAGGCCAGTAATTAGACATAAGCGTACGACAATAACGTGTCTTTCGCTTCATACCAATCATAAACATTGGAAAAAGCTTGCCATGTTAATATGAATAGCGTCACAACGCTAACCATAAACACGACAATCTTCCACGAAGCTTCTACCCAACTGCCAATAGTCCTTAAAGCCACCAAAATCTGATTTGCTAGTTTCTTCAGTAGCAAATATGGCTTCACTATCAGCCTACTTTCATAAACCTTCTTAACTTCCTTAATATTTCCTTGCAACTCCTTTTTCTCTTTCAAATTCATGCTCGTGATAAAAGTATGCATCCCCGTGAAGAATTTGACAACCACTGCCTCACTCAAGTCACCTTTGATTATATTCTCTTTTTGAAGAAGCTTGACATCGTTTACATTCACGATTAGCTAAGCTATAAGACCAATATATTCAGTAAGTGGTAAGTTGCTAGAGTTGGTCGTTAAGATGTCGTAAGCAATCAAATTTCTTAATATTATATCTGAGTCGGTACTTAATGTAACACATGGCATGTGAAAATCCTTTCCATGAATAACGATATTCCGAATGCCTTCACACTTCGGTAGGCTGTGAAACCTGAATTTATCTCTATCATGAAGCTTGGATGCAGAAGGCGTGGTTGTTGTGTTCCGACTAAAATTTTCTAGAAATGTTATCGTTTGTTTATACGCTTGGACGATTTCGTCTTTGGGAATGTTATCTAATAATCTGGATCTCCTATGGTACTGGAATGAGAATAACATTCGTGAAAGGTTATGGATATAAATTAATATTAGTATGACTGGATTCGAACTCGAGACTTCGGGATTGCACACATTACGTATGAAAATCAATGTATAAATAATTAATACATAAAATTTTATATTTAATTTTGTCGAAAATAATGCCAAGTGTACGAGTATACATACATTTTGTTCCACTTTATGTAACGATTACGTTTTGTTCCATCTGAGCACGAGTGATGACGATCACATTATAAATGGTGACACGTGTCGACTTTCGGTATGCCACGCCATCATCGCGTACTAGATGGGAACAAAACATGAAAGTATCGCTCCAGTGGAACAAAAAATAGTACACGTACTAAATCGGTACATTTGAAAAAGTACGTTGCTATTTTACGACCAAATCCCTTAATTATTTGATCACGAATAAAACACTTAACGAGAGTTGATATTTAACGGATTTTGTTTAACGGTCGTTAAATATTAAGTTAAAGGACTAGAGATGAAAATAGAAGTCGGGAAAGTTCTAGAACTCCATGAGGAGTCATAACCGGTCGTGGGTAGGGTTTTGCAATCTCAATTCCACTCAAACTTGTCCTCCAAGATTTCTAGGCTATAAATACAAATGGTTTGTGATTTATTTTTGCATCTCTTATAACCCTAACTAATATATCTTCTCTACTTCTTTCCCTCACTTGTGTTCAACCGATTTCCACACTCCAAACACCTTGGGTGTCGATTTCCAGAACACAATATAAGTGATAGATTTGTTTCGTGATCAAGAACCTAGCTTTTCTCATTGATTCGCTACTAATATGTGTGTACAAGAACGAAGAACAAATACACTTGTGTGTTACATATATTGGGTTGATTTCTTTGTGAAGTCGAAATTCACAAACCCTAATTGTAGGGTTCTTGGTTCTTGATCCTAATTTGGGATTTTCATAAACCCTAATTGCATAGATTGATAAAAGGTACGTATTCTATTTAAATTCGGTTAATTAGTTTACATGTATTTAGATCCTACTTGCTTCCGCTATTTGCTTTGATGATGTTTATGTTTTATAATTGTTATGTATTCATAAAACCCAACAGTGCCATCACGAGCCGTTAATACTATGTAATTAATTACCGAAACACATAAAAATTGAACATTTGTGTGATTATTACATGTTTATGGTTTCTAAGGTTTTAAAAATTAAAAACCCTGATTTTTTTTTAATATGAGTCGAATACCCTAATTTTATTTAATTAGGCTTTAGTTTTGTTAAAATTTGTAGAAACCCTAAGATTGCATGTAATTTTTATGTGACTAATTATGTATAATCGTTATGTGTCATAATTATGCGTATCTTGGGTATTCTTGAATAATTGTTATGTGAAATCCATGGTAAAAACATGCATGTTTTATCATGGATTATTGCTTATATGATTAAAGCGTTAAGTATATGTTTATGTGATTAATTGTTAAGAAAATTCACATGTAATTCGTTTGATAAATATTGAATTGGGGAAGACCTCAATATATCTAATGAATCACCTATGTGCTATGTGGTATATGATTGACTGTGGCTTACGCAATCGACTCGTCAATGTATGTGGCTCACTTACCTTAGTAGGTGAAAGCCCTAGTTAATATATGCATTGTTATAAACCTAGAAGTGATTATTAGGGTTTTATCGAACAAATTATGCATGTGGCTATTTATTTTTACATATGTTAATTGTTATGATATATGTGCATTATTTGAGTTGGTTAATTGTTACCTTTGTTTATAAAATTGTTTGACATGTTTGTAAGCAAACGGGTATTTTTTATGAAAAGATAATGGGGAAATTGGATTTGTTTTCTTAGTATTAAATCTTGAACTTTTAGTCGACTGATGCGACTGTACTAAATGGTTAGAACGGCTCACCCATAATGACAAACTGTGTGAGTGGTTTAAGGAGGGACCGACATTAAATTGCGACTCAAAAGAAGAAGGGTTTTTAATATGCTTCGCGTTGACCAGCTTCTCTTCCGCTTTGTTCGTCATATTTAGAGCTACCTAGTATAACCATTATATGTATGAAGCATCTTAATGCAAAGTTGTAAGTTTGCCAACGCATCGATTAAAACTTTATATAATTTAATCTTAGAAATTTAAAAACTAATGAGTAAAGTTTTGTAAAATTTTATGTTATGAAAATGTATGCATGCTTCTTCATACATAAGTTTTTATTTCACATAAAAAAAATTGTACCCTTAAATTTAAGTTTATGCCATCTAATGATAAGAAACACTTCAAGTTGGAATTTATGTTATGTGAGAACTTAGCTAGAATGCAATGACAAGGTAAATCTCCATGTTGTGTGAGACCTCAACTGGAATAAATTTATAGTTTCTAAATTAGACAACTTAATTAAGTTAGTTAGTAAGATCCATGACTTAACGCATAAGATGGGGTGAAACATGCTTACATTTGCATAAAGGTTTGACAAATTGTAATCCCATACTTACGAATTGAAAGTTGTTTGTCAATTATTATTCGACAATTACCATGTTGAATACTTTCATCACTTGCAGATCAACTGATGTGGTGGAACTATGGCAATTTAGGTCTTAGTTTCAAGTAAAATTCTATTGTTAATATGAATATTTAACAAGGGTATTTAATTTTCTTGAAAGATTTAATTATCAAAAATACTAAAATTGAATTTTGTTAATTCTTTTGATTGTATTAATGCAACATTAAATCGTAAACATTGTTTGGGCTTTGGTAAATTGATCTAGTTCTGTTTTTATACAAATGTTTGATCAAGAAAAATTTACTAAAAAGACAAACATAGTCTTTTTTCCTTGGAATAAGAGTGAGACTCAATCCTATTCCTTTTCATGATTGAGAAAGGTATGTTAAGAACATTAGAATTGTCTAAATTCTAATATAACTCATAGCAACTTTAATAGTTAAGAAAATTGCACACCTTGTTTTCCTTAAGAGATTTCATTACCCTCTGTTGGTGATTAAATTCTTATATGACATTTTGGTCAACTAGAAAACATGTTTGACATTTTATGAGTTATTAAATTAGAAGATAGACTAATTACCGCAAAAATGGTAAAAGACAAACTAGTATATTTTATCTAGTTGCTTTGCTTTGACCAATTAAAGGTGCTACACACCATTATGAGATGGTTGACCTATTAAAGAAGAAAATGCATGCTCAATTTTTCAAGTTATTAGTATTGATGGATGATCCATCATCTACAGAGTAGAATACACTCTTTTAGTACCTAAGTAATTGTTACGAATGGTCTTTAAAAGGGGTAGCAACGTATTAATACGCAGCTATTTTCACGGTTAATGAAACACATATAATGTTGTCAAATCCGGTGGGAGTATTGTGGTGTATTAACATTAAGGCATTATAGGCCGTTATGTTACAATTCATTAACTGGGAGTTACATATTTTTATTATCTTGGTCATATTCTCAAGGATAGTCATGAACGTTTCCTTGATAATTAAGTGGTCCTACATCTACTTGTAATGCTTGTATATCTATGACACTATCATATTGCTCACATAAACAAACGAATGTCATGGTGTTTATCTACTACATGATGTTGTTCTATGCACAAGTGGGAGAAGTATTTATTGTGTGCAAAGGAACAACACATACAAATATGATTAATGGATTCTCTTGAGGTAAGAGATTAACGTTCTAATAAGATTGTCTTGTTTAAAGAACATGTGTCAAGATTATAACATAGATTACTTTTATGTCATATGTCATTCAAATTATAGAAACACTTGAAGTTACATTTTAGGTTAAGTGAGATCTTTGCTAGATTGTAATCTCAAGGTAAATCTCCACTTGTCGTGAGATTGGGCGTGGATGCTTTTGTAGTTTCTTAAGTTGGACACTTCAAAGGATGAAATAATTAAAATAAAGTAATCTAATGTTACTTTAAATATTTATGTACTCTTAGAATGATAAATAGTATATTAACTTGAAAATTAATTAATTGAAACCAAGACGTGGTGTTCATAATTACTTTAAATTATACATGGTTATGTGTTTCTGTGTAAACTCACAAACATGAAGTCTTTTAAAGACTTATAATATAAAGTAAGACATTATAACTGTTATGTCTTTTGGCTTGGTCAAAGAATACTTATGTTATAAAACATGCAAGTGGTTTGAAAATTCTATTATACCATTAAGTGGACTTAATTAGTTGGTAAATAGGTAGGCCAAAAGGAATATGTTTATCTTACATATTGTTAGATTGTTTTACAATATTAATTCTAATGAAATATTGTATATATATGGTATGTTCAGTTAGAAGAATCAAACATTTGTTATATTGTTTGATTCAAGATAACTATATCTTCTTTTCTTCTAAAAGTTATCAAGGTTAGAAAATTGAGTATGAATTGGATATACTTAATAAGACTCCAACCTAGAAGATTAATAAGGCACTATTTTATTATGGAATGTGATGAATCACATTAAGTCTTTAAATGAAGTTCTGAATTTGTTAAACTACTTATGAGTAGGTTATTAACAAACCAGAGTCATCAGGAACTGTCAATGTGTATTTGTAATATCCCAAAAGAAAACAATTTAATGTTGTTCTACTTGCTAAAGTATCTATAGATAGTTTTTAACTTACAAAAGCAAGTGGGAGTTTGTTTAGATCTTGAAGAGATTAAATTACAAAAACACATAATCTTCTAAAATACACTAGTAAATATCATGATGAGGTCAAATCTGATAGACCTCAAGATGATGGAATTCTCATTCATAGATCCACAAGGATATCTTAGATATTTGATTAATATGATGAGAAATATAAATTACAGGATCATTGTAAACCTGTTAATCATAATGATATATTACCTAATTATGAATTTATGGTAAATTATTCATACTATGAATGTTAAGATGTTGTCCATGAAGATAATCAACTTTGAAACTTGATTTATTTTAATGAAGATGAGTTTCTTTAAAGAGAAAGAAAACCCTAGTGGTTTAAATCTTTGTATAGAAATCATATGAACAAATATTGTACATATGTTTAATGCATGACTTATGATAGGATTATTAATCACGCTTGAGCAATTAATTTTGATTGAATATTATTTTATAGACATATTAAATATATAAAGATGATTATTGTCATACTTATTTTCATTAATATGAAAAATGACAATGGAATATAAAAACTCTTTCTTAAGTGAGGACGGTAAGTAATCGAAAGGAGTTTTTGAATTCAAATAATATTTGGAAGTGTATAAAATGCAATAATCCATAAATGGACATGCATCTAGGAGATGATTCTTATGTTTAACTATTAAATCCAAGTTTTGATTTAAAATTAAAATAAGATAATTTTTAAGTATTCACAAAGCTAGTGGGAGTATTATGCTTATTTAAAATCTTATATGTTGTATAACACATGAAGTAACATTCCATCTAAACTAAATGTTAAGTTTTATTTTGAAATGAAACTTTACTTGAAAGATTTAGAAATAAGACATACAACCTTGGAGTATATGTTTATTGTTAGTAAACATGTGCGGTATTAAATAAATGAGTCTAATAGAACATGATATATCATTTGGAAAATGGATATGTAGAACATGAATGAAATCTTAGTTTGACACAAGGATTTTTCATGTACATCATGTTATTGTTGTATCATGCTTGAATGCAAGATTATTTGACAACATTGATATCTAATGAAGTTATTAGATAACTAGTGTAATGAATATTCTAATAGAATATTTTTGAATTACATTCCTCAGCCTTGAGTTGCTTTCAGATTCTATGGATTAACAATATGTCAATTGTTGTGAAAATTGTTACAGCCAACAAACTTGAAAGTTTGGCATCAAACATTACACTGTAGATATTGAAGTTTACGAAGATTTTAAAGAGCATATTGTTGTTTGAATACAATGATGTTGGTTTAATTGAGATGACACTCAATACTAGTCATGAGAGGATTGCATCCTTGTTGATGGCCATGTGAACTAGTTGTGCTCAACTAAAAGCATAGTTGCATTATAGATTAAAGAATAAGAATACTTTAAACTTTGAAATGTTTGAAAGTTTAATTGTCATAAATTGGTGGTTGAGGATTTCACACACTTTATAAAAATTATGTGAAAATATTAAGATATTTTGAATGCACACATACAAGAACTTCACTAGTTGAATTCTTGAAATAAGTATTCTCAAAATTCCAATAGATCAAAATTAGTTGAAATTATGCCTTGTCAACAAGTATGATTGTCATTACTTGAAACATAGTTCATTAACTAGTATTATCATGCATTGATGTATTTAGTATTTGGATAAAGGATGTTTTGAACAAATATTATTTAAATGAAATAAAATATTGGTTATGTTATTTTTCATTTTCTTAATATTATATCCTATATTTGCATGTTTAATCCGTGAATAACTTATGTTATTCTAAAAGTTCGTTGTCAATCAATGATGTTGGAATGTCATTGAATTAAGACAAATCTGAGTTTTTGTAGAATATACTTAAAGTATATTGATGCGTGGGACATGCCAGATTCACATGATATTCAATGAATTGAATATAGGACAGATTCCAACTTAACATGATTGTACTTTATGGATCCTTGTCATTAAGTAAATCATGAATGTTTATCCTCAGACTTGAGATACCAGATAAATGTTATGAATGTAGTACACTTGTGTGAAATAGTCTAACGCTATCCGTAACAGGTGGTTATAAGGGCTATTTTCAGAAGTGTTGCAAAGTTCATGAGTTTTGCTTGTAGTCAATAGAATTTGCTCATTTGAATTTGTTTCAAAGTATAATATTATTTGGGCCCCTCGTAGGGTTGGCAAGATGTTTGTAAGGCCTTACCCAAGATCTATCTGGAATACGTTCAGATGATTTGGTAATCTTGTTCAATCAGATACAATGAGAAATAAAACAGTTAACTTATGGAAGGACTTGATCCATATCCATAGTTAATGTAGTATTAGTAGCAAAAGGATAAGTATAATGATGAATCATTAAATGGTTTTTTACAGGGAACCACACTCGGTTCAAATCTGGAGGCATTGGCGTGTTAAGCTAGACTGAACCAATGTCATTACTGTATTAAGATATATCCAAGTTGGAGCTGAAAAGTTATGGATATAAATTAATATTAGTATGACCGGATTTGAACTCGAGACTTCGGGATTGCACACATTACGTATGAGAATCAATGTATAAATAATTAATAAATAAAATGTTATATTTAATTATTTGATCACGAATAAAACACTTAACGAGAGTTGGTATTTAACGGAGTTTGGTTAACGGCCATTAAATAATAAGTTAAAGGACTAAAGATGAAAATAGAAGTCAGGAAAGTTCTAAAACTCCATGAGGAGTCATAACCGGTCGTGGGTAGGGTTTTGCAAACCCTATTCCACTCAAACATGTCATCCAAGGTTTCTAGGCTATAAAAAGAAATGGTTTGTGATTTATTTTTCCATCTCTTGTAACCTTAACTAATTTACCTTTTCTTCTTCTTTCCATCACTTGTGTTCAACCGATTTCCACACTCCAAACACCTTGGGTGTCGATTTCTAGAACACAACATAAGTGATAGATTTGTTTCGTGATCAAGAACCTAGCTTTTCTCATTGATTCTCTACTAATACGTGTGTACAAGAATGAAGAGCAAATGCACTTGTGTTTGCATATATTGGGTCGATTTCTTTGTGAAGTCGAAATTCACAAACCCTAATTTTAGGGTTCTTAGTTCTTGATCCTAATTTGGGGTTTTCATAAACCCTAATTGCATAGATTGATAAAAGGTACGCATTCTATTTAAATTCGGTTAATTAGTTTACATGTATTTAGATCCTACTTACTTCCGCTATTTGCTTTGATGATGTTCATGTTTTATAATTGTTATGTATTCATAAAACCCAACAATTCATACATTAGAAAAACCACCTCACGATGACAGACCTGGAATCTTCTTCTACGAGCACCACATTTGTCTTTAAAGAAAAGTTGTCTATGATTGAATGATACATGTAATCGAGCAGGTGCTCCACATGGGTAGGAGCTTGTGATAGTGAGAACAATTCTAGTGGTGAATGGAAGTCACTAAAAGTTCTATGTACGGAAGGAGAAAGATTTTCACCTGATGATAAATGCAAAGCCTCATTGATTTCCTTTAAATCCATAAAAGGAATTTGGTTCTCTACCATCATTATGTCCTATGCTAAAAGTTTTTTATTTGGATCAACTTTAGGATGTTGAGCTGACTTGGAGGATGTTCAGGCGAACTTGGAGGGAACTCGATTTGTCCTTGACTTTCAAGTGAAATAATCGTATCATCTAGCTCCTTAACTTCTACAATTTGGTTCTCTTGCGCCAACAGTCTAATTTCAGAAACAGCTTCAGGACGTTGCTGAATACTTGAAGTGCAAGGAGCCTCATCGATCTTCAGTGCCTTGGAAGGAATCTGGTTATCTACCATCGTTTTCGGGCTCAACTTTGGTAGATATTGGCTGTAAAGTCTCTACAAATCCTATCACATGGTCACGTGGAGTCACGGAATCATCTGATGCTATCTTCTCGGGAAGTCGATCCACATTCTTTTCGTCACCCATTCCAGTATCATAGGAATGGAAAAGATCAAGCAAGAAAAGACCATCAATGGCGAAAATCCATGCAAGGGAATCATCATCATCTTCCAGGAACATGTCATAACAATCACGGACAATAGGGACAAGTTTTCGAACTTTATCAAGGACACAGAGTTTAAAATCCTTAATTTTGTGATCCTTTAGTACCCTTCTCATTGCAGCAAGTTTTTTTCTGCTCCATATTCTTGTAGGGCAGCGGTCGCAAATGATGATATGGACCCAGCCCAATTTGTTGTGGTTCATAGGCTTCGGGTTTTTGTGTGGTCATGGTTTCGGGTACTTGAAAGATGGAAACAGGAGGTGTTTCAACCTCGATTTCGAGCTAATCTTTTAAGACATCAAAAATTCCATCAACCCATTTTTGCCCTTTAGGATATGAAATCAATGATGGATCTATCAAAGCCATATTATAGTGATCCCAAGCTAGGTTACACTTTGTAAGTACTGGCAGTACACATACTATGGAGTGTGTTGTGTTTATATACAGATAATAACCAAAATTACCACTACAAAAAAATTGTTTGTTATACGAGCTTTTTTCTTCGCACTTTATGAAATGTGAATTCTTTTTAAAAATTATTCCATTTAAGAATGTGAATAATTGTTTCAAATTCTTCACACTTAAAAAAGTGTGAAGAATTTCAATCTCACACTTAAAAGTGTGAAAAATTATTTCAAAATCAAAATCATCACACTTAAATGTGTGAGGATTTATTTCAAGATCAAAATCATCACACTTAAAAGTATGAAGAATTGTTTAAAACTCTCACACTTAAAAGTGCGAAAAGTATTCATAACGCTTCAAACATAAAAGTGTGAAAATATTTGTTACACCTAATTAGTTCACACGCATACTAGTGTGAATTTTTTAATTATTCACACTTTAAAGTGTGACTATATGCCTTAATAAGTATGAATATGAAGTAGGGATCCAGTGAGGAGTAAATTAAAATAAAAAGTGATAAGAAGTGACCAAAATCACACATTTGAGATGCAACGACTTGCATTGGATGCATTTTTATTAAAATAGATGCAACATCTTGAGTTTCGAAAGTTAATTTGATGTATAGATGGTGCAAATTGATTTTCATGATTTCGGCACGTGCAGAGGGACAAAAAACAAAAGAAATCATGAAATGTATCTAATATACGTATATGCATATGATTAAAAGCTAGAAAACATATTATTGTGTGTTATAATGCATCTAAGATTATAGGGATGCATCTAATATAAGTCGGTGCATCTCGGATTTGCGATTATAGTTCTTCTTATTCCTTCTTATTTTAAGTAATATTCTTATTTGATCCTAACTCTATGAATATGTTACTATTTTCTTGTAGTGTACTTATCCATATGACCATGCATGCATTGCATTTGCAATTAAAAAAGGAAATTGATACATACACCACATCTTTTTATGCATGTATCACAATTTTTGCATTACAGTTTGTACCGTATAATACTGTAATGCATAAATTATAATGCATGCATCAAAATATGTGGTGTGAGTATCACCCCTTTTAAAAAAATGTCATTCACCTTGCACTGTACACGTTCCCATTCAGTAAATTTTTTTAAGAATAAGATAATGTATAAAAAACCTTGATTACAATTCAATAATTGATGGGTTTTGCAAAGCGACTTGGAGAAGTTGACAATATCTTTACCTACAAAAGAGAATTCTAGAAGAGCTAGAGTTCTTTAATTATAGGAGGTGATTTGTTTACTTTTATAAACGATTGAGACATTCAAAGTTTAAGTGATTGGACATTTATACTCTTACAGGATAAACATAACAAAAAAATTATAAGTATATAAATGTCCAAACTAATTTAAAGTATCCCAATTATTTACAAGAGTGTGCAAATCACATCCTTTTAATTCGGGAATGTCTAACCAATGCCCTAAGGGCATTGGTTAAGATTTGTCTTTTTGTGATTTTTTATTACATAAATGGTCCTTGTAGTTGACATAAAATTACATATTTGGACGAGGACCCACATAAATAGTTATTAAAAATCACAAAAAGACAAATCTTAACTAATGACTTTAAGTCATTTGTTAGACATTCCTTTTTAATTATTATCTTTGTAAGCACATGTAGTTTTTGTTTTTATTATTATTAGAAAGTGGGTGATACTCACACCACATTTTTTGACTAATGCATCACAATTTGTGCATTATAATATTGTACGATACAAATTATAATACATAAATTATGCTGTATTAATCAAAAAATGTTATGTAAGTATCAATTCTCTTATTAAAATATTTATAGGCTAAGTACCTCGTACATGTGAAAATCATCCCTGTGGTTTGTGTATTTTTGCAAAAATCATCCCTATCTCAAACCTTCAGCATTAACCATCCCCAAGTCCACAAACGTTTAGCAATAATCATCCCTGAGCACTAACGTCGTTAGTTTTACCAGTTAAGTGTTAAATAATATTTTCCCGTTAGTCCCTCCGTTAATATTTTTTGTACCGTTAGTCCTCATTTTACGTTTTCGTCACTTTTTTACGTTTTTGTCCGTTTTTACTCGTTTTCGTCCGCTTTTTATCCGTTTTGTCCATTTTTTATCCGTTTTTTGTATGTTTTCGTCCGTTTTTTACATTTTCGTCCGTCATTTTTATGTTTTCGTCCGTTTTTTTGTTTTTCGTACGTTTTTTTACGCTTTCGTGGTTTTTTCGTTTTAGGTCGTTTTTCGTTTTTGTCCGTTTTAAATCGTTTTGTCCATTTTATATGTTTCATCACGCTTTTTATCCGTTTTATGTTTTCGTCCGTTTTTGAGTTTTATACGATTTCGTCCGTTTTTAATGTTTTTCCATTTTTACGGTCTCATCCATTTTTTTACGTTTTCGTCCGTCATTTTTACGTTTTCGTCCGTTTTTAATGTTTTCGTCCGTTTTTTTACGCTTTCGTCCGTTTTTTTACGCTTTCGTCCATTTTTTTACGTTTTTGTCCGTTTTAAATCGTTTTCGTCCATTTTTATATGTTTCATCTGCTTTTTATCCGTTTTTTATGTTTTCGTCCGTTTTTTGAGTTTTTTTTTTTTCTGTTTTATACGATTTCGTCCGTTTTTTTTTATGTTTTTGTCCATTTTTTACGGTCTCATCCATTTTTTTACGTTTTCGTCCGTCATTTTTACGTTTTCGTCCGTTTTTTATGTTTTCGTCCGTTTTTTTACGCTTTCGTCCGTTTTTTTACGCTTTCGTCCGTATTTTTTTACGTTTTTGTCCGTTTTAAAAACGGACGAAAACGTAAAAAAATGGATGAGGCCGTAAAAATGGACAAAAACTTTAAAAAATGGACGAAATCGATAAAACGAAAAAACTCAAAATACGGATGAAAACATAAAAAACGGATAAGCAGATGAAACATATAAAATGGACGAAACGATTTAAAACGGACAAAAACGTAAAAAAAAGCGAAGCGCAAACGCGAAAGCGCCGGACGAAAACGTAAAGACGGACGAAACGTAAAACGGATAAGACCGTAAAAATGGACAAAAAAAAAATTGCGAAAATCGTATAAAACGCTCAAAATCTGGGGACGAAAACATAAAAAAACGGATAGCAGATGAAACATATAAATGGACGCTTTTAAACGGACAAAAACGAATGGCAAAAACGGGCGAGCTAAACTTGATTTGGCAAAATAACCGGACTCGTATAAAGCGGAAAAAAATTCAAAATACGGGGCGAAAAATAAAAACGGATAAAAAGAAAAAAATATAAAAATGGGCGAAAACGATTTAAAACGGACAAAGCGTAAATGAAAAGCGTAAAAAAAGGGCGAAAGCATAAAAAACGGACGAAAACGTAAAAATGACGGAAGTAAAAAAACGGGGCGAACGTAAAAAGGGATGAGACCGTAAAAATGGACAAAAACATTAAAAAATGGACGAAATCGTATAAACGGAAAAAACTCAAAATACAGACGAAAACATAAAAAAAACGGATAAAAGCAGATGAAACATATAAAATGGACGAAAGCGATTTAAAGCGGGCAAACGTTAAAAAAAGCGGGCGAAAGCATAAAAAGCGGACGGCGTAAAAAACGGACGAAAAATAAAAAACGGACGAAAGCGTAAAAAAACGTCTGGCGTAAAAAAACGGACGAAAGTAAAATGACGGACGAAAACATACAAAAATGGATAAAAAACGGATAAAAACGGATAAAAAACGGACAAAAAAGAGTAAAAACCTGGCAATAAAAAGTGACGAAAACGTAAAATGAGGACTACGGTGTAAAATATTAACAGAGGGACTAACGGGAAAATATTATTTAACACTTAACTGGTAAAACTAACGACGTTAGTGCTCAGGGATGATAATTGCTAAACGTTTGTGGACTTGGGGATGGTTAATGCTGAAGGTTTGAGATAGGGATGATTCTTGCAAAAATACACAAACCACAGGGATGATTTTTGCAGTTTACCCTAATTTTTAGTGTAGATTAGACATGGAATGATGGAATTGAATAAAGTCTAATATGTGTTGTCATAGTCTCAAGCGCTAATCAATTGTTTGTATAATAGTGGAAATTATACTTTGGGAATGTCTAACCAATGCCCTAAGGGCATTGGTTAAGATTTGTCATTTTGTGGTTTATAATAACTATTCATGTGGGTCCTCCATCCAAATATTTAATTATGTGTCAACTATAAGGACCATTTGTGTAACTAAAAACCATAAAATGACAAATCTTAACCAATGCCCTTAGGGCATTGGTTAGACATTCCCTTATACTTTTAGAGACAACAATTATTGCTTGATTTTTGTTCTTTATGTGTTTTATGGGAATTGATACTCACACCACACTTTTTGATTCATGCACCACTAGTTGTGCATTATAGTATTGTACTATACAATACTGTAATGCACAACTAGTGATGCATGAATCAAAAAGTGTTGGATGCATAGCTATTACTGCCTTGTGTCTTTTACCTTCTTATCTTCGTTTGCTTTTTTTCTTTGCATTATCATTCTTTCCGTATTTTTTTTTATCACACTTTCATTCATTTTGCCAAAAGTCTTTCAAGAAGCAGTCTTCTTACCCTCAGATTTACTCAAAAGTAAACATATGATCTGTCTATATTCTACCTTCTTCATACCGCGCCCATGCGAGATTGGGTATCGTCGTTGTTGTTGTTGTGATACTTTTAGAGACGATAATTATACTTTTAGAGACAACACAAACATCTAATTTTTATCTGAACATGTGTATAATAATGAGAAATTTACATTATATTACACAACCTACGAATAAGACAATATATAAAAAGCTCTTTGAGCAACATATATATATATATATATATATATATATATATATATATATATATATATATATATATATATATATATATATATATATATATATATATATATATATATATATATATATATATATATATATATATATATATATATATATATATATATATATATATATAATCTACATGCTCAAGAGACATGCCCACAAACGAGTTGCAGATTTTGTAGTATCTATCATGTGTTGGAAATGTATATATTTACAAACATGTGAATGTCTGGATTCGAACTCGTGACCACGGGATTGCACACATTAGCGAATGAGAATTAAAGTTAATAATTAATGTTTATGTTTACGATTAATTATTGCACATTAAGTCCGGTTAACGATCGTTAAGTATTTAACGGAAAAATGACTAACGACCGTTAAATGAAAAGAGAAATGACTAGTAATGAAAAGACTTGAAAAAGTTATGGGTTTCTCTTGGGCTTGTCCTATGGCCGGCCAAGGGGAGGGTTTCCAAGCCCAAACCCTAACTTGTTCCCAAAGGTTTCATTCACTATATAAACAAGACTAGGTTCTAGGGTTTTCATATCTTTGTGCATTGAATTAACCCTAGATCTCTCCTCTCCTCTCTCTTGTCCCAATCGGCCGAACACCCCATTAGTAAGGGAGTTTGGTTTCGTTTTTCTTAAACGAGGACTTGTGTTAGATCTAGCAATCGCTTGATTCGTTGGTTAATTCGTGTGTACAAGAACGTGGTTGTAAGACATTATTCTTACACCAATAAGTACTTCTTTGTTTTGCTTTGCTCGAGGGTTGTTTGCTTTGCTCGAGGGATTTGACATTCGCAAGAGGTGCGTTACGCATACTTTCAGTTAATTAATTTATTTGTTATGATCTTAAGTCTTCCGCTGTGTACTCATGATGTCTATATGTTTTTTGTATGTTTATATATTATAAACTCAACAGTAGCATCGAGCCTTGTATAACAAGTAATTAATTACTGAAACACATAATTAAAATAAACATGAATGTGTTATTATTTGTATGCTTAGATCTAGGGTTTGCAATACCTAAACCCTAATTTCAAGAGGCGTTTATTTTGGTGCCCTAATTAGGGTTTTGTAAACTATTGTTTTAATTGGATTAGAAACCCTAAGATACATGCAACTTTATGTGTATATGCGTAACTTTGATTTAATTGCATTAATTGTTAAGTGTAATTTTATGTCCATGATAATTATTTGCATGTTTTATCATGGATATGCTTTTATTGTATGTCTTTCTTGTTTAAGTGATATACACTAAATTATGATAGATCTAAAATTGGGAAGACCTCAATAATTATTAATTTAATCAATTATGTGCTATGTGGTATGTATTTAATTTTGACTTGCGCAATCGATGAATCGATGCATGTGGTTCACCTTGTACATAGATGGAAACGGGTGAAAGTCTTAATTAAATATATGAATATTGTAAAATCAAGAATTGGTTATTAATAGGATTTATCAAAACCGTTTGCATGTGGCTATTTGATATGCATGACTTTTATTTGTTATGAATTCATTGTTTATTTGTTTATTTTTTCAAATACTTGCTTGTTTGTTATGTGTAACAAGGGTATTTTACAAGAAAAATAAACTGACCTAAACAATGGTGAAACATGTATTTTAAGAATAGTAATCATAATCGTTTAATTGATTGATGACTTTGGTACAAATGGTCCGAAAGGCTCACCCATGAGAATGAACTAATAAAAGGGGTTTAAAGAAGTGCGCACTGAAAGGATGTCTAAGGTTGTGCTTTAGCGCTGCACTGTCCTCGCCTCTATAAGTTCGAGTGGAGCTACTTAGTAAGCCGTTAAATGTGCAAGCTCATCTTAAGGGCGAATTAGTTTTAATTCCATGCGCCACGTTGGTAATTATCGAAACACTAAGTGTTTACACTTATGCAAAAGTACGGTATAATGGATGATAATTAATACTAAATTCCTTGATTGGTGAATCCAATACCTCAATTAAAGTTTGATGATGAAAAGCTTATACATTAAAACAAGATATATATGTTTTAATAAAAACTATGCTACAAAGGTGAATGCATGACATCTTTGTACATATTTGATTTAACATCAAAACTATTACCCTTTAATTTAAGTTATATGCCATCCAACGAAACGGAAACACCTAAGATTATTTTTATTTGCGTGAGATCGTGACTTAGATCGTAATCAAAGGGTAAAATGTCCACGTGTCGTGAGAGCGGGCATGGACGATTTTGCGGTTTCTTAAGTTGGACAACTTAATTGAGTTTTGGTAGGGCAACTCAAGGCATAAGATGGGATAAAACATGTTTACATGGCGATTGATATTGGCTATATGTAAATCCCATAAATCTAGGAATTGCAATTGAAATTAGCAATTGAGCAATAGCTCTACCATTTTGTATAAGGTTCATTACTAGCAGATCAACGGCGTAATAAAATTATGACAATTTGGATCCTAGTTTTCAATAATAATTAATTGGTTATATGAATATGAACCTTGGGTATTTAATTGTTTATTGAAAAGGTTAATTATCGAAAATACTAAAATTGAATTTTGTAATTCTTTTGAATGTATAAATGCAACATTTAACCGTAAACGTGGTTTAGTTTTTGATTTGTAAATTGATCCATTCTAGCATTCAAACAAATGTTTGATCGAGAATAATTTACCGATAAGACAAACGAAGTCTCTTTTTCCATGGGAGAAGCATGAGACTCAATCCTATTCCTTTTCATGAATGAGAAAGGTATAATAGGAACATTTGAATTGTCTAAGTTCTAATGTAACTCTTAGCAATGAATTGCACATCTTATTTTCCATAAAGATTTCATTACCCTCATTTGGTGAATGAATCGTTTGTAACAACATGAATGTTGGTTAACTGGAAAACATGTATATGAGTTACTAGATTATAAGCTAGACTAATTACATAAAAAATTGGTAAAAGGCAAACTAGCATATTTTTATCTAGTTGTTTTGCTTTTAGCAAAAGGTACTACATACCGAGTATGGGGATGGTAGCCTATGAGGAAGAAATTGCATACCCAATTATTTTGAGTTAATAACATTGATGGATAACCTATCATTCATATAGTAGAATACACCTTTTAGTACCTTAGTAATGATTACGTAGGGTTCTTCAAAGGTGTAGGAAAGTAAAAAGCAAGCAAGTTGTTTTCACTGGTTATGCAACACTTATAATGTTGTCAGATTCGGTGGAGAGCATTTGTGTTGCATTACTGAATAAGAAGTTGTTTTAATGATTTCTAATTCAGTGGGAGCTACAAGCCTTATTTCCTGTGTAGTAACCCAGATTATCTTCAAAGATAATTACTTTCCAATTGTAGACACTTATATTTTTTAAGGATAGTCAGGTAATACGTTTCCTTACTAAACAATATAGTTCTACATCTACTTGTTATCTATGACACAATCATATTATTAATCAAATAAACGAACGTGTATCGTGTTGTTTATATGCTACATGATGTTGTTCCATGCACAAGTGGGAGAAATCTTATGTGTGCAAGGTACAACACATATTAATATGATTTAAAAGGATTCTCTTGACTGTAAAGTAAGAGAATAATGTTCTAATAGGAAGTATACATTTATATATGTATGATTGCCCTATTAAGAACATGTGTCAAGATGATAACAAAGACTACTTTATTTTAAATATTTATGTCATTCAATATTTAAGAAACACTTGTAGTTACAATTTATGTTACTTGAGAACGTGAACTAGATTGTAGCCCAAGGTAAAATATCCACGTGTCGTGAGAACGAGCATGGATGATTCTTCAGTTTCTTACATGGAACATTTCATGGAATGACATAATTAAATGAAGTAATCTAATACTACCTTGAATTTGAGTATTCGTTGAATGACTTAAATATATGTAGTAAATATTAACTTGAAATATGAATTGAAACCCGAGGTGGTGTTCATAATTACTTTAATTATAAATGTTTATGATTTTGTAAAGTCACAAACATGAAGTCTTTTAAAGACTTAGAATATAAAGTAAGACGTTAACTTGCTATGTTTTAAGACAAATGCATGAAGTCAATGAGTTGATTTCAAAAATATGAATTGAAACCCGAGGTTGTTTTCAGAAGTGTTGCGAAATCTATGAATCCTGCTTGTAGTCAAAATGGGATTTGTTTCTTTCAAATTTATTTTGAAGTATAATACTGCTGGGCCCCTCGTAGGGTTGTCAAGATGTTTGCATGGCCATGCCCAAGGTCTTCTGGAATATGTTCAGAAGAATTGGTAATTTTGATCAATCACATAAGCGAAAACAGAATAGTTAATTAAAAAATGAGTGAGATCCATATTCTTATTAACATGGTATTAGAAACAAAAGGATGGATATGATGATGAATCATAAAAACTTGGTTTTCTCCGAGAAACCATACCACGAAGTTGTACCGCATTGGCGTGTTGCTAGACGCTAACCAATGTCATTTCACGTTTTGTAAACATATCCAAGTGGAGCTGTTGGAAATGTATATATTTACAAACATGTAAATGTTCGGATTCGAACTCGTGACCACGGGATTACACATTAGCGAATGAGAATTAAAGTTAATAATTAATGTTTATGTTTACGATTAATTATTGCACATTAAGTCCGGTTAACGATCGTTAAGTATTTAACGGAAAAATGACTAACGACCGTTAAATGAAAAGAGAAATGACTAGTAATGAAAAGACTTGAAAAAGTTATGGGTTTCTCTTGGGCTTGTCCAATGGCCGGCCAAGGGGGGTTTCCAAGCCAAACCCTAACTTGTTCCCAAATGTTTCATTCACTATATAAACAAGGCTAGGTTCTAGGGGTTTTCATATCTTTGTGCATTGAATTAACCCTAGATCTCTCCTATCCTCTCTCTTGTCCCAATCGGCCGAACACCCCATTAGTAAGGGAGTTTGGTTTCGTTTTTCTTAAACGAGGACTTTTGTTAGATCTAGCAATCGCTTGATTCGTTGGTTAATTCGTGTGTACAAGAACGTGGTTGTAAGACATTATTCTTACACCAATAAGTACTTCTTTGTTTTGCTTTGCTCGAGGGTTGTTTTGCTTTGCTCGAGGGATTTGACATTCGCAAGAGGTACGTTACGCATACTTTCGGTTAATTAATTTATTTGTTATGATCTTAAGTCTTCCGCTGTGTACTCTTGATGTCTATATGTTTATTGTATGTTTTATATATTATAAACTCAACATCATGCTCGTTAAATAGCAATGCATCACAACATGTTGTTATTAACATAGCAAAAACTCTGTATACGAGGCAACCTAAGTCGATTTTTGTGTAGAATGTGGCAACTTGCATCGTTGCTATAGCGTTATCTATGTTGATGGCTATGTCATTATTGCCCCTGTAATAAGCGGCAACACGCGCGAATGTCTGAGTCTCTATTTTTATCATATACTTTAAGTTTGCACGCTACACTAGAATTATTGTCATTTGCATCAATATACTTCCGTTGAACATATCAATTGTTTCTTTTGAGTTGAGGTTAAAACCTTAAAATTAGAGTAAATTACACCATTCGTTCCTGTAGTTTAGACCAAATCCTTACCCTCGTCCTTGATATTTTTTTCTCGTATTAATGATTTTGATACTGAAACAATATAACATTGTTAGACCTTATCTCTAACGATTGTTATCTACGCCTGTAAACTCAACTCATAGATCACCCACATTGTAAGATGATAATAATTGAGAGAATGTTTATTTTATTGATTTATTCATTACCTTCAATACAATGAACATATAAATAGGTAAATACCGAATATTCTAGAATTCGGGCTTGGGCTTGAGCCCATTACATATCACAGACTAACACTCCCCCCACAGGTTGGCTCAGCTTCGAAGCGGAGATCGCTTAATAAACAATACAATTAAACAAAGAGGAGACAACGAAAGTTGGTTCTAAAACTTCAACCCCCAAAGAACCTTCCAAACAAACGGGGCGTGTTTTTCCATAGAAAAACATAAACATCCAATTTTTTTTTTTTTTATTTTTTTTTTTTTATTATTATATATTTTTTTATGAGAAGATATAGAATGGAGGTGAGGAAAATGTCTGATGAAGATGAGCAGATCAGAAGGGAGGTGAGGAAAGTGTCTGAGGAAGATGAGCAGATCAGAAGGCAGCATATCAGGTGAGAAGAAGGATAGGCAGCGGAAAGATTTTAACAGTCGTCTCGGGAATTGATACCCTGGATTCGACACCAACAGAAGTCGTCTTGGGAATTGATACCCGGATTCGACATAAAACAAAAATTCGTATCGGAATTGATACCCTGGATTCGACACTAAAAAAAGTCGTCTCGGGAATTGATACCCTAAATTCGACAATAACAAAAGTCGTCTCGGGAATTAATACCCTGGATTCGACATATAAATAACAAATTTTTTTTTTATTTTTTTTTAAACCATCATCATCACAAGACAAGAATAAAAAGAATATAACCCACCACTTTGCTTTTATTATTAAAATGTCCACACTTCACATGGCTCATAACTTTTCTGTCTTCCACACACATAGATACAGATCTCGTTTTGTGGGTATCAATTAAAGCTACACCAAGATGCACCACTCGCCGTCGAAATCAACCAAACCTTCAATGATCAAAACACCGACGATCGCCCACCGGTCGGCGTTACCGTCATCACCGGATATCTCGGCGCTGGAAAATCCACCTTGGTTAATTACATATTGAATGGAAAACATGGAAAGAGGATAGAGGTGATATTGAATGAATTTGGGGAGGAGATTGGAGGTGAGAGAGCTATGATTAATGAAGGTGAAGGAGGTACTGTTGTTCAATAATGGGTTGAGCTTGCGAATGGGTGTGCTTATTGCACTGTGAAACATAGCTTGGTTCAAGCGTTGGAACAACTTGTTGAGAAGAATGGATACCCTGGATTACGCACCCTTGGGCTTCTTATGATAGCGGTGGGAGTACCGAGGTGGTAGTGAGAAAGAAAATGATAATGTAAATGAGGATGTAGGTGAAGAGAAAGATGGTCAGAGCCCTCCGAACCTCCGTCATGTAGCCGGCGGCCGGAGGCGGCGACGGAATGGTTTAGGGTTAGGTGTTAGGATCTGTATTATTGGCCTGAAACCATGTAAGATGATAATAATTGAGAGAATGTTTATTTTATTGATTTATTCATTACCTTCAATACAATGAACATATAAATAGGTAAATACCAAATATTCTAGAATTCGGGCTTGGGCTTGAGCCCATTACATATTACAGACTAACACACATGAGGGTATTTTAGTCTTTTAACTCACAAGAACATTTTTTGCAATGTACCCTATCTTTTCATTTTAAAAAGTCAACTTAAATAATGTAGCCTATATGATGTTATCCTGTTGACCTGACTTGACTGTTTAGGGTGTTCGTTGTGGGGTTCAGAGCGGATTTATTTGACTGAAAACGAATCGAATAAAGAACATTTGGTTTTTCGAACAACCTTTCAATTTGGGTACTGATATGTACACGGAAGGTTTTGATCAGTATAGAAATTTGTTTTGAAAATACATTTGTATCCTTCCTTTTTTTCCTCAATTCATCATCATCTTCTCCGTGTTAAACCCCATGTGTTCACTTTTTCTCTCATAAACTCACCTCTAAACATTTACTATTCGCATATTTCATAAGCAAAAGTTAAGTGTTCATTCATTCAGCCACAAAAAATCTGTTACCAGAACACATCGGGAAAAAAGGCACTAATGTTTTAAAATCCTAGTGATGCTATCTTGGTAATATACCAGAAAACAATCGAAGCAATTCTTTTTTATTTCTTTCTAGAAAAGGGTTTGATTGTTGTTGATTTGTTAATTATATGCCCTTTTGTTCTTATTTTTTGATAATTTTTCATCGTTCTTCTGGTGTAATTTTGTGTTTGATTTAAGAAGAATGCATACCATGAAATGCAACTTGCACTTTTTTAAGTCTAATGAGGAAGTTTATTTTGTATGGGCAGGGAAGGTATCGATTAATAAGCTTTGATGTTATAGCTTTCGAACAAACATAAAATAATCGGCAAATTAGCACATTGTTAAGAGTGGATCGTTGGTTTAAAATTTTAAATCTAACCTGAGCTTCAAATTCCATTAAACTATTTTGCATTTGTTAATCGTCTTCATGCTACTATTTATACAACAAGACGTCATAATCTGTTTAGAAATCATAAAGTTATAACGTTTGATTTAGGAGTTACGATCCCTTGTAAAGTAGTTAAATAATAAAAAGTATAAAAAGTGTTTTCCACCCTTAGATCATACAATCTTCATCCAACAGTCAAAAAGGAGTGAATAACATAATTTTGGTCAAAATGGCAGTTGGTCATTTGACCCGTATTTTAATTTCACCTACGAACTTAAAATTGTCGTATCTTTAAAACGATAAAATTTTACGAAAAACCGATTTTACCATAATTTAGAGGAATTTAATTGTCTTTAATTTGGTATACATTTTGATATATAAATCGAAACATTTTGTTTTAGATTTCAAGTGAGTTATGATTTTTTTAAAATTTTTAGCATATTCGACCATAATTTTATCTAGTTTAAAGGTTAAATTACGCAAAACTTAAAACACGAAAGTTGTAGGTTTTTTGCCGTTCTTTACCTAAAAAATTTGAATCACTCAATCTAGATATGATATGAGTGAGATATCGCATTCTGAAAATGACGTTTTACACATATTTAGTGCACACAAAGTGTTTGATAAAATTCTTAAGAGATATTTTTCTTGCAAAAACACATTTCAATACATTAATTGGTGTACCATAATACATTTTTAGTTATTATATTTATTTTTAGTTTTTTTTAATTGATGAACAAAAATAACTGATAAACAAAACTAACTCATGAACATCAATATCTGCTTAACAAGACTAATGGATGCACAAAACTAATTGATAAACAGATTAACATTGTGATCTAATTGATGAACATCGCGATTTTTTTAGAAAACAATGAATTGATGAACTACATGATTTTTTATTGATGAACACTATAATCTAACTAATGAACATTATGATTAAAAAAACGATGAAAAATATGATTAAAAAACACAATTAATGAATTAATGTACAACGTGATTTTTTTATTGGAATACAGATAACTGATGAACAACGTGATTTTTTCTTAGAAATTTGATGAAAAACGTTGTTTTTTTTTAGAAAACTGATGAATTAATGAACAATGTGACAAAAAAAAAATTAATGAACTGATAAAAACATGATATAACTTTAAACATTGTGATGTAAATGATGAACAATATTAAAGAAAAACGATGAACATTGCGATAACAAAAATTCATTGAGACATTTCATTAAACATCTTGTAAGCATTTTCATGAACATTTCATTTATTTTAATTTTTCAAAAAAAATGAGAAACCACAAAACATGGAGAACCACTATTATCTAGCACATTATAAAAACTTAGAACAATTTTAAAACTAGAGACTTGGTCATGCACTCATGCTGCACACCAGAAACTTTTTTAACCTAAAACTGACAATTAATTTATTATGTCTTTTTGAGTTACATGCATATATAGCAATCCAACAGGGGAAAAAAATCAAAACATAAACTTTTTCAACCATTAAACCAACTAAACATCTGCTCTATCAGATATTGAAGTTTTTTGATGATAAATAAAACATCATAATTCGATGACACTTTTAAGTCGACCACTAGTACAATAATTTCTTTGAGGCATTTCATCGAACACGTAATAAGCATATTCGACTCTAATTTTATCTAGTTTAAAGTTAAATTACGCAAAACTTAAAATACGAAAGTTTTAGTTTTTTTGCCGTTCTTTACCTAAAAAATTTGAGTCACTCAATTTCAATACGATGTGAGTGAGATATCGCATTCAAAAAATGACGTTTTACTCATATTTAGTGCACACAAAGTGTTTGATAAAATTCTTCTCGTAAAAACACATTTCAATATATTAATTGGTGTACCACAATACATTTTTAGTTATTATAGTTATTTTTAGTTTTTTTTAATTGATGAACAAAAATAACTGATGAACAACAATAATTGATGAACAAGACTAATGGATGAACAAAGTTAACTGATAAACTGATGAACATTGTGACCTAATTGATGAACATTGCGATTTTTTAAGAAAACTAATGAATTGATGAACTACATGATTTTTTTATTGATGAACACTATGATTTAACTAATGAACATTATGATTAAAAAAAAAAATAAAAATAAAAAAAAAAACTGATGAACAATATGATTAAAAAACACAATTGATGAACTGATGTACAACATGATTTTTTATTGGAATACAAATAACTGATGCACAATGTGATTTTTTTTAGAAATTTGATGAATAACGTGATTTTTTTTTTAGAAAATTGATGAATTAATGACAATGTGACTTCAAAAAATACTGATGAGCTGATGAAAAACATGATATAACTGATAAAAATTGTGATGTAACTAATGAACAACATCAAAGAAAACTGATGAACATTACGATAACAAAAATTCATTGAGACATTTTATTAAACATCTTGTAAGCATTTTCATGAACACTTCATTTATTTTAGTTTTTTGAAAAAAAAAATGAGAAAGCACAAAACATGGAGAAACATAATTAGCTAGCATATTATTAAAACTTAGAACAATTTTAAAACTCGAGACTTGGTCATGCACTCATGCTGCACAACATAAAACTTTCTCAACCTAAAACTGACTACTAATTTATTATGTCTTTTTGAGTTACATGCATATATCGCAATTCAACAGAGGGGGGTCAAAACATAAACTTTTTCAACCATTAAACCAACTAATCATCTGTTCTATCAGATCCTGGAGTTTTTTATGATAAATAAAACATCATAATCCGATGAACACTTTTAAGTCGACAACTAGTACAATAATTTCTTTAAAGCATTTCATCGAACACGTAACAAGCGTTTCATAAAAACTTGGTTGGTTTAAGAATATAAAAATGAAACCATATAAAAATCATAAAAGCTGTTGATTGATGTTTATTTTGGTTTGTTAATTATAATCGTAATTAAAGGTCTACAAGAACATACCGTTTCGTTTCTCCTATTCGTTGAACTAGCAGAAAATAGGTATTCTGTGTTTTTTTCGAATCAATTTTGAATAGCGATATGATCATCAGTTTGTTGATTTAGTTTATTTGCCGAAAGACAATAAATTTAACATATGAAGAATTGAGATGTGTGATACAAGGAGAAAGAAAAATCAAATTGAATAGGTGACTTACACGATGATGTGTTGAAAGTTAAAACCCATATAGACAATAACTTTGTGGAAAATGACCAGCATGCCCCTGTTTAATTTTAGTGGTCTAAATTTGAACAGATGATCTTGAATAAATATCCAATGGTGTAATTACTTTTTATCCTTTTTAAATTTGTAAGACTTTCTAAATGATCCCTCACCTCCAGTGAAAAGTGGATAAAATTAAAAAATTTAAAAAGCCATCCACTAGATGACACGTGCCCCAAAAAAATCCACTTCCTTTTTTTTTTTTTTTTTTTTTAATTTTCTGTTCAGAGGCATTTTGGCTTTTATCCCGTTTTTTAATTTCACCCCCGAACTTCAAATTGCTATAACTTTTAAACGACAAGCTTTTACGAAAACGTAATAAGCATATTCGACTCTAATTTTATCTAGTTTAAAGTTAAATTACGCAAAACTTAAAATATGAAAGTTTTAGTTTTTTTGCCGTTCTTTACCTAAAAAATTTGAGTCACTCAATTTCAATACGATGTGAGTGAGATATCGCATTCAAAAAATGGCGTTTTACTCATATTTAGTGCACACAAAGTGTTTGATAAAATTCTTCTCGTAAAAACACATTTCAATATATTAATTGGTGTACTACAATACATTTTTAGTTATTATAGTTATTTTTAGTTTTTTTTTTTAATTGATGAACAAAAATAACTGATGAACAGCAATAATTGATGAACAAGACTAATGGATGAACAAAGTTAACTGATAAACTGATGAACATTGTGACCTAATTGATGAACATTACGATTTTTTAAGAAAACTAATGAATTGATGAACTGCATGATTTTTTTATTGATGAACACTATGATTTAACTAATGAACATTATGATTAAAAAAAAAAAAAAAAAAAAAAAAAAAAAAAAAGCTGATGAACAATATGATTAAAAAACACAATTGATGAACTGATGTACAACATGATTTTTTATTGGAATACAGATAACTGATGCACAATGTGATTTTTTTAGAAATTTGATGAATAACGTGATTTCTGTTTTAGAAAACTGATGAATT
Source organism: Chrysanthemum makinoi (assembly GCA_910596185.1). Taxonomy (NCBI): domain Eukaryota; kingdom Viridiplantae; phylum Streptophyta; class Magnoliopsida; order Asterales; family Asteraceae; genus Chrysanthemum; species Chrysanthemum makinoi. The sequence continues at coordinate 297,022,425 of OU343221.1, forward strand.
AATGAACAATGTGACTTCAAAAAATACTGATGAGCTGATGAAAAACATGATATAACTGATAAAAATTGTGATGTAACTGATGAACAACATCAAAGAAAAGTGATGAACATTACGATAACAAAATTTCATTGAGACATTTTATTAAACATCTTGTAAGCATTTTCATGAACACTTCATTTATTTTAGTTTTTTGAAAGAAAAAAAAAATGAGAAAGCACAAAACATGGAGGAACATAATTAGCTAGCATATTATTAAAACTTGAACAATTTTAAAACTCGAGACTTGGTCATGCACTCATGCTGCACAACATAAAACTTTCTCAACCTCAAACTGACTACTAATTTATTATGTCTTTTTGAGTTACATGCATATATCGCAATCCAACAGAGGGGGATCAAAACATAAACTTTTTCAACCATTAAACCAACTAATCATCTGTTCTATCAGATCCTGAAGTTTTTTATGATAAATAAAACATCAGAATCCGATGAACACTTTTAAGTCGACAACTAGTACAGTAATTTCTTTAAAGCATTTCATCGAACACGTAACAAGCGTTTCGTAAAAACTTGGTTGGTTTAAGAATATAAAAATGAAACCATATAAAAATCATAAAAGCTGTTGATTGATGTTTATTTTGGTTTGTTAATTATAATCGTAATTAAAGGTCTACAAGAACATACCGTTTCGTTTCTCCTATTCGTTGAACTAGCAGAAAATATGTATTTTGTGTTTTTTTCGAATCAATTTTGAATAGCGATATGATCATCAGTTTGTTGATTTAGTTTATTTGCCGAAAGACAATAAATTTAACATATGAAGAATTGAGATGTGTGATACAAGGAGAAAGAAAAATCAAATTGAATAGGTGACTTACACGATGATGTGTTGAAAGTTAAAACCCATATAGACTATAACTTTGTGGAAAATGACCAGCATGCCCCTGTTTAATTTTAGTTGTCTAAATTTGATCAGATGATCTTGAATAAAATATCCAATGGTGTAATTACTTTTTATCCTTTTTAAATTTGTAAGACTTTCTAAATGATCCCTGACCTCCAGTGAAAAGTTAATAAAATTAAAAAAAATTTAAAAAGCCATCCACTAGATGACACGTGTCCCAAAAAATCCTCTTCCTTTTTCTTTTTTTTTTCCTTTCTCTTTTTTTTTAAAGAGGCATTTTGGCTTTTATCCCGTTTTTTAATTTCACCCCCGAACTTCAAATTGCTATAACTTTTAAACGACAAGCTTTTACGAAAAACCGTTTCATCATAACTTTCAAAATTTAATTCTCTTTAATTTGATATGTTTTTTGTTTATTCATTCTCTACAAACAAAATTATAGAAAAGATTGACCAGGAGTGTTTATTTTGAAGCTTCATTTTTTTATCTGAAATTATGATAGCAAAACAATCAAGTAGGAAAGGGTATTAAGGTCTTTTCCTCTTAAATTTCTGTGCATTAATATAATTCTTCAGTATACATACCAATACCCTTTCAAGTTTTGAGCAAAAGTTGGTTTCATAATTTCATAGTTTCGTTTCTTTTTGTATCTTTGGTTTGGGTTTTCTATATCTTTTGGGCCTTCCCAATTAAGCCTAGTTACCCAACAAATGATAGAACACAACAGTCAAGCAAGAAATAACCTGAAAGATGATACAAATTGTAATTATTCCGTATAAGTTAAACGTAATATAATACAGTTACTTTTCAACCTTTATTTCCTAAGTATCTAGCTAGTGTATTATTTAGTGCATAAACTATTTGTATGCTTAATTATATGTCTAAAATTATATAACAAAATCATGTTAGGACAACATAATAACTCACTTTTTAACGAACAAATAAATAAGTGACACAAGCATATTACTTTGGTAGGTGAGAAAGATATTGTGTTAAGTGGCTTCATAACTTTGAATTTCATATTTAAGACCAAGTCAGTAACATATCTTTTAATAGGCAAGCCAATCAGATTCAATAATTCAGAAAAGTCATTTGGTATTTTTCCAGACTACTCTAGTTGCAAATTGTATCAATAAATGAAGATCTGAATAATAAAATATATCATTATAACCATGATCATAAATAAGTTAATGTGAAATAGTTAATACATGATGAAGTACTAATGAGTCGAAAAATACATCCCTATAGGCTATAGCATCAGTGAACACCGAAACGACTCAACTTGCCAAAAACCTATTGAATCAACGAAGAAAGAGACCCAAATTGCGAAAACAAGTTAACCAACACCGTATCAGGCGAAGTCTTCAAATAAACCTCACGAATCAGCGCCAAAGTACCTGAAATACTAACCAAAAACGTTATAGCCTTAGCCGATGCTCTAACACTCTTCTCAGTCTCTCGCAGAAATTTAACACTTGGTATATCTCCATACACCTTGTTTAACGCAGCAACAGTCTTCCTATAAACCGATTCGCTACTCATTTTCCCTAGTGATCTCCCGATACCGTTAAACAGATTCACAATCTCCTCGTCGCTTAAACTGCCCTCTATAATCTTAGCATCGCGTAACAACTTCACATCCTTAGCACTATCAATAACCCCACACATGAAATCCACATATTCGGTTAGCTCAAGCCCAAAACCAGCGTAAAAACTGTTTTTCGCCATTAGCTTCTCATACGCCATTAAGTTTCTTAGTATAACTTCAGAATCAAAATTTAGCTTTATAGCCGGGAGATAACATGACCCATCGACAAATGACACACTCCGAATTCCTTCAGTACTTGGTGACAAAACAAACCTCACTTTAGCAATATTGGTAAGTTCGGTTACAGATGGTACTTTGATTTCTTGGATCGAGGTTTTGTCGTCATCGCTTTCATACAGAATTTTCTTTACGGATTCTAAAATTTGAAGAAATGGTTTAGCAGCGGGGTATAACTCCGCTGCTTTAATAATAGCATCTAGCAACTCTTCTGTCGCCTCGACTTCATCCGGAACACTACCCGGAGCCCGAAAGCTAATTTCGTTTGAGGACGAACCCTCATTATTCACAATGCAATTATACATATAATCTAGTAAATGATTAACTTTACTAAAATCGACACTTTCTCTCGATATAACAAGAGGCGAATGTGTCTTACAAAATAACTGAAACCTTGATTCCCAAATTTCTTCACCATGTTCATTAGCTAACACCTTTTGTAGTTCCTTTAGTACAAGTAAAGGAATTTGGTTTTCTAGCATCATCATATCTTTTGCATCCACAACTACTTGTCTTTCAGAATAAACACCAAGTTGATCAAGTAAAAAAAGCCCATCTATAGCAAATAACCATGCTAACGTATCTTCATCAACTTCAGGAAAAACATCGTAACAAGCCGAAACTATAGGAACTACTTTTTTTACTTGTTCCACTACTTGGTCTTCCAAGTCAGGAGTTTGATGAGGTTTAAGTACTTTTTTAACGGCCGTTAATTTGTTTTGTTCCATCTTAGAATAGAGCTCAGCCTGAAAGAAATGCTTTGGGCCGAGCCCTATTCTTTGAGGAACATAGGCCTCTAGTTTTTCTTCTTTTAGGTTTTTTGGGACTTCGAATATCGAAACGGGGGGAGTATCGACTGTGACTGCTAGTTGGGTCTTTAAGGTTTTCCGGATTTGATCAACCCATGGTGTGTCACCGGAGTTGGGTGCTACAAATGGGTTAACTGAAGCCATTTGATTGATGCTAGAAAAATGGTTTTGTTTTTTGAACACTAAGATAAGTTCTTAATAGTCTTTTGGACTATTAAATGGTGCGAATGGGTGAGGTTGGTATAGGATGATATGATTCACGTGGGTGTACTAAATGAAAGTTTCGTGATTCTTTCATGTGTCACTATTAAACATGTGGTAAATAATTTAAACAAGTTGCGGAAAATAGATAATATTATTATAGTCAATGACAACTAGATGATACCGATACTTTTTATTGCATAGTGGTTGGTACAGATAATGCTTCAAATTACAGTTTTCATATCAGAAAACTCAAATTATATACTGAAAATTCTTGATAACTTATACAAACGAGGGGGGTTGCGAATCGCCGCGTTGCGGCGGGGCAGCGATCAATCGTTTGCACGTGCATTGCCTAACAACATGTTTTTTTCAGAGAAACCTGACTGGATGACAATTAGTAGATTAATTCGTTGGTCCGTAGCATTTGCGTGTATTGGACAATGTATTTAATATCCTTAGATTGATGACTTTTTCTTCAACCAAAAAAGTGTTCGAACGATATTTTAAATTAAAGATATAGTAATGTACTGAAAAATTGTATGTAAATGTTTTTAATTTACATACAAATATTTGGGCTGCCAAATATTAGTAAATGTTTTTAATGTTTTTGATTTTAGGAATTAAAGATCCACATGCGCGGTAATATTATCATTTCATAACTACAGTATTGCTATTTGGGCTGCCAAAGAATGAGACTTGGGCCATGTTGGGCTAACTAAGCCCGGTAAAAAAGGCGGGAAAAGTTGAGGTGAAACGACAGCGTTTTTGCCGTGAAATTATATATTATATAATTAAATTTATCAGAATTAATAAATAAACTGTTAGCTTTTTTTAATCATGTATAGATGAAAATTAAAAAAATTCATTTTATATGTGTAGTTAATTAATGACAATGCCTAATTACTTTTTAATTTAAAACAAAGTTTAGTTTTAGCGAAAAAACACGTATGTCAAGGTATTTATACATGTTTTTTAATCTCAATCAATTTGATTAATCTGATATTTAAGGTATTGTAACTTCTTTTTTTCTTTTGCTATAAAAATGCTAAATTGTGAATTTTTGAGTGTACCTAACTCATGTGGTGTCTTGGTCTACTTTTTGTTGGTACTTCTATTAAATTGGAAAGAAAATGACCACCATAAAAAACAAGATGAAGGACCATCCAGTTGAGATAACAAGTGTGAGGATGTGAGAGGATATCCTACAATATATTATCACACTTGTGACATATTTGTGTTGTAAGTGAAACTAATAATGTGTGTTCAAGTTCGTCTTATCGTTTTAGTAAACAAATAAATGAACCCAAACTATGTATAGAAAAGCAAATTACATACATGTAGTTTTCATCTGAGGAAGGTTTGAGGAAAACTCATAATCATATTTGATTTGCATTTTGAATGGGAAACTCCTAATCATATTTGATTTGGATTTTAAATCTCAAAATGAAAACCAGTCCAAAGAGAATCATTCAATGTAAGGATGCTCATCCCATACCTAGTGTGCAACATGTGTGACAACTATTATTGTACATTATTATGTCAGACCTAAAGATGATGCAGTGATGCACCACTTTTTTTACTTTGGAGTAAATTACACTTCAAAAACAAAGAAAAAAAAGGGTAAATTACACTGTTGGTCCTCAAAGTTGGTCCCATGTCTATGTTTGGTCCTCCGTTCTAAGGTTTTGTTGGTATAGTTCCCATGGTCGGCTTTTTCACTCCTTTTTAGTCCTAAAACCTAACTGGCATTATTTTCTACGTTATCTCACCCACGCGACTTACACACGATAGGCTTTTTGGTAATTAAAGTATTTATCATTTTTATCTCTCCCGATGCAAATCCGATCCCCGTCATTTCACTTCAGCTATTCCCGCCCAACCCACACTACTACACAAACTGGTTTTACCTACAATGTAATACCCTAAAAACCGTTTTCCAAAATTTCTATAAAATTTGAAATTTTACCTAAGTGCTATGAACCTTATTAAATAATTAAGACATTACGATATATGATAATTGAATTTATAGGACATATAATCTATGTTTATGTAATAACTATTTACGAGACTCTCCTAATTCGAACTCTAGACATATTAACAATTTATGCTCAAGTCTTATAACCCTTTAAACGTTTTGCTTGCTATTCTTTTCCATCTAACTCGACACACACACTTTTAAATATAGGCTACTTATCACTTATGTTATATATGAAAATAAAATAAAAATGTGTCACATGCCTACATGTTCTTTGTGCTAGGCCAAAATTCTTTTACTAATATGTACACATTTCAAATTTTGGATAAGTGCAACTAATATGGGAAAGGATTTGAAGGGATTGAGTCACCCGCAAATCTCGGCAAAAACCAACTCGCGTTTCCCCCTATATGTAGAACTGAATATCACATTAACACATTCAGTTGCGTGGTTGTGAAAGTCGAGACTTCAGTTTCAGTTGCTAGTACAAGATCGGTTTCTACAGGTGGTTCGCGTTGGAGCGTGAAAGAGCTTGGTTGATCCTTGGTTCGTGATCGGGACATGTTCGTGGTTGATCGCTGGTCATGATCTCGTGGCTGTTATATAAGTCGGGGTTTCGAGTTCCATCCACTACAAAAAAAGGGGCTATAGTGACGAGAATTTAATGACGACATATATTTTTCGTAACTAAAAACACAATTTAGTGACGATATAGAATTGTCGTCACTATATCTCGTCATGTGCATATATTTAGTGACGAAGTAATAAGTTGTCATTAACATACATGTTAGTGGCGAAAGTATCGGTCACTAAGTCAAGTACTGGTCGTCACCGTGTGACTCATTTCTTGTTATGGTTCTTAGTCACGAAACTTTCGTCACTATTTTTGGATTGGTAGTCACGAAATTTTCGTCACTTACTTGAACAAATATATGATTCTTATTTTGCTATCTAACACTTGAAAATGCAGGGACTTAAACTGACAAACTAACAAAATATATTAAACCATTACACAAACACAGATACATTACTTTCATATCTTCTTCTCCCCTATTTCAGAAAAAAATAATCCTACACTTATTCAAAGTGTGATGTTTCTTTGTGTATAAAAATCATCATTCATTTATTCATTTCACTTTGCACCTTCATCTCTTTTAAACCATGGCGGATCACAAAGCACACATCAGTAACCACCAATTCATTCCATCAGAAAAGTTAGGGTCTCGATTCTGCAAACATAAACCCTAAATTTTCGATTTTGCAACTTCGTTTTTGCTATTGATTGATTCGGCTTTTGAGTTATATAACTTACTGAGTTGTTTTTGATGATTCGATTACTTAATTGTTAACCGTGAGTTGATTTTGTGATTTTAATCGATAGATTCAACTCGAATTGAATCGGAGATCTCTCAAATCCGTACATCTAACTCATCCGATCATCTCAGGTATTTACGTATTCGTGAGTTGATTTTGTATGATTATGTAGCTACTTTCGTATAATATATTAGGTGTTAGTTATGGAGATTGTGATATTGTAGGTGATAGATGTGAATTAGGTGTTACGTGTGGCTATAGTTTGAAGCTTGGGTTAGTATGGTGAGTTAGGTTGTGCATGAAAGGTGTTTGATAAATTGTCCATTAGGGAAAATAACTGCGTACTTTGTATAATTATCTATAGTACTGTGACGGATTTATGTTAGAGGACTTTATAGTAAGGATATCTATGAGATAATGAAGGGATCTAGCTATTATCGGACTTAAATTCAATAAGCTGCTTGCCAGTAGTAGCACAAATATATGACTTGTGAGGAATGTGCGGCGGTAAAATTATTCGAAACTGAAATAACGATAAGTTAAATTGTTGGTTAATGTTGCATTTTAAAATGATGTTGCGGCAACTGATTGGGTGAAAATTACTTTCCTGAGTTGAGATCTTTGTTTAAGTTGCCCATATTTTCATTAAATGGAACTTGTTTTGTTGTAATTTTTGGATGAGGTTTATATATCAGAATGAAGATGTACTTACTGGTTTGGTTTGTTTTCTGTTTGCATATGATGCTACTAGGTGTGCTCAAGTAATTAAAACTTGCTTAGGTTAGCTTAGAGGTCTCAGTTTGAATTCTTTCAGTTGGCAAATCCCTTGTTACAACAATGATCACAATCAACTAGTTGTACTTTTTTGCTCTGGTAAAACTTGCAGACCTCTTTTTTGGCTTTTGTAAAGTAAATGGTCCATTTGATAATGACTTTGTTTAAGTAAATGTTTTTGCATTTTGCATTAATAAGAGGTTTTGTGTAGTGATAGTGATAGTTATTGGGCTGCTTAAAATCTACTCCGACAACCGGAGGAGTGAAGAAGCCTCATCGTTATCGCCGAGGAACCGTTAATAACTGATTACTTAATTGTTATGTTCACTAATAAAGTGATATCTTAAATTAGTAGTTTAAAAAGAAAAGTAAACTGTGAGAGTATTTCTTAACTAAGTATGTTGATGAATGCAGTGAAATCCGTAAGTATCAGAAGAGCACCGATCTCTTGATCCGCAAATTGCCATTCCAGAGGCTTGTTCGTGAAATCGCTCAAGATTTCAAGGTGATTATTATTTGTTTTATAGTTTATCTACAACTTAATGTAAAAATGGTATCAATTACTGATGCTTGTGTTGACGGTATCTGGTTGTAGACTAATTTGAGGTTCCAAAGCCACGCTGTGTTGGCACTTTAAGAAGCAGGTGAAGCTCACCTTTTTGGTCTTTTTGTGGATACTAACTTATGTGCAATTCATGCCAAGAGGGTTACAATCACTTCACACTTAAAGTTTGACCAATTTTAAACATAAACTCATATGGTAACTTACTAACTTCCTTTTTTTTTTAAAACCATTACAGGGATTTGAGTTGTTACAAAATACTTCTTTAGGCCCAATACGATACCTTTAGACTTTTTATATGTACCGGCCAGGTTATGTCATAAAATAGACGGGTATGTTTTGGTTTGGGTAACGGGTCAAAGGGGGGGTCTGATTCCTTCCGATTATTTACCCCTGGTATAATCTTCTTTTATTTCATTTTATGCATATATATTGTTTCTAGATATGACTTATTAGATGTATTATGTTTTGTTAAATTAGGGCAAAACATGTTTTTTTTTTTTTGGTTTTTGGGCTTATTGAAACTGATGAATAGCAGTGTTTTGTTGTAGCTAATCGTCATAATAATTAGATAACCAGTTATTTAATTTTACGGTAATTTGTTTTATTTAATGGTTTAAGAGGTGACATGGCAACTCTTATGCTTATAGGCAGTAAGCAGTTTTGGAAATGGTATTTGGATTTTGCTTATTTCATGTTTTTTCTTAATATTAGTTTTTGAGAAGTAGAATGAAGAATGTTGAGAGCTGCATATATCTTTTTAAGGGCTTTTGGGGCTAGGGTAAAAAGTTAAGCTTATTCCTGAATAAGAAGATTTAGGTCACAACCTGCTTATTTTGCCCCCAAATAAGCAGTTAAGAGGATAAGTTTTGAATCTTGGATTCTCTAAACTGGTTATAAGTAAGCAATTTTAAACGCTTCAAACCGTTTTTTTACACTTAAATTAGCAAATAATTACTAGCTGTTGTTTTTATCCAAACGCCCAACTGGTTACTTTAACAGTATATTTGTTGAGTGTACCGTGGGATATATGTCATGCAGTTTTAGTGGATATGTTTATTATTTATGTTATGACTGTATTATTGACTAATAGATGTTTTATGTGAGGTTAGTGCAAATTTGAAGTCAAGGGTTACCGGAGAAACCGGTGAATTGGAGGAACCACAAACAAGGGAGGTTCAAATCCTGCTTAAATCAGATGAGGACCCTGTATCGATAGGTTAAAAATCATAGTTTTTGGGTGAGTCTGACAATAAGATTTTCTTTTTGAGTATGATGTTTAAATCACTTACTGTTCTTGGTTGATGTTGCAGGAGTTAATCAATGACTCAACCATCTGTATATTAGCAACTGCTAGCTACGATCACACCATTAGGTTTTGGGAGGCTAAAAGTGGGCGGTGTTGTCTTACCTTTCAGTACCCTGAATCTGTAAGATCCCTCAAACCGCATATATTCTTCGTTGACCTGCGAGTTTTAAAACTTAATATACATGACTACTTTTCAATATTCCATCGTTTATAATTCTAGCATTGGAAGCATTTTGATTGCTTGTTAAGTTTTTAAAATACCCTTTGATAACGAGAACAAAACGCTATTGTATTGTCCAAAGTAAATATCACACGATCGTTTACGATTTTTGGTAACTTACTTTGTAGTCGTTTTCTTGATTTGTAGACAACCAACAGATGCAATCGAGATACTAAAGAAGCGTCTTGGAAGCATAAGTCCAAAGATACAGATACTTTCGCTTTCTGTATGTACTTCATTTCGGTTTTTATTTCTTTGGTTAATTATTATGGAATGTTATTCTTATTCTGTTGAAATTTTGATTTAGGTACTGGAAGCTTTGAGTAAAAACTGTGGGGAGAACGTGTTTCAGGAAATCGCTGATCGGGGCATCTTGCATGATATGGTTGAAGTAGTGAAGGAAAAGGTGTGATATATGATTTCTTTTGTGTTACAGAATGTTTCGTGTATGGTAAATATGATTTGTGTTTATATAGTTGAATTGGTTATTTTGGTATGCAGTTTGATTTAAATGTACGAAAAAAGATTATGATGTTGTTAGATACTTGGCAAGAGGCTTTTGGTGGACGTGAAGGAAAGTATCCTCAGTACTACGCTGCATATGACGAACTCAAGGTGATTGTTCTTCTATTTTGTATATTATTTTTTGTGGCGTTTGTTTTTATTGCAAGTAGTAAAATATGATAATCAGTTGTGCTCGTGTTCTGTTCTTCAAGGATTTAGATAATCACTTCTTCTGGTAGTGTTTAGCAAGTTATGATTATAAAAGTGATTCAGAGGGTGTTTGGGATGCTTATTTAAGTGATTATCTGCTTCGTAAACAGTTTTGATCAGTGTGTGGATATGACTGTTAATCTGTTTATTTTGAAGGTATATGTCTGGTTTGGGCTATAGAACCGTGTTTTGATTGTTGCACACGCTCCCAACTTATTATCCAAAACCGAGTAGTTGACTATATGCCACTTAAAAACACAATGCCAAACACCCCCTTACAGACTAAATATATTTACTGACATTGATTTTTATATTATCTTATGAATTACTAGTCTAGCGGAGTAAAATTTCTACCTAGAGAGAAGAACAGTGTGCCGCTATTTACACTTCCACAAACTCACCCTATTGAGGCTTATGGACGTTTCGATCTTGAGGCCTCCCATGAAACTGATCCTTTAGGACTCAGGTATACATTTCTCAACTATTTATAATGATCTGCGAGAAAAATGATAATATTCTAATTTCATTTTCAGCAAATCTTGAAATTATTTATTGAAAATCAAATCTTGGAATTTTTCTTTTACCGTTGTTTTACATTCTTACAGTTACTTGAAATTATTTTTCTATAGATTTAGTGAACTTTGAGTAGATTTTCCTTCAACTCTTGTATTGAGCTTTAACATCATTGAATCAAATAGTTTTTGGCTGCTTTTGGTTTTTCTTTCCTTATTTTTTCTTACGGACTCGTCTTGGATTGGAATTTTAGAAGTAACTTTGTTGTAGGATGTTGGAACTGCTACATACCCCAGCTTTATAGTTGATGACACGAATGGTGAACTTCAAGATGGTGACTTCATCACAAAAAATACAAAAGATAGCAAGTCCGATGATGAAGCAGATCATTTCGATTCAATTCAATTTACGAAGAGCTTAACTTTTACTTTCATTTTGTGATATTGATAATGGAAAAGAGTCATGGCTTGAGGACATCCATTCCTTTTGAATCACAGAATTCATGTTATTCAGATGTAATTTAGTATTATGGATTTTCATTATTATTAAATATTTGTTTAAATGTGCTGGCAATAGCAATTGTAGCAAATTTGGTATACATATATTTTTTTTGTAATTTTCTTTTATTCAGTGATGGCTTTTCTCGTCACCAAAGTTAATAATAGTGACGACTTTTATCGTGACTAACGAATGGTAATGCCTACTAGGTAAATGACGCTTTTTGTCGTCACTAATCCCCCTTAAATAGTGACGACTATAACTGACTTAGTGACGAAATAAAGGAACAAATTTGGTTGTCACAAATATAAAGTGACGACTTAGCTCGTCACTAATATTAGTGTCGATTTTCAGTTTTGTCACTATTAACTTTGTGACGGAGCTATAGTGACGACAAGTGACGACCTTGATTTTCATGACTAAACCGGTTTAGTGACGATTTTTCCACCTTTAGTGACGATTTTCCTGTCGTCACTATAGCCCTTTTTTCTTGTAGTGATCCTATCTCAACGAATCTCGGTGCTCGTACTGATTTATGTTCGTGTACATAAATACTACAAGTTTGTTTCCTTTGTTATAGTTCGAGGGGTGATCATCAGATCAAAGTTGGTTTAAGGCTCGCGGGATTAAGTTTCGGTTAGCGTTTAGGCTGACTTTGGTTCGTGATCGATTCGTACGTGTAGTGGTTCGTGTACGTTTGGGTTTTTTTTTGTTCGATCTTACCTCATTGATTCTTGTGTTCGTGTTTTGAATTGTTCTCGCACTAGTGCTCTTGTTTTAGTCTCTATCTCTCGGTCGACTCGAGGTAACTCTTTGTACTTCATGACGCATGAAATCATGAAAATCTTATATGCAAAACCTGTTGCATCGACTTATAAGAAAATGATATACATTGGGTCGAATGATGTATCAAACACATTATTTACAACTAAAAATCATGAAAGTATAAATCATGCATCTTTCAAATCTGTTACACATTAACCTGATCGTAAATATAGATAGCTTATGGTTTTTGAGTATGCATGAACTCTTAATATGTTATATGTTAGGAAATATCAGTTATATTGTTAATACAAATAAACCGTAAAAACGTTTATTAATATTTTGCGATCTTTTTGTGTTTTGTTGATAACAAATGTAATGTTATCTTAAGTATAATTATAAGGATACATGTTATTTTTGTAAAGCATTTACATACCATTTAAATACAAAAATGTAATAATTAAGCATTTGTTGTAATAGTTTATTAGGATGGGTAAAAACCATAACCCATGGATCTTAACTCATACCAAAGAAGACTTGATACAATGTATACTTAGATATATTGAATCTAAAGAAAACCCACGGACCAACCCATAACCCATGACCCATAACCCAAAAACCCATGGGCAAAGAGGAGCGTACCACGGATCCCTAGGATTACACTAGACAGATCCCAAGCAGAAGGGATCCGTGGGACAGAGGAGAAATTTGCCTATAAATAGAGAGCCATTTCTTCATTATAACTTACCCCTCTTCTTACTAAATCTCTCATACACTCTCATTCTCTTCTAACATATAGATCACTTGATCTAGAGAGTTGTTCTTCTTTCTTTCTATTTGTGATCCTCATATAGGTCCTTCTCTAAGGCGAGATCACGAGCATTCTACAAGTCATCCAAGCAAGGGGTCCTTGTTTGATTTGTCACTCCGCAAGATTTCTGTAGCGAAGATCTTGTATTTGATATTTCACATATTTGTTGTGTAATAGTTGTGTTGGTTTGGTCCACCGTGCTACGGACTCGGTATCTAGCTTTGTACCGGAAAAAATGTAAGCAACGTTGTGAAGGCTTCTCCGCCAAGTGAAGGAGTTTGTTGACATAGTGCTTGAACTCTCGAGTAGGTGACTCTGGGAGTGGAGTAGGGCAAGGAAGGTGACCTTGTAGCCGAACCACTATAAATCGGTTGTGTCTTTTCTATCCCTTAACTTTATTTATTTGCTTGCATTATCATTAGATCTATACGTTCTCAACATCCATACGGTTTCACATAATATCGAATCTAAAGTTTTTGAAATCAACTTAAAATCAGCAAAACTATTCAACCCCCCCCCCCTTCTAGTTTTCCACAATTGGCATCAAGAGCTAAGTTTATAAAAGTTTTAAAATAAAATTGTATTTTAAAAACTTTTCGATCACTATGGGTTCTGAAAATTATAAGGAAGGGCAATCTATGCAACGACCACCACTACTTGAAACTAATGGTTTTATATATTGGAAAAATAGATTCGAAACATATGTGAAGTCTAAAGATATTGATCTTTGGTACATTATTGTTGAAGGTGATTTTGTGGCTACCTCAAATGATGATAAAGGAAATTTAGTTCACATACCTCATGATAAACTAAACGATGAAATGAAGAAAAAGCTTTCTAAAAATAGTGAAGCAAAAATGGTTTTATATAATGCTTTACCGAAAAAGGAATTCGAAAGAATTTCTATGCTTAAAACCTCTAAAGAAATTTGGAATTCTTTAGTTGTAACTCATCAAGGCAACCAACAAGTTAAAAATAATAAAATTGATTTATTTGTTCAACAATATGAACAATTTTCAATATCGGATGAGGAAACTATAGATCATTCATTTGCTAACTTTAATACTATTATTACATCTTTACAAGCACTTGAGGAATCTTTTTCTAGCCGTAACCATGTTAGGAGATATCTAAGGGCACTTTCATCAAAGTGGAGATCCAAGGTGACGGCAATCGAAGAGTCAAAAGATTTGACAATCCTCACCCTCGATGAACTCATAGGCAACCTAAAAGTCTAAGAGCTTGTCTTTGCTAAAGATTCCGAAGCCTCAAAGGTGAAAGAGAAACAGAAAATCTCTTGCCCTTAAAGCCAAAAAGGCTTCGAGCGATGAGGATAACTCATCTTCGAGTAGTGACGACGAAGAGTACGCTATGGCGGTAAGGGACTTTAAAAAGTTCTTTAGAAGAAAGGGAAGATACGTCAAACAACCGTATGACGATAAGAAAGGCTTTCGGAAAAGCAAATAGGACGAGAAGCCAAAGGATGATCGTACTTGCTTTAAATGTGGGGACCCAAACCACTTTATTAGTAAGTGTCCCAAACGGGATGATCAAAAGGCGTTCGTGAGCGGCACATGGGGAATGAGCGACGAGGAGGACGAAGAAATTTGTCTCATCGCAAATGACGAGGTATGTCACGAATACTATAGTAGCTCATCACTTGATGACGACTCATTGCATAATGAATATGATAAACTATGCAATATTAGCTTAAAACTAGTAAACGCTTTTAAAGAGTCAAAATAAACGTTTAGATAAAGAAGTCATAGAATTAAAAGCAAAACTAAAAAGTTTAGAGAAGGGTAAAATAGCAAGTGGTGAATGTGAACTTTGTGTTCAACTTCAAACACTAATGGATCACTTAGATTCTAAAATTTCTAGAATGAGCACGAACACTTTAGATACAATACTCGATAGCGTTAAAACTGGTAACAATCAAAAGGGTCTAGGTAGTCAACAACTTGATCCATCAACTAGTGAAAGTAAAGAAACAAAATTTGTTAAGGAACTAGAAAAACCAGCCACTGTTGTGGCGGATCCCACGGATCCCCTAAAAAAGGAACCGGCTAGTGTACAAAAAGGGATCCGTGGATCTGCTGTAGCAATAACGTAGCTTCTTTATCTAGAACTGAGTTTGTCATAGTTAATAGGAAGAAACCAAGTCATGTCACCACTAGACAACCACCTCCAAAATATAATCCTACTTTTGCAAGAAACAAAGCTCCATCTTTTTCAAAACCTAACTCATTTAGGAGACCTAATAACGCTTTCCCGAAAAGCAACCATCAAATGGGATGGAATCAAAACATTAAAAACGGTTTTCCCTTTCAAAACTTTGCTCCATGGAATGCATACTCATCTTACCCATACATGTTTAACATGAATGGAATGTTTAACACTAATGGACCCATGAACAAATGGGAACCAAACTTTTGAGTTTATTATTGTGTTAGGTGTGCTTAAAGGTCGACCTAGACCCCGATGAATGGGTCAAGGATAGCGGGTGCACGAGGCACATGACCAGAAATAGGGATCTATTCTCCACATATGAATCCATAAATGGAGGTAATGTGGTGTTTGGAAATAGCAAAAGTAGAATCATCGGTAAAGGTACGATTTCTAACAAATCTCTAACCATTAACGATGTGTGTCACGTAGAAAACCTAAACTTTAACCTCTTAAGTATAGGACAAATATGTGATAAAAAGTGCAATGTACTTTTTACCGAAACCGGTAGTAAGATACTTAAAAATGGCATAACCATAGGAAGAGGAATTAGGAAACATGGAGTCTATGTCATTAAAATCGGTAATGAACCTAAAGACAAACTATGTCTTACCTCTATGGATGATACTTCCACCTTATGGCATCGAAGATTGGGTCACGCCAACATGCGACTTCTTCAATCGCTATCATCCAAAGATCTAGTAAGAGATCTACCTAAGTTAAAATATGAACATCATTTTGTGATGCTTGTAATGTAGGAAAACAAACTCATTCGAGTCATAAAGCTAAAAACATGGTGTCCACAACTAGGTGTCTAGAATTACTACATATGGATTTATTTGGTCCATCCGCTATCCAAAGTTATGGAGGCAACTACTACACTTTGGTAATAGTGGATGACTACTCTAGGTATACATGGACAAATTTTTTAAAGAACAAAACGGAAACCTTTAACTATTTTGAAATATTAAGCAAAAAGATTCAAAGACAACTAGGAAGTCCCATAGTGTCTATTAGGACGGATCATGGTAGGGAATTCGATAACGAAGTGCAATTCGGAGCTTTTTGTGACGCTAATGGTATTACTCACAACTTCTCGGCTCCACGCACTCCACAATCGAATGGGGTAGTAGAAAAAAAGAATAGAACTCTATAAGAAATGAGTCGAACCATGCTTAATGAACAATCCATACCCCAAAAGTTTTGGTGTAATGTCGTTGATACTTCAACATATATACTCAATCGAGTCTTAATTAGACCAATCTTAGGAAAAACTCCATATGAGTTACTTCGAGGCAAAAAGCCTACGTTAAATCACTTTAGAGTCTTTGGTAGTAAATGTTTTATTCTTAACACTAAAGATTACCTTACAAAATTTGATCCTAAATCAACCGAAGGTATCTTTTTAGGTTACTCGCTGTTACATATTGGATTTCACAAACACACTAAACCATAATCACAAGTGGCGTACAAGATGGTTTTTTGAGAGAGAAAGTTAGAGGTTTAGGGAACTTAGTGAGATAAAGAAAAATCTTATTATGAGCTCCAACTCCCTACCTTGGAAGGTAGAGAGTATTTATAGTCTTACAATAAAACGCCACACAACGGGCTGTGGATCAGGCATACAATGGGTAAAGACCCGTCCATCCTCCACGGTGTTACTTAACTAAATACTACTTAACATAAAATAACTACGACTACGAGCTTTCTAACGAATATATATACTTGAGGTGACCGACTCTTTAGTACCTGGAATTTCTAATTCCTAACAATCTCCCCCTAAGGGAGGTAACCTCAAACACACATTAAACTTACATTGAATACAAACAGATATTACATTATAAATTGTTCTTGAACTCTTGATGTAGTACTTTTCTCTCAGAGTCGTAGTCATTGATTCTTCACATTGCATGTTTGGTTAATCCAAGTGGAGGTCTTTTACTGATCCACGTGATAATGAGATTTGAGCAAGCTTTGAGATCATCAGCCACATTAAATCTCTGAATCTTCCTTTGTGGTGTTGATGTTATGTGATGTTGTGACATTTGGACCGACATGCTCACATTCTGGATCATGATTTCTTCTAATCAGAGTAGCGGAAGCTTTCGTTGATTCATGATATTGGCAGCAGCGTAGCAGAAGCATGGAGTGAAAATATCAGAGTCATTGATGCACCAATCATGATTTCTTTAGAAATGAATGTGTAGTGTGAGCATGCGGCTATGGATTGACCTCTCCATTCTGATCAGGTGCAAACGTCGGGATGTACCTGCATAAGACAGTTAGCAATAAAGCGCACGAAAGTGTCTTTGATCACTTTCGATGAATTGAGGTACACGGCCCACGGTTCCCCGTTGATCAGTAAAAGTACTGCCTGTGATCAGGTATAATTCCGAAGAATTTCCTTGACATGGTTTCGCAGCTGTTCTAGCCGTTCTCAAACCAGAGCGTCTCAAAGAAGACAACACGGAGTGAGTGAACCAGCGAATAGAGATTCACTGATTGATAAAAGAGATTTGAAAAACAATCGTGTATTGCTCAATAGAAATTGTTTTTGCAATACAATGAAGTTTTAGTGAAAAATCATTTATCAATCATAACACCTTTTGATTTGAAATAATAGTACACAGTCGATGTGCTTAGAGAAAAGAGTTTTTAAACACAACAACCGGTTTTTCAAAGGCATCCGTCAATTCATTTTCTTGGACCTGGATTGATTCAATTTTGAATCGCACCACTGATGAGGTCCATATGACACAATCAAGTCTTGGCAATACCACAAAGATAGTGCGTAGGACTCATAAGATATAATCTCACATTCCACATTGTGTGAAATAGTGAGTCTTCAAGAAATAAGTGTCCTAAAGAGATTAATTGATGATCTCGTGGCTCTAGACTCAATTTGTGCATATTTGGTTCCTATATCAGAGACTAGGGAGAGGGTCTCCTTCTTCAATATCAACAATCTCTAAGAGAAAGTCGATAGATTATGTAGGTTCCCCGTGAGAATGAAACAAGCCCTTTTAAGAGGAACTTGAGTGGCTTGGGAAGTTAGTGCAGTGCGTCACTGGGTCCATGACGTCTTGTCTTCAATACCAGTGTTACCTTAGTGACCACCAAAGAGCATATGTATTGAAACCGGTTTCTGCCCTAAGATTGAATAAATGGAGGGCTATTTCTTTTCACCCTTTTTCTCATTCAATTCTTTTTTTTCTTCAACCCCTTCAGTGCTTACCAAGACTTCATAACTAGAACCTTGTTGCGTTTTTTCCAGTACTAGCTCAATCTCAGTCCGCACTCTTCCCATATCTCACTTTTCTCCTTTTTTTTCATCATACCTAAGGACTTCTACACTATCTAGTGGATTGTCCCTGGGTAGATCCCTCCGGTTCTGGCGGATCATGGGAACAACATACCTAACCTTATCATCCTTATATCAACATACATAAAGTAAAGTTGGTCGGTCTATTTGGTATTGTTCATCTGCCATTGGAACCAATTGAAAACCATTTTAAGATCAATCCAGATGCTTGTGATATTTTATCAAAGCATTTTGCACCTGAATTGTTTTTGATATTTTTAGAAAGAGAGCTCCCCCTCAACATGTGCATTATGTATTTGAAATCGTTTAGCACACGGAGGCAAGAGGAAGAATTAACTTCCGTGATTTCTATTTTCTAAAAGATATCAACATCACTTCCCTTATCAAATCAAGTAGATAAAGCATATTGGAAGGATGAGGTTTTCACAAGTTTGCTCCCCCTCAATATGTGCCTCAAGGTTTGAAAGCATTTTGCACATATTAGAGGGAATCTGCACTTAGAGACAATTCAGACACGTATCAATAATTTGAGGTATAAAATAGTTGCTCCCCCTCAACGTGTGCATGGAAAATTTGAAATCGTTTGTCACTTGCGGGGAGGCAAACATACTCATCACTTATGAAACCATCTATCGAATTATAAGTTTAAATCCAATTTAAATCACAAATTCTCCCCCGATCACAATTATCAAATCATTGAGATTTGTGATCTCTGTAGATTTAAATTGATTTTGAAAGCTTTTAAGGAGAATTGTGACAATTTTATAAAAACATTTTAACTGATAAGGATCGAATTTTGAGACTTTAAACTCCATTGATTAAACATGCATGATTATCTTTTGAAAACATAATAGTAACCAAGGTCTGGTACCATTGTTTGAAAAATACACTTTTTGATTTAATTTGAAAAATCATTCTCCCCTCAATCAATGACATAAGTTGTTGATTGAGAGATAGATATTTTTGACAACTGTTAAGTACAGATGATTTTCAAACATTGAGTCCGAGTAATTTTTCAAAGCAATTAGTTTTCATTAGATAGTAGGTGATTGTTTTTGATGGATATTGGATTTCACAAACACATCAAACCATTAACACAAGTGGGCGTATAAGTGGAATTCTAGAGAGAGAAAGTTAGAGGTTTAGGGAACTTAGTAAGAGAAAGTGAAAGATATTATTATGAGCTCCAACTCTCTACCTTGGGAGGTAGAGAGTATTTATAGTCTTACATAAAACGCCACAAATCGGGCTGTGGATCGGCATACAAAGTGGGTAAAGACCCGTCCGTCCTCCACGGTGTTACTTAACTAAATACTACTTAACTAAATATAACTATGACTACGAGCATTCTAACGATTACATATACTTGAGGTGACCGACTCTTTAATACCGGAATTTCTAATTCCTAACAATCTCCCCTAAGGGAGGTCACCTCAAACATATACTAAAATGACATTGAATACAATCAGATATTACATTAACAATTGATCTTGCATTCTTAATGTAGTACTTTGCTCGAAGCTCGTAGTCATTGATTCCACTCATTGCATGTTTGGTTAATCCAAGTGGAGGTCTTTTAGTGATCCACTTGATAATAATGTTGAGCCAGCTTTTGAGATCATCACTAATAGAAAATCTCTCGATACATCCATTGTGGTGTTGGTATTATGTGATGTTGTGACATTCGGACCGACATGCTCACATTCTGGATCATGATATATTCTCATCAGAGTAGCGGAAGCATTCGTTGATTCATGATATTGGCGCAGCCAGAAAGCATGGAGTGAAAATATCCGAGTCATTGATGCACTAATCATGATTTCTTTTGAGATGAATGTGTTAGGTGAGCATGCGGCTATGGATTGACCGCTTCATTCTGATCAGTTGCAAACGCCGGGGTGTACCGCATAAGACAGTTAGCAATAAAGCGCACGAAAGTGTCTTTGATCACTTTCGATGAATTGAGGTACACGGCCCCCGGTTCCCCGTTGATCGCATAAGTACGCCTGTGATCGTATAATTCGAAGAATTTCCTTGACAGGGTTTCGCAGCTGCTCTAGCTGTTCTCAAACCGAACGTCTCAAAGAAGACAACACGGAGTGAGTGAACCAGCGAATTTACGTCCACCGATTGATGAAAAGAGATTTGAAAAACAATCGTGTATTGCTCAATAGAAATTGTTTTTGCAATATAACGAAGGTTTTAATGAAAATCAATTATCAATCATAAAACACCTTTTGATTTGAAAAATTAGTACACGGTCGACGTGCTAATGAAAAGAGTTTTAAAGCACAAAGACCGGTTTTTCAAAGGTATCCGTCAATCCATAACCTGAACCAGGATTGATTCAAAAGATTGAATCGCCCCATTGTTTCTGTTCAGTTGTCACATGGTTGATCTATATAATAGATCTCACATGCCACCTACCAGGAGCTTGTTAGATGTTGGCTCCCGAAGGCTTTCCATCTTCACAGTGAATATGTAAACACATCACTCAGATGTTCTCGCAATACCACAAGGATAATGCGTAGGACTCAAGATATAATCTCTCTTTCCACATTGTGTGAAACAGAGAGTCTTCATTGAAAGTGTCCTAATGAGATTTATTGATGATCTCGTGGCTCTAGACTCAATTTGTGCATATTTGGATCCTATATCGGAGACTAGGGAGAGGTCTCCTCCTTCAATATCAACAATCTCTAAGAGAAAGTCGATAGATAATGTCGGTTCCCGTGAGAATGAAACAAGTCCTTTTAAGAGGAACTTGAGTGGTTTAGGAAGTTGAAGTGCAAGGCCACTGGGTCCATGACGTCTTGTCTTCAATACTGATGTTACCATCTTTAGCATTTGAATTGAACCCGGTTTGCCTCTAAGGTTGAATAAATGGAGGGCTATTTGTTTTCACCCTTTTCTCATTCAATTCTTTTTAATTCTTCAACCCCTTCAGTGCTTACCGAGACTTCATAGCAAGAACCTAGTTGGGTTTATTCCAAGACTAGCTCATCTTAGTCCGCACTCTTCCCATATCTCATTTTTCTCCTTTTATCATCATACCTAAGAACTCTACACTAACTAGTGGATTGTCCCTGGGTAGATCCCTCCGGTTCTGGCGGATCATGGGAACACATACCTAACCTTATCATCCTTATATCACCATACATAATGTAAAGTTGGTCAGTCTTTTTGGTATTGTTCGTCTGCCATAGGAACCAATTGAAAACCATTTGAAAATCAATCCAGATACTTATGATATTTTATCAAAGCATTTTGTACCTGAATTGTTTTTGATATTTTTAGAAGAAGAACTCCCCCTCAACATGTGAATCAAGTATTTGAAATAGTTTTCCACACGGAGGCAAGAGAAAGAATTAACTTCTTTGATTACCATTTTAAAAAAATATCAACATCACTTCCCTAATCGAATCAAGTAGATAAAGCATTTTGGGGAAGGATGAGGTTTTCATGATTTTGCTCCCCCTCAATATGTGCCTCGAGATTTGAAAAGAGTTTTGCACATACTAGAGGGAACCAGCACCTTGATATAAGTTATCACGTTTCAAATCAAAGGTTTAAGATAGATTCTCCCCCTCAACATGTGCATGGAAAATTTGAAATCGTTTGTCACATGTGGGAAGGGGAGCTTGTACATCCTTATAAAACCATTTACCGAATTATCAGTTTAAATCCATTTAAATCACACATTCTCCCCGATCACAATTATCAAATCATTTGAGATTTGTGATCTCTTATAGATTTAAATTGATTTTGAAAGCTTTTAAGGAGAATTGTGACTTGATTATGAAAGCGTTTTAACCGATAATGATCGGATTTTAAGACTTTAAACTCCATTGATAAAACATGCATGAATATCTTTTGAAAACAGTTGAATGCCAAATAACTTTTTAATTTAATTGAAATCATTCTCCCCTCAATCAATGACATAGGTTGTTGATTGAGAGATTGATATTTTGACAAATAAGTCCAGATGATTATCAAAAATAGAGACTGAGTTATTTTTCAAAGCAGTTAGTTTTCATCAGATAAATGTTTAAAGAATCAGAGCATGGAATTTTGAAAACATGATAAAGTATGGCTCGTTCTTTCTTTGAAAAAGCGGGTTATGCACGAAATGACAATAAACCATTGTTTCTCTTTCTCCCAAAAATATTTTTAGATTTTTTTTTTTTTTTTTTTTTTTTTAAATTCTAACAACATCTAAAGTCCCGTGTCATTCTTTGAATGACAGCACAAAGACCGTAGATATTATCGAACCGAGAAAAACATGACAAATTGACAATAATTTTTGAAGATTTTTCGATTTTTTCAGATTTTTATGGATTTTGAAAGTTTTATATTTTTCTATTTGGTTTTATAGGGTTTTATAATTTTGTATTTTGCTTTTTGAATAAATATATACAAAGAGATAGATGAAGAAAGACCTTTACTCCTCGCCTTCCTCCTCGAAGACGTTTGAGTGTTTCTGGTTGAAGGCTTTTCAAGCCAAGTCGAGGAAGAATAAACTCAAAACGTTCTCTTGGAATAGTTTTGGTGAAGATGTCTCGCTAACCGGTATTCTCGACTTCACAAAATAGAGTTCCACCACACCTTTTTCCACTTGTTCCCCGATGAAATGATGTCGAATGTCGATATGCTTTGCTCTTGAGTGTTGAACGTTGTTGCATGAGAGAGCAATAGCACTTTTATTATCACAGTAGAGAGGGATTTTGTTGAATTCAAAGCCATAGTCAGATAATTGAGATCTCATCCAAAGGATTTGAGCACAACAAGATGACATGGCTATGTATTCACCCTTTGTAGAGGAAATAGAAGTACTCATTTGCTTCTTTGAAGACCAGGTCACAAGCTTATCACCCAAAAACTAAGCACCTCCGGATGTACTTCAACGTGTATCTTGACATCCCTGCATGATCAGCATCTGCATAGGTCGTTAGTGACATACCGGTGTCCTTCGGGTACCATAGTCCCATATTGATGGTTCCTTGGAGATACCGAAAGACCCGTTTAACCGCTTCAAGGTGCTTTTAAGTAGGCTTTGCCTGATATCTAGCACACATGCACACAAATAACAAGATGCGGTCTACTAGCTGTGAGGTACATCAGGGATCCAATCATACTTCGATATTTTGTTTGGTCTATCATGATCCCCGAGTGGTCCTCATCTAGTTTGGTTCGATCAATCATGGGAGTGTCAACAGGTCACTTGAATCAAATCCAAATTTCTTTAAGATCTCATTTGCATATTTAGATTGATTTATGAAAATGCCTCCCGGACTTTGTGAAATTTGTAATCCCAAGAAAATGACATTTGTCCCATCATTGACATTTGAAATTTTGAACTCATTTCATTAGAAAACGATCACATTCCATTGGGTCTCTCGAGGCAAAAATAATATCATCAACATAAATTTGAACATGAATTAAATGTTTGCCCGACTTCCTGGTGAACAATGTTGGATCAACCGCTCCTTTGCTAAATCCGGTTGATAGAAGAAACTTTGACAGTGTATCATACCATGCCCTTGGAGCTTGCTTTAAACCGTAAAGGGCCTTCTTCAAACGATAAACGTGAGTAGGATGCTCTTGATTTACAAATCCTTCAGGTTGGCTGCCGTAGACGACTTCTTTAAGATCTCCGTTCAGAAATGCCGTCTTCACATCCATCTGATAGACTACCATGTTCTTACTAGCAGCATTAGCCAAAAGATTCGATTGCCTCGATTTGAGCAATCTGGAGCAAAAGATTCTTCAAAGTCAATACCCTCCTCTTGACGGTATCCTTTAGCAACTAATCGAGCCTTGTTCTTCAAAACATCACCATGCTCATCAAGTTTCACTTTGAAGATCCATTTTAGAGCAATAATCATGGCACATTCTGGAGCCGGTACTAACTCCCATACATCAAGTCGATCAAACTCATGAATTTCATCTTGCATGGCATTGAACCGGCTGTCTTCATTCATGGTGGTTTTAACATCTTTTGGTTCGATCTTTGATAGTACGGAGTTGAAAAAGCACCATAAGGCATCGGTTGCAAGTTGTTTCCGTGTTGATACAGGACGGGAGGGATTTCCAATGATGTTGTCTAATGGATGATCGTGAGTCCATTTTCTCAGGTGTTCATGTGGTAGTTGTTGAGGGACTGAAGTAGCAGAGTCGATGTCTCCGAAGAGGATGGTTCTCAAGAAGATTCAGGAGCAAATATGTTTTCAAATGGAGCATCTTCAGGAGTAGCAAAGGGATTAACTTCATCATTGATGCCAGAAACAGATCCATGATGTACATTTGAAGAATGATGATTTGTTGATGAGATAGAAGGATCAGCAGCAGGCGCTTCTTGACTTAATGATATTGAGACTGAAGGATTAACTTCAATCACAGGAATATGAGCAGCCTCGTGTGAGGATTCGACCCTCATTAGTACTTGGCTCATACTGTTCATCAAACATAGGATCAAACAATTTCTTTAAATCATCTTCAGATGGGGGTACATATGGAGTTTCTTGAGAGTTCCAAGAAGTACTTCTTAGATGGTGAACCAGTTGAGTCAATAGAAACTGGAGCATGAGCTTCAGAAGCTGGATGATCAACATTCGTCGGAGGTTGAAAGTACTCATCAAACATATCTTTGAAAAACAATGAATCCCATTTATCCTTAGTATATTCACTCTTCATCAAAAAGAATATACACTCATCATCATCAAAAATTAAGTCGTATAACCATTATTCAAACATCCATCATCATTTAGTATATTCACTTTTCCCCAAAAATTGCATCCGAAGTTGCCATTTTTGATTTAACAAGTGAATAAGAGTATACACCAATGAACGTAGATCCACTTGATGATTGAATGAGCGTGGAAAAACATGAAGCTTGTTGACAAAGAATGTAGATGAGTATGGCCATTTATGAGAGAATTTCTCTTTAGTCAAGATAAAGCGCACGTAAGAGCGTACACTTTTCTTTTCTTTGAAGAATGGGGCCTGAAGAGATATCTGCAGACGCCATAATGATGAAGTACGAGGCCCTGAATCGATGTGAACAGACGCCATTGTTAAGAGCCAAGTCATATGTTTAGAGTCAGCCCAATCCAAATACCAAGGGACGATTTGCGACCTGCTTTGGACAAGATGAAAGATAGAGAATTGGAAACATTGGATCCCCACATGCTGATGGGTTCCTTTTGGTTAGCACAAGCAATCTTTGAATCAACAGAAACCCTAGATGCAATGGCATTATCCCTAGGAGTTGAACTAGTAGAAGCATTAGACTTAGTCGAGGAACATTTTGTGCTTAATGGGATTATTCTACCGCTTGGCTTCCAAACCTTAACCGTGCACTACTCTAGGCATAGTGGATCTAGTTAAGGGCAAGGTTTGCCATTCGTGAATATTCGACTATGGCTTCCAATCGAAATCCTACATTGGTAAAAACCTTCCCTGTAGGTTTCCGTGATTGCTTAACTGCTTCGCTTCTCCAAACTTTCTTAACTGGGTTATGAATCTTAGACCTCGAAATAACACATCACATTTATCATGATTACCAGAAATTAAACATTTTGCATGTTTTGCAAACAAAGATAAGGCCTCGAATTAATTTTAGTAAGCTTGGAGCTAATACTAGAACTAACACGATTCTTTTGTTCAAATCAAACTTCTTGTCCCTATGGTGTTCTTTCACTTCCTTATCATGATCACTTTTAGTTTGTGTAATCCTATCCTTCTTTGCATAGCTTCTAGGTTTTGACTCGCTAACTTTAGTGTCAATCTTAACATCTGTAGAAGTAACGATGGGAACATTACATGGCTTCACTACTTTCTGCATTCCCGGTCTAGAAGTGCTGGGATCTGAAATTCTAGGAGGCACATCACAAAGTTGTTTTTGCGTGAATTTCGACATGGAACAAGGCATATCAAGGGTCACATGCTTGGCTTTAGGCGTAGAACAAGGCATCACGCCTTTGCCTTTTGCACCTAAGGATAAGGATTTAGGACATGTTGCAATTACACATTCTAGCAACTCTTGAGATCGTTTGGCCCGGAGGCAAGCAAACCTAATTTCACTATCAAGAGGTTTGTTAATGAAATCCTCTTCGACAATCTCACGGAGACATTCTAGACTATCCTTAAGGTGAGCACAGGAGTCATGAAAAGCATGTTCATTATTCCTAAGATGAGGAGGAATATATTTAACTTTCACAGTGTATTTGCAGTCTAAGGGTGACTTTGAGACAACATTCTTATTGAAAACAAGTGGCGCTTTCCCATTTCCTGACTTCTCAGATTCTCAATTTCCTTTTGTAAAGACGTTATTTTTTCGTTGTTTTGGTCACGGGTGACTTTCATTGAATCATATAACTCTTTAAAGTGTCGTTTAACTTTTTCATTTTCTTCTAGAAAACTCTCGTTTTCCTTTTGTAAGGCATTGACTAAGTTTTGAAGATGAAAAGTTTGAGAGTACTGAGAATCTAAAGGAGGAGGCATTTGGGATCCAGTCATATTGTTCTTTTCACCCTTTAATTGAGAGATTTGGGCTTTCAACCTTTCGATCGTGTTACAATGAGCTCGAATCTGTTCATCACGTTTGTTAATTTCAAAAAGCGCATCAAACTCAGGAGCATCCAAGGATGTCTTGATATTTGAGGTTTTTACATTTTCTTTAAGATGTTGATATTTTAGTTGTAAATTAAAATGCTCAACTTCAAGTTTAGAAAAATGTTTTACCAAATTATCATGATCATCCTGTTCAATTTTCTCATGCAATTTAGAATTAGTTTTTTCAAGCTCAATGACACGATCATGGGAGACTTTCCGAGCAACAGATAATTCATGAAATTGAGAAGCATTAATGGAACAATTTGTAGCAGTGTAAAACACATCTTGAGTAATACATTCCGAAATAAGATTCTCATTCAAGGTATGCAAGTTCTTCCTCTCAATCTCATTATATTTTAATGCTCGCCCATAGTCACTAACCTCAACTATCATTGCATCAAATTCCTTTTCCATTTCTTTAATATCTGATTTTATCCCCTTTTAAGACTCTCAAAATGATCTTTTAGTTGTTTAAAGAAAGGCATGACCTCCGTTAAATAACATTCTTTTGTTTGCTCAAAACCCCTTTCCCCTTCAGTTATCCCAGTGGGTGTGATCCTTTTCTTACAAGTTTTCTCAAAATCGACAAATAGTTGAAGAATAACATATTGGCTGATTAAGGTCTTGCTTTTAGTGGCAATTGTTCTAGGAACTAGATGCATTGGTGTTTTTGGAGGATACACATGCTTCTAGGCATTTTCCAAAGAGGGGGTTGTTTCAACAATATTTTTAGCTTTCGCTTATCTAAATCCATTTTCCGTAACACTTGTTCGGAGTTAACAATGTCCGAGGCTTAAACATGTTTAAGGAAATCCAATTTTCCTTTTGTAATCATGGGGTGTGATGATTACTTTCTTTTCTTTACATTTTGGATCATCTAGTTTCTTGTTTAACTTTTCCCTAGTGATTTCATCTCGATTTTTATCTTCCTCTGCACTCAAAACTAGGTTTCTGTCTAGGTTTAAGGATTTCATTGCCATCATAAAGAACCTTATGAGCATTTCTAGCCTTTTAATGACCTCTGGATTTGGTTCCTCAATAAGGGAATGCTATGCTTATCGCTTAAGACTCTATGCTTAGTGATCATGTGAGCAAATCAATGGTGTTTCCTTGTATGTACAACTTATTTTCAAGCTTGTTTTTCAAAGTTTTAGATTAGAAAAATCATTCAAAAGTTTTGATTCCTTAGCATTAAATTCTTGCTTAAGCATTTTAACATTTTCTTGAAGTTCTTGTTTTTGCTTAGCAGTTTTAGAAAGTTTTTCTTGTAAGGAATTTAACTCTTGTTTTAATACTTCTTCTCTAAACCTACTTTTTCTAATAATTGTACGCACTGGGTCATCCATTTCCTCGCCACGAGTGGTCAACTCAAATTTAGCACGTTGTTCATAAATAGCAACACGTTCTTTATAGGCATTTAATTCAGATATTACAGAATCATCATGGGCACAGGCAGTGTATTCATCAAAAATATAGTCATTGTTGATCGCATGAGATGCATCACTTGGTACAACTTCACTTTCACTTTGTTTCACATATTGATCATATGGGACAACATTGATATTACCCATATTTTCAATATTTGATACAAAAGTTTCAGTTGATAGTACTTTGTCATGCATCTTTTGCACATCAAGATCATCGATAGTTTTAGTACCTCTGAGATGAGTTTGTCTTTGGATGGGCCAACTTGTGGTGAAGAGGAGACCTTGGGAGAAACCATTGGAGAGATGCTAGCGATAAAGATTGTGTGTGCGTGAGGTCCATCATCCACATCCGAGTCGTATGCATCACAATCAGCGACTTGAAAGGCATTCTGATGATTGTGACCTATCTCCTGAATAGGCCGCTCATCCACATCTGCATCATAGGTCTTGGCATTGCCCTCAGCAAGAAACAACAATTCCTCTTCATCCAAAGTAGCACCATTATCTTGAGCTTGCACAAGCAGATCTTATCTCTCGGTAAGCCAAGATTCTCGTGGACGCTTTGGAGATGTGCAGTGCCTTGCAATGTGTCCCTCACCACCACAATTATAACATTTGATCAGCTTAGGTTGACCTTGATTACCATTCCTTCCTCGATTCTGATTAACAACATAACCTCTACCATCTCCACCTCTTCCCTCGATCATATCGTCTTTCCTGAATGGTTGCACCACGATCCTCCCATCTTTAACCGTAGCTTGATTGTGTGGGTTAGATGTCGTTCGAGGTTGTTATTGGTTTGTGGGAGAGAATTCATGTTTTGACTGATGAGAAGAGCTAGTTGATTAATGAAATTACCCACGTGTGCATCAAGATCGGCTTGTTTGAACATAGGATCAGAATTAGTTTGTGATTACCATTTCCCATGGGTATGACTTGTGAGGCTTTGGTTGTGATACCGATGTTTGAGTAGAAGCGCTGAGTCATTAGACGAGCTTGTCTCTCTCTGGTTGGTTTTGAATTGATTAAGAACCAATTTTTCAAACATAGCATGTCTCTCATTCTCAAGAAGGAAGGCATAGAGTTGCTCATAGTTTGTATTCTTCAATCCTTTAGTGAGCTTCACCGAGGTGACAAACTTGTGCCATTCGGGATTCATGTTGTTCACAAATTTTGAGTTCAAATGAATGTTAGGCATAGTCATTCCGATGTTCCTCATGTCATTCACCAACTTATGAAATCTCACATAGTACTCATAGACACTCTCATCCGGTTTCATCTTGAAGTGTTCAAATTCGTCATAGAGTTGTGATTCTCTGCCTTCCATAGTTAATTCTGAACCTGAGAGAAGCATCTTGACATTATCCCATACCGCCTTTGCCTCGGTGTTGTGATTGATCAGCTTGTAGATGTCTTTAGGAAGACCTTGAAGAACAATGTTAGAAGCCCCGATATCGCATCGAATCTCTTTTTCTCCTTATCATCAAGCTCATCATACATCTTTGGTCCGTCCATTCCAGAAATCGAGTTCCATCTTCGCAGTATCAAGTACATCTCTAGTCGTCTCAACTCGATACGGTCCTTCATCAATGGATTTGAGAATGTTGACACCATATTCCTTTCCAAGGCAAGATAATCTGATTCGTTGAGCCCAAGAATCGTGGTCAGCCTGTCAAGCATGGGTGGACGAGTATCCAACCACCGCTTGAACATCCTAACAAATGGAGATGATAGTAGGAACGCTGGTAGACATGTTAACAGATTATACGGGATTTTATAACTCTATGATTAAACCGGGAAATAGATTCTTTCACCGGATTTTACTAAATCAAGAGAAAACCGTAAACAATCACCCAAGTCGCTAGAAGATAATGAACCAAGTCGCTAGCAACTAAATAGTAATAATCCCAAGTTGTTAAATCAACATCCAAGTCGCTAAGTACAAGTCGCTAATCCTCTAGTCGTTAACACCTAATTCGCTATACCACCAAGTCGCTAAACAATTGCAAGTCGCTAAGTAGTAACTCGCTAAGCATTAAGTCGCTAGCAAAATTTTGGCAGCAATTCGCTACTCAAGTCGCTAAAGATACAAGTCGCTAAAGAGCAACTCGCTACAGACCAAGTTGCTACCACCAAGTCGCTACCCGTAGTGGAGAGTCCACTACTTGTACCGTTAATCGCTAGGTCTAAGTCGCTAGCTCCAAACCGTAACTCGCTACAAAATGCAAAGCAAGTCGCTACGAAGAATGAAGTCCTGTGTCAAGTCGCTAGCAAGAAAACCACAAAAACATCACTTTTCAATCCAAAAACAACCCAACCACGATGATTCAAGCTTACCAAATCAAAACCTAAACACTTGTGATGATTCTAAACATAAAAGTACTATCAAAATCCAAACTTTAACATTAGAAATCAACCAAATGATGCACAAACCACTAAACTTTTTCAAACTCAAAAACCATCTAAAACCACTAGAAATCCAAAGATGTGTAAGATATGATCTAACCATGGCTCTTGATACCAATTGATGGATATTGGATTTCACAAACACATTAAACCATTAACACAAGTCGATAAGTGGAATTCTAGAGAGAGAAAGTTAGAGGTTTAGGGAACTTAGTGAGAGAAAGTGAAAGATATTATTATGAGCTCCAACTCTCTACCTTGGGAGGTAGAGAGTATTTATAGTCTTACATATAACGCCACACAACGGGCGTGGATCGTGCATACATGGGTAAAGACCCGTCCGTCCTCCACGGTGTTACTTAACAAAATACTACTTAACTAAATATAACTATGACTACGAGCATTCTAACGATTACATATACTTGAGGTGACCGACTCTTTAATACCGGGAATTTCTAATTCCTAACAGTTTTATAGAATCAGAGCATGAGATTTGAAAACCAATTTTAAAGCATGGCTCTGTTCTTTCATTAAAGAGCGGGTTATTGCCTGAAATGACAATAAACCATTGTTTTACTTTCTCTCAAAAAAAAATTTTTTTTTTTTAATATGAACATTCGAACAACATCTAAAGTCCCGTGTCATTCTTTGAATGACAGCACAAAAACCGTAGATATTTTTCGAATCGAGAAAAATATGATAAAAAGACAATATTATATATATATATATATATATATATATATATATATATATATATATATATATATATTGGTTTTATATTTTTGTATTTTGCTTTTGAATAAATATTTACAAGAGATAGATGAAGAGAAGACCTTACTCCTCTTCTTCCTCCTAAAGACGTTTGAGTGTTTCTGGTTGAAGGCTTTTCAATCCAAGTCGTGGAAGAATAAACTCAAAACGTTCTCTTGGAAGAGTTTTGGTGAAGATGTCGCTAACGGTATTCCTCACAAAATAGAGTTCCACCACACCTTTTTCCACTTGTTCCCTGATGAAATGATGTAGAATGTCGATATGCTTTGCTCTTGAGTGTTGAACATTGTTGCATGAGAGAGCAATAGCACTTTTATTATCACAGTACAGAGGAATTTTGTTGAATACAAAGCCATAGTCAGTTAATTGAGATCTCATCCAAAGGATTTAAGCACAACAAGATGACATGGCTATGTATTCTCTGAGAGGAAATAGAAGTACTCATTTGTTCTTTGACGACCGGCTCACAAGCTTATCACCCAAAAATTGAGCTCCTCCGTGCTTCGACGAGTATCTTGACACCTGCATGATCGTGACTGCATATGAGTTAGTGACATATGGTGTCCTTCGGGTACCAAAGTCCCATGTTGATGGTTCCTTGGAGGTACGAAAGACCGTTTAAGCGCTTCAAGGTGCTTTTGGTAGGCTTAGCACGGTATCTAGCACACATGCATACGAACAGAATATCAGGGTCACTGGCTGTGAGGTACATCGGGATCCGATCATGCTCACGATATTTCGTTTGGTCTACCATGATCCCGAGTGGTCCTCATCCAGTTTTATGCGCAATCATGGGAGTGTCAAGCGGTCACTAGAATCAAATCCAAATTTCTTTAGAATCTCATTTGCATATTTAGATTGATTTATAAAAATGCCTCAGGGACTTTGTGAAATTTGTAATCCCAAGAAAAATGACATTTTTCCCATCATTGACATTTGAAATTTGGAACCCATTTCTTTTGAAAAACGATCACATTCATTGGGGTCAATCGAGGCAAAGATGATATCATCAACATAAATTTGAACGTGAATTAAATGTTTGCCTGACTTCCGGTGAACAAGAGTAGATCAAGCTCCTTTGCTTGAATCCGGTGGATAGAAGAAACTTTGATAGCGTATCATACCATGCCCTGGAGCTTGCTTTAAACCGTAAAGAGCTTTCTTCAAACGATAAACGTGAGTAGGATGCTCTGGATTCACAAAGCCTTTAGGTTGGCGACGTGACGACTTCTTTAAGATCTCCGTTAAAAAATACCGTCTTTACATCCATCTGATAGACTACCATGTTCTTACTTGCAGCATTAGCCAAGAATATTCTGATTGCCTCGATTCGAGCCCTTTGGAGCAAATGATTCTTCAAAGTCTATGCCCTCCTCCTGACGGTATCATTTTGCAACCAATCTAGCCTTATTCTTTAAAACATCGCCATGCTCATCAAGCTTTACTTTGAAGATCCACTTTAGAGCAGTGATCATAGCACAATCTGGAGCAGTACTAATTCCCATACATCAAGTCGATCAAACTCATGAATTTCTTCTTGGATGGCATTGAACCGTACGTTGTCTTCATTCATGGCGGTTTTAACATCTTTTGGTTCGATCTTAGAGTACGGAGTTGAAGAAGCACCATAAGGCATCGGTTGCAAGTTGTTTTCGTGTGGATCTTGGGAGAGGGTTTCCAATGATGTTGTCCTAATGGATGACCGTGAGTCCATTTTCCGAGGTGTTCATGTGGCTATTGTTGAGGAGGGACCTAAGTAGCAGAGTCGATGTCTCCTTTAGAAGATGGTTCGAGATGATGATTGTGAGCAAATATATTTTCAAATGGAGCATCTTGAGTATCAAAGGGATTGACTTCATCCCGAATCAAGCATTTCCATGATGTACACTTGATGATTGAAGATTTGTTGATGAACAGATTGTCAGCAGCGCTTTTGGCTTAATGACATAGAAGTTGAAGGGTTAATTTCATTGACAGGGATAGAAGCAACCTCTGATTGGATTGACATATCATTGTTACTTGGCTCAAATTGTTCATCAAACATTGGATCAAATAGTTTTTTTAAATCATCTCTCGATGGAGGTACATATGGAGATTCGATGAGGAGTTAGTGGTACAAGAGATGAACCAATGGGACTGCTTTTGAAGTGCGGGTCCGAACTAGGAAGAGCCATTTGACCGGCCAGCCTCATCAAACGTGACGCGTGAATTGTTTCCATGATATTTCGGGTTCTCTTGTTGTAGATTCGGTAATCCCTTCAAGTAGGTGCATAGCCTACAAAAACTCCAATGTCCGCTTTAGCTCTCGGTTTTCCTAAATCTTGACCATCATTAGTTGGATAACATAAAGCAACCAAACATACAAAGGAATGAAAGATTAGGTTTTCTTGTGGACAAGTTCATATGGAGTTTTTCCATGAACAAAGGTGAATCGGGGATCGATTTCGTGTAGCATGCAAAGTGGCGATAGCTTCACCCCGAGAAACATTGGAACCTTTGAGTAAATCAAGATTGTTCCTTAAGCGGCTTCCACAAGAGTTCGATTTGCCTTTCAACTACACCGTTCTCGTTGAGGAGTTCGAGGAACACTCTTTGATGGTGATTCCAATACTTTCATAAAACTCACTAAGTTGTTTGTTAACAAACTCAGCCCATTGTCATTCGAATGATTCTCGATTTTGTTAAGACGAACTCGCAAATGTTTGATGAGTTTGATGATGATATCTAGAGTTTCATCCTTTGACCTTAGGAACTTTACCCAGGTGAATCTAGAGAATCATCAACCACAACTAACACATATTTCTTTCCAAAGATATTATGCACTCTCATGGGTCCACATAAGTCCATGTGAATTGTATGAAGAACTTCGAGACCGAGTTTGTAGGTTTTGGGTTTATGGGCATACTTCTTGCTTTTCCCAATTGGCATGCTGAACAAAGATGATCCTTTTCATACTTAAGTCTAGGTAAACCTACAACTAAGTCCTTTCTGGAGAGATCATTGATGGTGCCGAAGTTCAAGTGATTGAGACGACGATGCCATACCCATGACTTTGTTTTAGAAGCCTTTGACAACAAGCAAATTGGAGAAGACTTCATCATATCTTCGATAGAGATGGTGTATAGGTTTGAACCACGTGTTCCTCTTAAAAGTTTCTTACCATCAAGTTCTCTAACGAAACATGTATGTTTTCTGAAGGCTACTTCTAGATCGTAATCGCAGAATTGACCAACAGAGAATGCAGTTATGACCAAGACCTTCCACATAATATACCACGGAGATAACACTTTCACCAACAACATAATCTCCATAACCCATAATTGCACCGAAATGATCGTTCCCGAATCTAACTATCCCGATGAATTTGCTCATGAAGTTCATGAGCACGACCGGTCTCCATATGCTTGGAATACCGAGTCCGTGTACCACGTAACGATTTGAACGATCTGCTTGAACAACAGACAAGAATGGATAACTGGATAATTGGGATCCCCATGCAAGAATGGGTTCCACTTGGTTAGTAATTGGAACACCCACATCGATAGAAACATCCATATCCGTAGAAGCAATGGAATCATCGGGAATAGATGCAATCTGGTGTCCGATTTGACCTTATTCAAAGTATGTTCACTTCTTAAGGAATAGTTCTACCAAGAGGCATCCATTTTCTAGTGGGCATAGTCTTAGTAGTTTGAGGCAAACCCATTATTCTTATGGCCAAAAGGTGTCAAATAATAACCTATCTTTATAAATGTTCTTCCCGGTTTCACAATATTTTCTAACAATCTTTTGTTTTTGTCTTTTGCCTTCTTTGCACGCATTATTAGCATTAACAATTTTAAGCGGGCTTTTGACAAAGATTAGACAAAGCATTCACACCACATTCATGATTAGCTTTAATTCAAGCAATATCATTACAAGGTTTGCAAATAGTAATCATAATTCACATTACAAGATTTCTATGGCTAATACTAGAATCAACACGATTCGTTTTATTCAACACAGACTTAAAATTCCTAGATTATTCTACCTCTTCCAATGAACATTCTTAGCTTGCAAGGTCCTATCATTCCTTGTATTGTCTTGAGACTTTGACCTATTCGCTTTAATGTCACGATTACTCTGTAGAGGAATGGGAACATTAGTTGGTTGATCTAATTTTGCATTCCCAACTAGATGTGCAAGGATCTGAACTACTAGAAGGCACATTGGTGTTTACTTTCTTAAAACTGTGATTTGAGCTATTTTGGGGCACACTAAAACTCACTTTCTTAGGCCTACACATTTGGAATGTGAACTACTTGAAGGCACCCTGAGGTTGGCATTCATAACATTGGGCATAGAACGGATTTCATGCTTGGCACTAGGCATAGAACAAGGCATCACAGCTTTTCCTTTTGCACCTAAGGACTTTGGACAGGTTGCAATTACACATTCTAAAGAGCTCTTGAGATCGTTTGGCATATGAGGCAAGCAAACCTAATTTCTCTATCAAGAGGTTTATTAATGAAATCCTCTTCAACAATCTCTCACGAGACATTCTAGACTATCCTTAAGGTGAGCACAATAGTCATGAAACACATGTTCATTATTCCTAAGATGAGGAGGAATGTATTTAACCGTCACAAAGATATTTGCACTAAGGGTGAACTTTGAAACAACATTCTTATTGGAAAACAAGTGGCGCTTTCCCATTTCTTGACTTCTCAGATTCTCAATTTCCTTTTGTAAAGACGCTATTTTTCTTTGTTTTGGTCACGAGTGACTTTCATTGAATCATATAACTCTTAAAAGTGTCGTTTAACTTTTTCATTTTCTTCTAGAAAACTCTCGCTTTTCCTTTGTACGCATTTACTAAGTTTTGAAGATGAAAAGTTTGAGAGTACCGAGAATCTAAAGGAGGAGGCATTTGGGATCCAGTCACATTGTTCTTTTCACCCTTTAATTGAGAGATTTGGGCTTTCGACTTTTTGATCGTGTACAATGAGCTCGAATCGTTCATTCACGCTTGCTAATTTCAAAAACTCGCATCAAATTCGAGCATCGAGGAATGTCTTGAATATTTGAAGTTTTAACATTTTCTTTTAGATGTTGATATTTTAGTTGTAAATCAAAATGTTCAACTTCTAGTTTAGAAAGATGCTTTAACAAATTATCGTGATCATCCTGATCAATTTTCTCATTAAGTTTTGAGTTAATCTTTTCAAGCTCAATGACACGATCATGGGAGACTTTCTAGCAAATGATAATTCATGAAATTTAGAAGCATTAATGGAAGCAATTTGTAAAGCAGTTTGAAAAACACATCTTGAGCAATACATTCATAAATAAGATTCTCATTCAAGGTATGCAAGTTCTTCCTCTCAATCTCATTATATTTTAATGCTCGCTCATAGTCACTAACCTCAATTATCATTGCATCAAATTCCTTTTCCATTCCTTTAATATCTAAATTTATCCCTTTTTAAGACTCTCAAAATGATCTTTTAGTAGTTGGAAGAAAGGCATGACCTCGGGTTAGATAAGCATTCTTTTGTTTGTTCAAAACCCCTTTCCCCTTCAGTTATCCCAGTAGGTGTGATCCTTTTCTTACAAGTTTTCTCAAAATCGACAAATAGTTGAAGGATAACATATTGACTAATTAAGGTCTTGCTTTTAGTGGCAATAGTCCTAGGAACTAAATGCATTGGTGAATTGGGAGGATACACAAGGCATTTTCCTAAAGAGGGGGTTTGTTTCAACAAGATTCTCTCGCGCTTATCTAAATCCTTTTTTCAAAACACTTGTTCGGGAGTTAACAATGTCTGAGGCTTAAACTTGTTCAAGAAAATCCAATTCTCCTTTTTGTAATCATGGGGTGTGATAATTATTTTCTTTTCTTTACATTTAGGATCATCTAGTTTCTTGTTCATCTTTTCCTAGTGACTTCATCTGATTTCTTATCTTCCTCGCTGCACTCAGCAACTAGGTTTCTCTAGGTTTAAGAATTTCATTGCCATCATAAAGAACCTTATGAGCATTTCTAGCCTTTTTAATGACCTTTGGATTTGGTTCCTCAACAAGGGGAATACTATGCTTATCGCTTAAGAATCTATGCTTAGTGATCATGTGAGCAAATCAATGGTGTTCCCTTGTACGCATACAACTTATTTTCAAGCTTTTTCTTCAAAGTTTTTAGATTAGAAAAATCATTCAAAAGTTTTGATTCCTTGGCATGAAATTCCCGCTTAAGCACTTTAACATTTTCTTGAAGTTCTTGTTTTTGCTTAGCAGTTTTTGAAAGTTTTCTTGTAAGGAATTTAACTCTTGTTTTAACACTTCTTCTCTAAAATTACTTTTTCTAATAATTGTACGAATTTGGTTATCCAACTCCTCGCCACGAGTATTTACTCAAACTTAGCACGTTGTTCATAAATGGCAAAATCGTTCTTTATAGGCATTAAGTTCGGAGATAACTGAATCATCAGGGGCACATGCGTAGGTATTCATCAAAAACATAATCATCATTGAATCGCAGGAGATACATCACTTGATACAATCACACTTTCACTTTGTTTCACATATTGATCATATGGGACAACATTGATATTAGACATGTTTTCAATATTTCGACTCAATAAAAGATTTCAGCTTGATTGTACTTTCATTATGCATCTTTTGCACATCAAATTTATCATATAATTTTAATACCTCTGAGATGAGTTTGTCTTTGGATGGACCAGCTTGTGGTGAAGAAGAGACCTTAGGAGAGACCATTGGAGAAATGCTAGCCATGAAAATTGTTTGTGCAATAGGTCCATCATCAACATCGATAATCGTATGCATCACAAATACTTGAAGGCATTCTCGATGATTTGACCTAATCTCCCGAATAGGCCGCTCATCCACATCGCATCATATGTCTTAGCATTCCCTTGCAAGAAACAACAACTCCTCTTCATCCAAAGGTTGCTCCATTGTCTGAGCTTGCACTAGCAACATCTTATCCCTGAAGTATTCAAGATTATGAAGACATTTTGGAGATGTGCAAGCCTTGCAATGTGTCCCTCACCACCACAATTGTAACACTTAACCGCTCTTGACTTGTCCTCGATTTCCATTCCTTCCCGATTCTCGATTTCCATAGCCTCCACCTCCACCTCTTCTCTCGATCGCCTTTCTTGGATTGGCTGCACCATAACCTTCCCATCTCGATGACAAGTAGCTTGATTGTGTGGATTGGATGTCGTTATGAGGTTGTTGTTGGTGTGTGGAGAGTGTTCATGTTTTGACTAATCGATCATGAGAGCTAGTTGACTAATGAAGTTTCCCTACGGATGCATCATCGCTTGTTTGAACATAGGATCGGGAATGAGTTTGTGAGTTCCATCACCCATGGGTATAACTTGTGAAGCTTTAGTGGTAACCCAATGTTTGAGTAGAAGGCAGTTGAATCATTTGATGAGCTTGTCTCTCCTCGGATTTGGTTTTGAATTGTTCAAGAATCCTCTTTTCAAACATGACATGTCTCTCATTCTGAGAAGGAAGGCATAGAGTTGCTCATAGTTTGTATTCTTCAATCCTTTTAGTGAGCTTCACAGAGTGACAAACTTGTGCCATTCGGGATTCATGTTGTTCACAAACTTTGAGTTCAAATTTGAATGTTAGGCATATGGTCATTCCGATGTTCCTCATGTCATTGACAGTTTGTGGAATCTCACGTAATACTCATAGACACTCTAATCTGGTTTCATCTTGAAGTGCTCAAATTCATCATAGAGTTGTGATTCTCTGTCTTCCATAGTTAATTCAGAACCCGAAAGAAGCATCTTGACATTATCCCATACCGCCTTTGCCGTGTTGTGATTGATCGCTTGTAGATGTCTTTTGAAGACCTTGCAATATGATGTTAGAAGCCCTCGATATCGCATCGAATCTCTTCTTCTCTCCTTATCATTGAGCTCATCATACGTCTTTGGTCTCGTCATTCCATAGATCATGTTCCATCTTCATTAGTATCAATTATGTCCTCTAGTAGTCTCAACTCGACACGGTCCTTCATCAATCGATTTGAGAATGTTGACCCCATTTTCCTTTCCAAGACAAGCATAACTGATTCTTTGAGCCCAAGAAGTCGTAGTCAGGTTCTATCAAGCATACGGGTGGACGAAGTATCCGAGCCACCGCTTGAACATCCTCTAAAGCGTGGAGATGATAGTAGGAACGTTGGTAGACATGTTAAGAATTACGGGATTTTATAACTCTGATTAAACCGGAAATAGATTCTTTCGAGATTTTATCTAAATCAAGAGAAAACCGATTAAGCAATCACCTCAAGTCGCTAGGAAACTTTGAACCAAGTCGCTAAGCCAAGTCGCTAAGTAACAACCTTGCTACAAGCTCCAAGTCGATTCTAGCAAAATTTTGACAAAGAAGTCGCTAAGAACTAAGTCGCTAATTTGTCAAGTCGCTAAATAGCAACTCGCTAGGTACCAACTCGCTAACACCAAATCGCTAACAATATAAAGTACAAGTCGCTAACTTACACCAAGTCGCTACCTGTAGTGGAGAATCCACTAAGTGTACTTTTGTCTACGGCTTGTCTCAATATACAAGTCGCTAATCCAACTTCGCTAAGACCTTCAACTTACAAATCTCGCTACCAAATAACAAAGCAAAGTCGCTACTAGCAAGAACACTTTATCCGTGGCTCAAGTCGCTAGCTTGAAAACACATAAACACCACTTTTCAATCCCAAAACAATCCAACCACGATGATTCAAGCCTTCTAAATCAAAACCTAAACACTTGTGATGATTCTAAACACAAAAGTACACTCAAAATCCAAACTTTAACACTAGAAATCAACCAAATGATGCAAAAACCACTAAACTTATTCAAACTCAAAAACCACCTAAAACCACTAGAAATCCAAAGATATGTAAGAGATGATCTAACCATGGCTCTTGATACCAATTGTTACATATTTAATTTCACAAACACACTAAACCATAATCACAAGTGATGCATAAGAGGTTTTGAGAGAGAAAGTTAGAGGTGGGAACTTTAGTGAGAGAAAGAAAAATCTTATTACATAAGATGGTAAAACGCCACACAACGGGCCGTTTAGAGAGAGTTACTTAACTAAATACTACTTAACATAAAATAACTACGACTACGAAAGAATATATATACTTTAGAGGAATTTCTAATTCCTAACATAAACAATTTAGGGTACCACATTAACTTAGCGATAGAAAGAAAAATCTTATTATGAGTCACCACAACAATTTCTGAGTAGATAATGCACCAAACTCCAAAAAACCTTCCCAAGAAAACCCAAAGGGAAAACCTTGGAGAAGGAAAAAAGGAAGGTAGAGAATATTTATGACCGAGCACCAGTCTTACAATAGACCGAAAAACTGAGGTAACTTCCAATCAAAAGAGCTTCAACATTCTTGCCTTCTTAATTTACACGAAGAATACAATGGGTAAATCTTTTGCTTTTTGATCCTGTTGTTCCCGTATTTAAAAGTAGAAACGTACAAGTTTAGAAACAACACTTCTACGACCTAGACCTCCTCAATGAATCCCACGGTGTTACAAAGGAGATTGAAATGTGTTTAAGTTAGTTAACTAAATACTACTTAACATAAAATAACTACGAGAGATTACGCTGCCTAAGAGCTTTCTAACGAATATATATACTTGAGGCAAGAAACGTACCATCAATCTCTAACAAAAAGAGACCTTAGCCCTATAAATATCAATGGAAGAGACGAGGTATGCAAGAGGACTAACCATACACAATTTCTAATTCTAACACTCAAATTTGGAGGATTTTCTCCCCAAGACAAATATGCAAAGCTTACGCAAATGTGGACGTGAATAAGAGTATATTAAACAAAGAAACAATGAAGGTAGAAGAGTCATTAAATATAAAATTTGATGAAAGTCCACCCAAACCGATGAGTGTGTAAATAGGAAAACTCATCATTTTTGTACAAAATAAAGCGAAAATTGATGAGTGCATTTTTGTACAAAATAAATCATCATCTGAAAACACCTCAAACACATCAAAATGATCAAAATATCACAAATCAGTGTTTTATGTGTTTTAAATGCAAAAATATCAAAATCGGATGAAAAACATATCAAATTTGCAAAATTGGCAGTTTAATCCCCGTGTTTCAAAAGTTGTCAAAAAGGTCCCCGAGCATAATTTCAAAAGTAAAGTCACCAAAGGTCTTTTTTAAATCATAAGTTGTCAAATTTAGTCCTTGGTGAAAATATAAAAGATTGAGAAAATTACAAAATGGTCCTCCAAGTTTGAAAATTGGCAGATTTAGTCCCCTGGAAAATGTGAAAATGGCAAGTTTAGTCCTTGTACTTTGTGAGATTGTCAGTTTTAGTCCTTGGAGAAACTTTTCTAATTGGCACCTAGGTCCTTGAAGTTTCGAAGTTACACATATGGTCCCTTTTATAGTTATTATAAGCCTTAAACTCATTTTGGACCTTTCACCATTTTGGACCCGTCATTAGCAACATTGTGAACCCCCGTATTATTAACGGTCAAATGTATTTGACTTTCACCATAAAACCAGCCAAAGTCTTCTTCATCTCAACTGCTTCCAACACCGGTGTAATCCATCCCCCCTCCTCCACCATGTTCCCCACTCCACAACTAACATCCAAGCTTCATTAAT
Organism: Chrysanthemum makinoi; assembly: GCA_910596185.1. Lineage (NCBI taxonomy): Eukaryota > Viridiplantae > Streptophyta > Magnoliopsida > Asterales > Asteraceae > Chrysanthemum > Chrysanthemum makinoi. The sequence goes on from OU343221.1 coordinate 297,065,068, forward strand.
TGCTTCCAACCCTCACTCAACCCCAATGGGAGAAAAGAAAATGGCCAAAATCATTTGAATGGTTGGGATTATTTCCAAGCCATCCAATGGCTAGGATTGATGGGAAAGATTCAGGAGAGAGAGCAAAGAGTTTGGGTTATAAAAAGAAGGCAAAAGGAAGCAAAAAGGAGTCTTGTAGTTTTTATTTTATTTCTTATGTCGTTTTTTATGTTAAGTCTTTCAATTCAGTGTATAAGCTTGTAATGTTTTGTTAAATTGTATCAACTTTAAGTATTTAAAGGTATTGAAACTCATTCAAGTAAAAATTCAGTTTATGTTTATATGTGATCTTATTTGTCCAAGATCTGTTGAAATTATCAAAGTCAAAATATCAAAATTCAAAACTTGCTTTATCATGCTCCATTTCTTAAATAAGCTTAAATGAGCTTATGAAACCCTTAGACAACTGGCTCACATTTAAGTCTCCACTCATTTAGATCCTTGGTCAACAAAAAGTCAAAACAAAGGTCAAAAAATGGGAATGAAGAATGAAATGGGTTGATGCAGGTGGATTGGGTTGGTTTTGATTCATTTGGGTTGAAGTTTAGGTTAGTAGTTCTCTGGTTCTTGGAATCAAGCCACAGTGGCTATAGGACTCCATTGTAAGTCATTTTCAAGTTTTTTATGCATACTCATTGATTGTAGTTAAAAACGTTCCTACTCTGTTCTAATAGTTGTATTTAGGTCAAATACATTAGCTTAGTTTGATCATTGCTATTAGTTGGACATTGTTGGATCAAGTTTGGGTCATAATCTTTTATAGGGTGTTTGGCATTAATGTATTTTCTCTTATTGGTCCGCTTCATTGGTTAAGTTATGTAGGATCATGTTTAATTAGTGTGTTTGAGTTCATTTGAGTCAAAAATTTAGGTCTGCAATCACAGAAAATCAAAATCTTTTGTATCCATCGCCCTCAAACAGCTTAACTGTTCAGAATTTGGAAAGCAAATCTCTTGTTTCATGTTCAAAATCCATAGATAAAGCTTTTATTAACTTCTTCATTTCATTAATATAAACCAAGATCAGTTGAGAAATCTAGATCAAAGCTCAAAATAGTCAAACTTTTAGTGTTGCAAAAAGTCAGTAAAAGTTGCTTTCAGCCATCGCTTTTGAGCCAACTGCAAGAAATTTTGGTGAGCTCATTTTTTGGACTCATCAAGTGAAAATTGGTATTCTATAAACTTCAGTCGGTCTACTTCTGCTTGTCATGATTTTTATAGATTTTTGGAATTTTTTTATAAGCTTCTAACAAGCTCATCAACTTGGGCTTGTCTCCCCTGCAAGCAACTCGGTGAACTCACTTGAGATTTGCTCACTTCTTGCATCACTTGCACAGTGGCTCATAAGAGCTCACCTAGGTCTGCTTTTGGTACAAATACTCTCACCCAGGTCTTGTCCAATTTCCAATTGGTAGTTTTCCTTTTTAGCTTATATTCACTTGTGCATCACTAAAGTTAGCACCCTAGATCTGCTTTCTGTCAAAATCTCAAACATCAAATCAATTCTAAGTTGTGATTCCATTGTTGGTCTAGAATAGTTAAAACTCATTGAATTTTAGTTAAATTAGCTTATTTAGGCTTGTGTATGTTGGTAGCTTTTGGTGAGCTTTTTATTTAGAAAGTGCTTATTATTAAGATCACTTTCCACATCCACAGTTTCATAATCTTGTACACAAGCACCTGCTTTTATATTTTTCTCAGATTTAGAATATAATTTTAGAGTTTTCCTGAATTTTCCATATTTTTCTAAGTCATTTTGCTATTTTTCTGATTTTATTAGTTTTAAGCACTTTTTAATTAGCTTTTAATATAAAAAATTCAGAAAAGGGTAAAAAAAATAATTTTTCAATTTTATTAGGTTTAGATAAATATAAGAGAGTGAAAAGTAATTTTCCAGATTTTTCATAGTTTATTTGGTAATTTTTAGTAATTTAATTAGTTTTTAATAGTTTTTAATTCCTAGAAAATAGAAAAATAATCATAAAAATACAAAAATAGTTTTGAAAATTCTAGTTTGTTATTTTAGACTTTTCCAATTCATAATTTTATTTTTCTAGCTTTATTTCCTATTTTCTTGTATTTTAGGTAATTATTAAATAGTTAAAATAGTTTTTAATTAATAATAATTAGATAAATAGTTGTAAAAATAATTTTCTTTTTCTAAATATTTTCTTTTATCATTAGGATTGTTAAAATATCATTTTCATATTTTAGGATATATTTTAGGGTTAATATGTGTAAGTTTCACGTTTTTGTTTGTACGTCACGTAGTTTTAATTTCAGTTTTATAAAAACATAAAAATAAAAACATCATTTTAATTATAGTGATAGCGTTTATTTAATAGATTTTATCTTTCTAATTTCCTTTAATTTGCCTTTAAGCCGTTTTAATTTGTTGGCTTTTTCCGTAGTTAATATCATAATCTGATCCTTTTTCCGTTCAAACTCCTCGATCACTAAACGTTTGATAATCCATTGCATAGCTCGCTGGGACATAACGACCCGGGGAAACATTGTACTCCTCAGATCTTCATTGATTATTGCTTAGCAGTTTTAAGTCTGGTTACGGTCCGCCATTCACAAGTGGCACTTGCGTGATTAGCTTGACTGTTTGCAAGAGCGATCAAATTTTTACGCCATGCGGGATTGGCTTTGATCTATCTTCCGTTTTAGCAGATTAGTTGTTTGAATCCTCACTCATTTGTTTATATCATCCATCTCTGTATATATATATATCCATATTTTCTTCTAAAAATCCAAAAACCCAAAAACAACCAAAAAAAACGTATAAAAACAAAAATATTTTTCCTTTTGTTTCTATATATGTATCAAATAATAAAAATACAAAAAGAATCGTCGTTTTCTCTAATAATTAACAACTTAAAAGATTACCACCGCAAACCAAGGCAATGCACTACCTAATGGGGTGCGACCATAATAAGTTTCCGAACTAAAGATATAAAACTTGCCTTTGTGTCCTTGTGATTGGTGTACCTTTTTCAAAGAAGCCATTCATCTTGGATTATTGGTTAAGTTCACTGTTGTTTTGCCTCGATCTTGTGTTAATTGATGTTGTTGTGATATCGACGTTCCGAACTTAAAACCCATAAAGATTCTTCTTCTCACCCAAGTTTTATAAAACGTCTTCATAATTCTCATTCTCATCTGAAAGATTTTCATAATTCCATTTCTCCTTAACTCGAGGTCCTTAGAGTTACTGCGTCTAGTGTATCGCGATTCTTTTCGCTCGCAAGCTCGTAGACGTATTCTTAACAAAGAAAACGTATCCGACATATGCACGCGTTGAGCATCCCACCATGTTCTGAATCCAAGGGAAGGACCTCAAGTCCAACCCGATCCACATAATCCTCCCGATCTCCAACGATGGAGGAGCTTTGCCAACCACGATGAATGGACGGGCGGTCCAATTGCCCCTGGTCAACATCGAGGCCACGGATTTTGGACTTAAGCATCACATGATTCAACAAGTCCAAAGTTTTTGCCAATTTCACGGATCACCGGGTGAAGATGCCAACAAGCATCTTGACAAATTTCTCTTTATCTTCACCCAAAGTATGAAGCAAAATGGGGTCACCGATGACGCCTTTCGCTTATACCTCTTTCCTTATTCCTTGACGCTTCATGCCACCGCATGGTTTGATCGTCTTCCCAAGAACTCAATCCATAGTTTCGATGAAATGATCTCCAAGTTCTTGGCGAAATATTTTCCACCGTCGATGGTGACGACACTAAGGAATGAAATCAACTTTAGGCAACTTCCCGACGAGTCCTTATTCGAGGCATGGGAACGCTATAAGCTTTCAATTGACCGATGTCCGAACCACAACATGTTGCTTGTCACCCAAATAGATACATTCTATAACGGGTTAACACTGAGACATCGTGACACAATCAATGATGCTGCCGGTGGTACCTTTATGAAAAGGCGACCCGAAGAGTGCTATGATCTCATCGAAAAATATGACGCCCACCACAATTATTGGGATTTCTCCACAGAGGAAGTGAGTGCGAGATCCACCACCCTTCCATCTTCTGGAGTTCACCACTCTCAACAAAAGTTGAAGAGATATCGCCGCCATGCTTAAAATGAATCACACAAATGCTAATCAACAAGTTAATGCCGTGAACAAGAGTTGTGAGACTTGTGGTGGTCCACATCCTTATTTTGAGTGTCCACCTCCTGGTTTCACTCAAGAGAGCGTATATGCTGCTCAAGGTTCCTACAATTTGGGGGGTAACTCCTACCAACCGCAAGGGGACCGTAGCCTTCTAAGCTATCGTTCTAACAATTACCTTGGACCACCTGGGTTTAATCAAAATCGTAACAATCAAAAAGAAATAATCAGTTTAATCAGAATCAGAATCGGAATTTTCAAAATCAAGGTTCTCAAAATCAAGGGAACTATAATCAAAACCGATTCCACGCTCCACAACAAAATGTTCAAGCTCCACCTCCACAAGCTTCTATTGACATTGTTAGTTATATCAAAAACAATGAAGCTAAGATGGTGTCCATGCAAAATCAGATTACCTCTATGAGGAATGATTTTACATCTGAGATTAGAACAACTAGTAGCAAGATTGATAAGCAAAATAGCAAGATCGATAGCGTGCTTGCTCTTCTCATGAGTCAAAACAATCAAGCTTCAACTTCAGGATCTCTTCCAAGTAACACCATTCCCAACCCTAAGGGAGAGTTGAATGCTATTACCACTCGTAGTGGTAAGATGCTTATGGACCTATGACTCCAATGCCCCCTCCACCTGTGGCAATGAGTCAAGTTACCAAGGATACAACGGACGAGGTGTATATCTCAAGCCCACTTAAGTACCAGCACAAGTCCAACCTTCGGTCGACTTACCTCCAATTCTGGAACCCGTTGTTCCGATGACCAATCCTAAGCCTTCACTTCCTTATCCTTCAAGGCTTAATGATCAAAAGGCCCGCGACAAAACTAATCAACAAATGGAAAAGCTTATCCAAATCTTTCAAGATTTGCACTTCGAGATTAGTTTAGCGGACGCTCTTCTTCTTATGCCCAAATTCGGTCCAACAATCAAAAGTCTCAAGTGACTAACAAGGAAAAGATTTCGAATTGCTAAAACTTTTGAATGAGAATTGTTCGGCGGTTATCCTCAAAAAGCTTCCCGAAAAGCTAGGAGACCCCGGGAAATTCCTCATCCCATGTGATTTTCAAGGATTAGTTCAATGCTCCGCTTTGGCCGATCTTGGCGCAAGCATTAACTTAATGCCAAACTCCCTGTGGAAGAAGCTTTCATTACCTCCGCTTACCCCACCACGTGTATGGTCCTTGAGCTTGCCGACGCACGAGTTCTCATCCGTTAGGTATAGCCGAGGACGCTTGTGTGAAAGTTGGAGATTTCCATTTCCCCGCCGACTTTGTTGTTGTTGAATTTGATCGCGATCCACAGTACCTCATCCTTGGGAGGTGCTTCTTGAAAGCGAATTAGATGCATTGTCGGCGTTGATAAGGGAAATCACTTTGAGGTCAAACAAGGAAACCGTTACCTTCAACCTCGATCAAGTTACGAGATATTCCCCTAGTTATGAAGACACTTAGTCAACATGATTGATGTCATTGACATTGTGTTGGAGGAATATTCTCAAGAACTTCTTGGATTCTCAGTGGCAATCCCAGCGGTTGATCCCATCGTTGCTCTCTCTTCCCACATCCCTCACTCCGTTTGAGGAAGTAACTCTATTCGGAAGAGATTGACATATTTGTCTAGTGATTGATTTCATGGGAAATTGATCATACCTATTGTGTCGAGGAGATATTCTTCTCATCCGAAGTTGCTCAATGATGATCCTCATCACTCCCTCCTCGAGAACTTCATAAGAGGGAAATCAAAGCGATTGAAAAATGCAGATGATCCTCCGGTCGAACTAAGGACTTACCACCTCATCTCAGTATGCATTTTGGAGGTGACAATAAATCACCGTCATTATTGCTAAAGACTTGAGTGAGGATGAAAAAAGGCTCTACGTAAAGGTTTTGAAGTCACACAAGCGAGCCATGCGGCTTGGAAACTCCGACATCGGGGGTTGACCGATTTTGTACTCACAAAATTCTCTGGAAGATGACTCCAAACCGGTTCAACACCAAGAAGGGTGAATCCTAAAATTCGGAGGTCATCAAAGCGGAAGTCATAAAACTTCCGATGCCGGATTGATTTACCCTATCCGGATAGTCCTTGCAGGTGAGCCCGTTCATTTCCGAAGGTGGCATTACTGTGTTGAAAATGATGAAAGCGAGTTGATTTACTTTCGATTGGTTCGCAGGGATGGCGTGTTTGCATTGACTATCGAAAGTTAAATGAAGCCACCCGTAAAGACCACTTTCCACACCTTTCATGGATCAAATGCTTGAAATTAGCGGAAAGCGAATACTCTTTATTTTCTCGATGGTTTTCGGGTTACTTCGGATACCCATTGACCCCCAAGATCAAGAAAAGACCACATTCACGTGTCCTTATGGAACATTTGCTTCTAGAAGCGCGCGCCTTTTGGCTTACAGTCTCGGTACATTCCAAAAGGTGTATGATGGCCATTTTCCATGACATGATCGAAAAGACTATGGAAGTCTTTATGGATGATTTTTAGGTCTTTGGGGATTCTTTCCAAACTGTGCCTCTCCCATTTGGACAAAATGCTGAGCGTTGTGAAAACACGAACCTTTGTCTAAATTGGGAAAAATGTCACTTTATGGTCAAAGAAGGAATTGTCCTCGGCCATAAAATCTCTAAGAAAGGGATTGAGGTGGACAAAGCCAAAGTTGATGTTATTTCAAAGCTACCTCCTCCACTACATCAAAGGTTAGAAGTTTCCTTGGTCATCCGGTTTTCTCGTCGTTTCATTCAAGATTTCTCGAAAATATCCCGGCCTATGACCGACTTCGAAAAGACACTCCTTTCGTCTTCTACAGTGGAGTGCATTGAAGCGTTCCAAACTCTTAAAAAGAAACTCATTGAATCACCAATTCTTGTTGCCCCCGATTGGAACCTACCATTCGAGCTTATAATGCGCCAGTAGTTTGCCATAGGTGGGTCTTGGGGCAGCGCAAAGGCTAAACATTTCCGGCTATACACTATGCTAGCAAAACTTTGAGCGAAGCTCAAAGCACATTACACCACTCGGGAGAAAGAATTACTAGCGGTGGTGTATGCTTTTCAAGTTCGGCCATACTTGATCTTGTCCAAAAGCATAGTGTATACGGATCACTCTGCCCTCAAATATCTTCTTGCTAAGCAAGATGCAAGCAAGATTGATCCGATGGGTTCTCCTCCTACAAAGATATCACCATTCGTGATAAAAGGAGGCGAGAGAACCTAGCGGTGACCATCTTTCCCGTCTTGAAAATCCTCATCAAAATTGCTTTCGAGAAAAAGGAGATAAGCGGCGTTTCCTCTCGAGACACTTATATGGTATTATATTGAGATTCTAATAGTACCCCATGGTTTTATTTTTGCAACTATCATGGGAAACTTTGTTGTGAAAGGATGTTCCGTTGTTAAAAACAAATTCTTTAAAGATGTTAAGCATTCTTAGGGGCGACTACTTGTTTAAGGTTGTCTTGCGGATCAAGTCATCCGACGGGTGTGTTCACCCAAGCGGATATTCTCAAGCTTGTCATCATGGACCCACGGGGGGACATAATGGCCCGAACTACACGCCCGAAGGTGTTTGATTACGTTTCTATTGGCCCACAATTTACAAAGATGCCCTGACCTCGTCCAAATCTTGCGACTCTTGCCAGCGTCGTGGTAACATCTCAAAAGAGATGAAATGCCTCAAAATGCCATTCAAGTGTCGCGAGATATTTGGCGTATGGGGCATTGACTTTATGGGGCGTTCCCGTCTTCTCGAGGAACAAAGTATATACTCGTGTGATCGATTACTTGTCTAAATGGGTGGAGGCGGCTACCTACCAACGGCCTTGAGTAGTAGTTGTAATCTCTTTGCCCGTTTTGGAACTCCTCGTGCCATCATTAGTGATGCATGTTTTTACACTTTTGCAACCAATTCGCAAAAGTAATGCTTAAGTCTGGTGTCACCCACCGTCTCTCTCAAATACCCACGGCTAGTGGGCAAGTGGAAGTTCGAACCGTGTGGTTTGAAAAGAATCTTGGAAGGGGCCGTAGGTGAAAATCGTGCCTCTTGGTGGGACAAACTTGAAGAGATGCACTTTGGGCCTTCCGTGCAGCTTATAAAACACCCATAAGTTGTACTCCTTAAGCTTCGTGTATGGAAAGGCGTGTCATGTCTCCGTCGGGCGGGCACAAGCCTGTGGGCCTTGAAGCATGCAAATTTCAACCTCAGTCTTGGGTGATCATCGGAAAGTTCAACTCAGCGAATTAAATGAACTCGTGATCAAGCCTCTGAGAACTCTTTGATCTACAAAGAAAAAGAAAAAGATCCATGACTCAAAGATTAAGAGCAACGTTTTTCAAGCGTTGGTGGTAAGTCCTTCTTTTTAATTCTAGATTGAAGATCTTCTCGGGAAACAAGACCCGTTGACGATTGGTCCATTCACCATTACCAAAGTGTTTCCATATGCCAGTGAGTTATCTCAAATAGGCCAGGCCAAACTTCAAAGTGAATGGACCGCAGTTGAAGCACTATTTTGGAGAGGACATTCCCCTGTGGTTGCCAGGATTTACAAACTTTCCCATGAACCAATGAATCAGGGATCGAGTCAGCTAGCGACTTAGAATCAAAAGCAATAGCACACTATATGGGTTTTCACCATTACTTCTGACTTCTTTTATATTTACCCTAGTGGGGGGTTACCCACATGTTGTGTAAGTAAAGTTCAAAATCTTCTTTCTAAATAATGGCCGTAGTATTTCCCTTGTCCGTTCTTTGTTTGGGCATATAGCCGTGTACTTTGAATATTGAGGCAATATTCATTTCTAAGTGTGGGGAAATTCGTAATTTTATCATATATTATCCACAATTCCCGTTTTGGCCAAAATTTTTTTTTGGAGTAAGTGTTACACTTTCTCATTTGGTTATCATCCGCCATATACTTAAGACAAAAGGATTAGCTAATCGAGATAAGCGGCTCTTGGTAAAGATTTCTCAAATCGTTTATAGCTTACACAATTTGCCCAAAATTGTATGGTTCTCAACTTCACCATATCCTAAAAAGTGAAGAAGAAGATTATGGCTTGTATAAGGTGTGGCATTGGAAAATCCATAATTGTATTAGGCTCACCAAAGATAATATTGATAATTTATCTAAGTTGGCTAGTCGAGAATGGGACCGCTTTAAGAAGACAAATCAAATCGTTGATTGAAATTTGGTGGTTTGCTCAAAATCCATAGTTATGATTATTACCATGGTTCTTACTTGGCGTGGAAACATTTGGCTACTCCAGAAGTAATGGCTTTTGGTAAAGAGTTTAAAATCCATTATGTTTTCTCAAATCATTTCTAGGGACTAGCAATGCTCTGATGTGGGGATTGATGAGTGTGTAAATACTGCATCATTTTTTACAAAATAGCTGCAAAATCATCTGGAAAACTGAAACATCAAAATGATCAAAATATCACAAATCAGTGTTTTATGTGTTTTAAATGCAAAAATATCAAATTCAGATGAAAAACATATCAAATTTGCAAAATTGGCGTTTTAATCCCCGTGTTTTCAAAAGTTGTCAAAAAGCAGGTCCACTGGCACATAATTTCAAAGTAAAGTCACCAAAGGTCCTTTTAAAATCAAAAGTTGTCAAATTTAGTCCTTTGGTGAAAAATATAAAAAGATTGAGAAAATTACAAAAATGGTCCTCCAAGTTTGAAAATTGGCAGTTTAGTCCACGGAAAATGTGAAATGGCAAGTTTAGTCCTTGTACTTTGTGAGATTGTGGGTTTTAGTCCTTGGAGAAACTTTTTCAGAATTGGCAGCCTAGGTCCTTGAAGTTTGGAAGTTACACATATGGTCCACTATATTTATAAGCCTCATTTTTGGACCTTTCACCATTTTGGACCCCAGTCGTTAGCAACATTGTGAACCTTGGTATTATTAACTTGATCAAATGTATTTGACTTTCACCCATAAAACCATGAAAGTCTTCTTCATCTCAAACTGCTGCAACACCCAGGTAATCCCATCCCTCCTCCATGTTCCCGGCTCCCGCGACTAACATCCGAGCTTCATTAATTGCTTCTAACCCCTACATCAACCCAATGGAGTGAGAAAGAAAATGGGCGTAAAATGGATTTGAATGGTTGGGATTATTTCCAAGCCATCCAATGGCTGAGATTGATGGGAAAAGATTCGGAGGAGAGAAGCAAAGAGTTTTGGGTTATAAAAAGAAGGCAAAAGGAAGCAAAAAGGAGTCTTGTAGTTTTTATTTTATTTCTTATGTCGTTTTTTTATGTTAAGTCTTTCAATTCAGTATTAAGCTTGTAATGTTTTGTTAAATTGTATCAACTTTAAGTATTTAAAGGTATTGGAAACTCATTCAAGTAAAAAATTCATTTATGTTTACATGTGATCTTATTTGTCCTTTGTGAAATTATCAAAGTCAAAATATCATTCAAAAGCTTTATCATACTGTTTCTCTCAGTTTAAATAAGCTGATAGGCTTATAAGACCCTTTACAAGGCTCACATTTAAGTCTCACTCATTTAGATCTTGGTCAACAAAAGTCAAACAAGGTCAAAAAATGGAATGAAGAATGAAATGATGGGTTGATGCAGTGGATTGGGTTGGTTTTGATTCATTTGGGTTGAAGTTTAGGTTAGTAGTTCTCTGGTTCTTGGAATCAAGCCCACGGTGTATAGGACTTTTGTAAGTCATTTTCAAGTTTTTTATGCATACTCAGTGATTGTAGTTAAAAACGGTTCCTATCTGTTCTAATAGTTGTATTTAGGTTACATTAGCTTAGTTTGATCATTGTTGTTAGTTGGATCATTGTTTGGATCAAGTTTGGGTCATAATCTGTTACTATAGGGGTGTTTGGCATTAATGTATTTTCTGTCTTATTGATTACGCTTTCATTGGTTTAAGTTATGTAGGATCATGTTTAATTAGTGTGTTTGAGTTCATTTGAGTCAAAAATTTGGAGTCTGCAATCCACTGAAAGTCAAAATCTTTTTGTATCCAGCTAAACAGTTAAGCTGTAAATTTGGAAAAGCAAATCTCTTGTTTCATGTTCAAAATCCATAGATAAAGCTTTTAGTAACTTCATTTCATTAATATAAACCAAGATCAGTTGAGAAATCTAGATCAAAGCTCAATATAGTCAAACTTTTAGTTGTTTGCAAAAAGTCAAAAGTTGCTCAGTTCTGTTTTGAGCCAAGCTGCAAGAAATTTTGGTGAGCTCATTTTTGGACTCATCAAGTGAAAATGGAATTCTATAAACTTCGGTGGTCTACTTTGTTTGTCATTTTTTATAAGCTTCTAACAAGCTCATCAACTTGGCTTCTCCTGCTCTTGAACTCAGTGAATCTTGAGATTTGCTCGGTTCTTGCATCACTTGCCGGGGCTCATAAAGCTCACCTAGGTCGCTTTTGGTACAACACTCTCACACCCAGGTCTTGTCCAATTTCCAATTGGTAGTTTTCCTTTTTAGCTTATATTCAAGCTTGTGCATAGAGCTTAAAGTTAGCACCCTAGATGCATTTTCGTCAAAATCTCAAACATCAAATCTGTCCTAAGTTGATTATTTGGTCTAGCTTGTTAAAACTCATTTGATTTTAGTTAAATTAGCTTATTTAGGCTTTTGTATCAGTTTGGTAGCTTTTGGTGAGCTTTTGGCTTATTTAAGTGCTTATTATTAAGATCATTCCACATCAGTTTCATAATCTTGTACACAAGCACTGTTTTTTATATTTTTTCAGATTTAGAATATAATTTTAGAGTTTTCCTGAATTTTTCATATTTTTTCTAAGTCATTTTGCTATTTTTCTTGATTTTTATTAGTTTTAAGCACTTTTAATTAGCTTTTATATAAAAAATTGAGGAAAAGGGTAAAAAATAATTTTTCAATTTTATTAGGTTTAGATAAATATAAGAAGTGAAAAAGTAATTTTCCAGATTTTTCATAGTTTATTTGGTAATTTTTAGTAATTTAATTAGGTTTTAATAGTTTAAAATTCCTAGAAAATAGAAAAATAATCAGAAAAATACAAAAATAGTTTTGAAAATTCTAGTTTGTTATTTTAGACTTTTCCAATTCATAATTTTATTTTTCTAGCTTTATTTCCTATTTTCTTGTATTTTAGGTAATTATTAAATAGTTAAAATAGTTTTTAATTAATAATAATTAGATAAATAGTTGTAAAAATAATTTTCTTTTTCTAAATATTTTCTTTTATCATTAGGATTGTTAAAATATCATTTTCATATTTTTTAGGGTTAATATTGTGTAAGTTTCGTTTTGTTTGTATCGGCGTAGTTTTAATTTCAGTTTTATAAAAACATAAAAATAAAAACATCATTTTAATTATAGTGATAGCGTTTATTTAATAGATTTTATCTTTCTAATTTCCTTTAATTTGCCTTTAAGCCGTTTTAATTTGTTGGCTTTTTCCGTAGTTAATATCATAATCGATCCTTTTTCGGTTCAAACTCTCGATCACTTAAGCGTTTGATAATCCATTGCATAGCTTCACTTGGGACATATAACTGACGAAACATTTACTCCTCCTGGATCTTCATTGATTTGATGCTTAGCGGTTTTAAATTTGAGTTCACGGTTATTCGCCATTCACAAGTGGCGGGCTTTAAGTGATTAAGCTTACATTTTGGTAGCATCCCAAACCCCTCTCCACCTCTTGTCAATGGCGAGATTATAGAAAGTGAAGCTATAGTAGAAAAAGATAAGTGAAGAAGAAGAACCTCTAAGTGATGAAATAATAAACATTAAAAGTCAAAGATCACCCCGTAGATAAAGTCATAGGAAAACTAAGCGAACAAACGGTCTCAAGTTCAAAACCAAAGTAGCTTGTTTTGTTTCGTTTCAACCTTAGAACCTAAGAATACACAAGAAGCCATAAAAGATGAAAGTTGGGTAATGGCTATGCAAGAAGAACTAAATCAATTTGTTTCTAATGATGTTTGGACACTTGTCCCTCCACCTAGTAATCAAACCATAATAGGAACCAAATGGGTTTATAAAAACAAATTAGATGCAAACGGAGTAGTGTCTAGGAACAAGGCTAGACTCGTTGCTCAAAGGGTATAACCAACAAGAGGGAATAGACTTTGATGAGACCTCGCCCGTTAGCTAGATTAGAGTCTATAAGAATACTTCTTGCGTATGCTTGTGCTAATGATCTAAAGCTTTATCAAATGGATGTCAAAAGCGCTTTTCTTAATGGTTTCATAAATGAAGATATATATGTAGCTCAACCTCCGGGCTTCATTGATTTTGAAAAACCCAAACATGTGTATAAATTAAATAAAGCCCTTTATGGTCTTAAACAAGCTCCAAAAGCTTGGTATGATAGACTCAAGTCATTTCTAGTTAAACACAACTACACCATGGGGTTAGTTGACAACACACTTTTACTAAGAAAAGAGAGTCACATATAATCATAGTACAAATATATGTAGATGATATATATATTCGGATCCACTTGTCAAGACATGTGTGATGATTGCTCTAAAATCATGCATGACGAGTTCGAGATGAGTATGATGGGAGAACTTAGTTTCTTTCTTGGTCTACAAATAAAACAAGTAGAAGATGGTATCTTTTTCAATCAATCTAAATACATCAAGGAGATGTTAAAGAAATTCGGTCTAGAAGAGTCAAAACCAATTAGGACTCCAATGTCATCCGACACCAAACTCACAAAAGAGGAAGACGGAGAATCCGTAGATAATACTAAATATAGGTGGCATGATAGGTAGCCTTCTCTACCTCAAGTGAGGCGGATATCATGTTTAGTGTTTGCTTATGTGCTAGGTTTCAAGAAGACCCCAACATATCACACCTAGAAGTAGTAAAAGGATATTTAGATATATTAAAGGTACAACACAATTAGGATTATGGTATCCTAAGGGCACGGGAGTAGAAACAATTGTATATGCGGGTCTGTCCATGCGGTGATTACGTTGATAGAAAAATTACAAGTGGGGTATGTACTTTTATGGGATGTTGTTTAACATCTTGGTTTCTAAGAAACAAACGGCACTTGCAATATCAACAACCGAAGAATGCGTCTCGCCCGGAAGCATGCCAACAAGCACTATGGATGAAACAAGCGTTAGTAGACTTCGACATCCATCTAAGCGACATAGCCATCCTATGTGACAACAAAGGTGCAATCAACTTAAGCAAGAATCGTGTGCATTCTGCACAAAGCATATAGAGATTCGTCATCACTTCCTCAGAGACAATGTTCAAAAAGGGAACATCTCTATTGAGAAGGTAGCATCCGAAGACAACATAGCCGGCGTCCTCACCAAACCGTTGAAGCGGGAACAATTCAACCTACTTCGTCTTGGTCTAGGTCTAATGGAACAAGCGTGTAACTTATTTGACTCTACAAGGTATGTAAACACTAGCCTTCTTCTTTTCGAGTCTAGGATTTCTATTTCACGCTCAACTCACAAACAATACGAGAATTTTCAAAACCAAGATGAGTTTTCCACTTATAGCTTTCTTATTTTTCATATACATTTTCAAAAAACCTACTTTCACAATGTTTTCTAAAAGGATGATACCTTCCAGTATCAATTTCACAAAAGCAATTTCTCACGTCTAGGACAAATCGCTTTTCATTATTAATACAAAGTAAAACCCGTTTTCATTGCATCTCATGTCTTTTGAATGCTAAAGGGGACACATAACTAATATGTGTTTTCCGGTACATTCATTTAAGCAACAATGAATTAGGAGCATTGATAACACAAAATTACGTACTCATGTACTAAATATGTGTTTTCGAGTTATCTCAATAGGATGGTTTTACACTTCTAGTTTATTTTTATTTTTTAGGAGTGAGATAACCGAAACTCCAAATAGTTTGCATATAGGCACACACTAGGCAAAAATGTTTCTAAAAAGGAAAATTTTTGCTTTGCTGAATCAGGACACGGATCCCGCCTTTATGCTAGACGGATCCCTCAAGGGAAGGACGTAGCGGAAACTATTTTCAACTTCTATTTTCACTTTGGATAAAAATCCACATTTGTTTCATTTTGGGGTATGCTCTTTAATGCTTGTGTTCTCATGATCACATGCCTTAAATTCATATCTAATCATTAGATTTTAATCCATATTTTGGGTCAAGCATTCATTACAATGCTTTGTTTTCTATATATAACTCCCAAATGCTTGCATACTTCATATCCTTCTCACAAACACACTTCATCATGTCATCCAAAAACCCTTTAGGAGAATCATCTAGTACAAAAAATCATGATATCCAAACCTTTGTACTTCCACCATCAAAATACCACATCAAATGCTAGGATATCCGCATGGATTAGTATCGATCTTGTTGTTTAGCAAAACCAACCTCAAATGGTTCATCCTCAACAAATAACTCACCACAAGATGCTTCCATTATAGCACCTCCCTCATCACCAACAAGTACACCAACTTTATCACCACCTAAAATAACTCTTTTGGAACTCCTTAAGGCTCCAACAAGATCTAACCAACCTAAAAAAGGAATTAGTCTTTTCAACACCCCTCACATCTCCAAATACTATATTTCAAGATCTTGAAACAACACCACCATTAGCTCCCATCACATTACAAGAACATCTAGGTTCTTTTTCACCACCATTTACAAACATTCAGGATATTGATCCATATTTTCCTATTTTTCCACCACAACTTCCAATAACTCAAATCAAAACACCCGGGAAAACTTCCGCACTCACCAACCATCATTTACATTGTGAACATTGCCAATCCACTAGGGAATTGCAATAGAAGTTAGGGAAGAAATGCGTTTCATACTCGACCTCATCCGTTGCATCAATACCATTACTCATCAAAACCTCCATCCATAACCTTATGTAAGCATGGAAGGAATCACTACTACTATTTTCTACTTTTAGTATTATTTTTTTTAGGTCATTTTCAAGAACAAGTCTTGTTCTTATTTTTACATGCTTGTAAGTGGCATACATACCACTACAATTTGTTGTTTTATTACAAGGCCTTGTATACATACCTTGGCTCCCAATCTTGATTCTCGGCAACCACAAGATTATATAAGCATGTTACTAACCTTTCTTTTGTAGGATTTTATTGTTTTTCTTCCTTGGCGCCCCAAACAAGGGGGCCCCGTCAAGTAGGGAGTTAGAAGTTTGTTTATTTCTTCAGGGTTAACTTTTGTTTGACAAAAAGGGAGAAGAAGTAAAACTTAGGGCTTTCAAAACTTGCATCTATTCTTAAGTTTTACTCATCATAACATTATGTTTTGTCATAAACAAAAAGGGGGATTAATGCAAATAAGCAGTAAAAGCGTTTATTAATATTTTGCGATCTTTTTGTGTTTTGTTGATAACAAATGTAATGTTATCTTAAGTATAATTATAAGGATACATGTTATTTTTGAAAAGCATTTACATATAGCCATTTAAATACAAAATGTAATAAAATTAGCATTTGTTGTAATAGTTTATTAGGATAGGTAAAAACAATAACCCATGGACCATAACCCATGGATCTACTTATACCAAAGAGACTTGATACAATGTATACTTAGATACATTGAATAAAAACCATGGACCAACCCATATGACCTATAACCAAAAACCCATGGGCAAAGAGGCGTACCGGATCCCTAGGATTACACTAGAGCGGATCCAAGTGGAAGGGATCCGTGGAGACAGAAGGAGAAATTTTCCTATAAATAGAGAGCCATTTCTTCATTCTAACTCACCCCTCTTCTTACTAAATCTCATAGACACTCTCATTCT
Source organism: Chrysanthemum makinoi (assembly GCA_910596185.1). Taxonomy (NCBI): domain Eukaryota; kingdom Viridiplantae; phylum Streptophyta; class Magnoliopsida; order Asterales; family Asteraceae; genus Chrysanthemum; species Chrysanthemum makinoi. Next base: position 297,082,042 of record OU343221.1, read on the forward strand.
CTTCTAACATATAGATCACTTGATCTAGAGTTGTTCTTCTTTCTTTCTATTGTGATCCTCATATAGGTCCTTCTCTAAGTGAGATCCGAGGCATTTACAAGTCATCCAAGCAGGGGTCCTTGATTGATTTGTCACTCCATAAGATTTACATGGCGAAGATCTTGTATTTGATATTTCACATATTTGTTGTGTAATAGTTGTGTTGGTTTTAGTCCACGTGCTGGACTCGGTATCTAGCTTTGTACGAGAAAAAGTGTAAGCAACGTTGTGAAACTTCTCCCAAGTGAAGGGAGTTTGTTGACATAGTGCTTGAACTCGAGTAGGTGACTCGGGGAGTGGAGTAGGGCAAGGAAGGTGACCTTGTTGCCGAACCACTATAAATCGGTTGTGTCTTTTCTATCCCTTAACTTTATTTATTTGCTTGCATTATAATTAGATCTATACGTTCTCAACATCCATACGATTTCACATAATATCGAATCTAAAGTTTTTGAAATCAACTTAAAATAAGCAAAACTATTCAACCCCCCCCCCCTTTTAGTTTTACACATATATATACAACAACAACAAACCCAATCCCGCTGGGGCAGGGTATGGCAGAGGTAAAATGTAGACAGATCATACCCTACCCGGGTTGGGCAAGTAGGGAGGCGCTTCAATGAGACCTCCGGCAGAAGTCACCCAGGATGTCTTGAATTAGAAAAGAAGAGAGATGAGAGCAAAAGCGGGAAACAACAAGCGAGAAGGAAAAGATAGCATGCAAAAACAAACCGTAGCGCCCAACAAGCACGGCATATGAAGCCAAAATGAAACGAAAAGAAAGGCACCTTGGTACATACGCAAAGGTCAAACAAAAAGTCAAGGACTTGCTGGAGCTTGTGCAAATAGCGGACAAACCTAAAGGCAACCGAGCAAAGCAAAACAAAAGCGCCTTAGGGGCTAAAACAAAGCGAGAGCAAAAAGAGGCGCAGAAACCACAACGAAAGGCAAGAAAAACGAGCAAACAAAAGGGGCAACAGGACAAAGTAGTAAACAAAAGGGGCAACACAGAACAAAGTAAACAACGCGGGCCTAAAAACTCTGGAAGAGCAAAAAAAGCATAGGAACAAGAAAGGCGACAAAAGAGCGCCAAAAGCCCTACTTACTAAAGCACACTAAAACCCTACAAAGCTCTTAGTCTAATCAACAAGGCTGAACTACTGGGATCAATTCTATCTCTCCACGCCTTCTTATGCGAGATCATGTCCTCGGACAAGGAGAAGCTCCCTTCAAGTCGAGCTTAATTCTATCTTCCCACGAGTTTGGGTCTATCCCGCTTACCACGCCATACAATGACTCTTTTCCTTTGATGTTAACATCACTTTTACATCACCAATGTTGTCTTATGATTTCGGGGCAGACGGATCCACTCTATTTTTGCCTAGGCGGATCCTCTCGAGAAGGCAGTGGGATCCGTGCAGAGGAAGACTAGTTTTCTACTAGCAGGGTCTTATTTGTAGGAAATTATGCATTATATACTTGTTTCTCTAACGTTTGTTTTCTAGATTTTCAATATACACTAGAATACTTTGACACCCTAAGCTAGGGGGAGTTTCTGCGTGTCAAGCGATACATACAAAATCATTTGCAATATATTTCATATTTACGTTACATGGTCCACTTTGCAAAGTTGCAATCATGAGGGGAGCATTATCGTCACAGGCGAAACCATTTGCAAACACACTTGCAATACACATTGGCTTAGTAGTTTTCTTACTTGGCCTGCTTAAAGGGATGGACTCGTCAAGGGGAGTTAGGCGAACTCTTCACGAATCCTTGTCTCTAAATTTTTTAATTAATTCTTATTACATGTCTTTCTTAAAACAATGTATTTAGTTTCTTTTTTCGGCCGCTCTTTTTATTTAGATAAAAGGGAGAGAAAAGAGTAAAACTCAATTCAAACCTTTACAAATTTTAGTTTTCCTTAAAATAATTTTTATGTTTTGTATCAACAAAGGGGGAGATTGTTAATACAAATAAAAGTAAGTAAGCGTTTGTATATTTCACGATATTCTAATGTTTTGTCGATAAACGTAAAATCATTTAACAAAACAAATAAAATACGTAAATGGTTTGAGCCAATAGTTTACTAAGACACTTACGTTTTCACATAAAATACTAAACAAGCAAAAGTGGTTTTATGATATAGTAATACATATGTACAACAACTAGTGTTTACATATTGGGTAAATATATACATAACTAGTATGTATTATAATGGGTAATACAATGGGTAGAAGTTTAAGTATTTGACCCATTGACTAAATACATTGAATGTAGTTGGATAAAACCAGAAGTCCATGACCGGCACCCATGGAGCATAACCCGCGCCCATTGCATGACATCATGCATAAGCCATAAATGGATATTATCATGACCATGGTTTTAACACATGACCCATGAACCAAAAACCCATGGGCAAGAGGAGAGTCCGGATCCCCAGGATTACATTGGGCGGATCCCTCAAGGGAGAGGATCCGTGGATCATCAACGATAGCTAAATTTCTTATAAATAGAGCCATTTCTTCATTTTGGGTTTGCTCCAGCACGTACTTTCTCCAAGTATTGCCAACCTTCTAACCTCAGATCTAAGGATCTCTATGTACTTTGTGTTTTGTTTTGTTGTGATTCTCTAGTTCCTCTTAAGGTGAGATCACCACTCTTGAAGTCGAGCAGAGCTCAAGTCCATGAGTTGCCATGCTTAAATCATCATCAAGACTCTGAGAGTTCTGTTGATAGTTCTTTCTTCCTTCGTAGAAGTGTTGTATCAAAGGCATTAGTAGGATGCAAAAAGTCAAGGCAGAAAGCATTGGTAGTGAAAGGTGCTTGCGCAGTCAAGGCATTAGTAAGTATGCCAAAGGAGTCAAGAAGAAGGAATTAGTAGAGAAGGTTCCAAGCGTTAGGTATCAGGGCATTAGTGAAGGATTCCTAGAAATTAAGTCGTGGCATTTTGAAGATGCCAAGGGTGTATGTCGATGAGGTGCATCGATATACAAATAGAGATGGTACGTATCCAAGGATATTGATTATCATTGATGGCGTTGTAATAAGGATTGGGTCTCCTTTGGGTTAGGTGTTGTGTAGTGTTGGGTAGTAGTTCCTCTATTGTAATGGAATCGGTGTTAGCCTAGTGGATAAAGGGTAAGCTGACGTTGTGATAGGTGTGGTTCTACGTAGGAAGAACGGTGTCTAACCTATGGGAAAAGAGTAACGACATTGTAGTAGGGACAAAGGGTCCTGTATGGCTACCACTATAAACGCACAATTAGCCGTGGATTATGTAGCTCAAACTCTTTATCTTTCATTTACACATTTATATATCTATCTATAAGTCAACATACATCTAAATAGATTGACATAAGTCAATCTAAATAACAAACAAAGTTTTAATCTGTTAAAATCGAAAAATTTCCTGCAAAACATCCATTATGACTCGATACAAGCATTTGACTCGAACAAACACACATGTATATCTTTAAATAATTGTAATTCTCATGTTCACGCTTTTGAAAACGTGTAATCCTCCCTACACTTATCCCTTATGTAAAATACCTTTATATGTTATTAAGACGAGGTTAAAGACAAAATAAAGCATTTTTACAAATTCAAACATGAGAATAAACAATCAATAAAAGATATACGACACACAAATAAAAAATGAAAAACAAATACACATGGGTTGCCTCCCAAGAAGCGCTTGTTTTGTTCGAGTCACGAGCCTGACTCTACCCTTATTTAATAAGGGGAATTTTCCTACACTTAAGCTTAAGTGTAGGTGATAGTAGCTTATACACACCCTTAGGGTGGAAATTTGCTACGGAGGAGAGATGGGTGATTATATGCTCAAAGGAGTGCTCAATTCATTATAACGTTACTAAGTCTATTTGGTGTAGCGGGTGAATCAAGTCTCTCCTAAAATGGATCATCTTCTATCAACTTCAAAAGATTCTTAGTTAAGGATCCATCTTGACCTAATAAAACCGGTTTAAACCCATAATGTTTCTTGTTATCAACCATGAATGGGTGATAGAAGTGTGTAAGGTCATGGTTACCTATATTAGCTTCCACTCTACATGGCCTAGATTCTACCACTTTTATCAAGCAACTACCCGGATTATTTATTTTGATGGGTGGATTGGGGCCTAATTCAATTCCAAGATTCACATCTAAAGACGGAAAATAGGGTAAGGTTTTTGGTTGAGGCTCCGTTTATCAAAATTAGAACTTCCCTAGACTAAGAGAGAGGTTATGACAACAAGCATCTAAACCTACATTCTCTAGTGGCGTTTGGTCCAAATGTTCTATATCAGTCGGGGTTCCTATAGTCTTTCTACTTCTCCGGGTAAGTTATAGGCGATGTGTGTTCCTCAAATGATGGTAGGGCTTGTGGGCTTGGAGTTTCCACCTCATTCTCCATTATATCTAGATCTCCTAAAAGATCATCATGTGTTTTAGTATGATCTAACCCAAATACACTCCTAAGTATCTCAAATCCTGTTTTAGCCATTTCAAATTCTTGGTCCGATTCATAAGAATCATTCTCAAAAATTTGATCACTATGTTCTATTTGACTAAAGGATTCCTCACGCGTGTCATATGTTTTGGTGAAATCTATCCCACGCATGCAACTAGGGAGTTCAACTATAACCATCTCACAATCTTGTTCGGTTTAGGTTCCATGTTCTTAAAAACTAGGTCTTTTTGATCATGATGCCTAAGGTTAGATAAATCCTCCTTATCCATTTCCTCAAGTTGTAACAACTGATGGTTTATGCTTAGGAGGCTTTTCTCAAAAAATTTCCAGAGGGTCTCACTAAAAGGAGTTGATTCTAACAATGATTGTTGAATAGAAGCCACACAAGCACAAAATTTATCAAATCCATCCAACCTTACAACCGTCTCCTTTTGGATATCTCTAAGATCACTCACAAATTCATTAGAACAATAAAAGCAAGCAACCAATCATGAATTCAATTGTTCCTCATTTGTTAATGATTCAAGTGCAACTTCACTTGCCATAGCGACAAATGACAAGGGTTTTACGAACACAAACACAAAGAAGGGGGATAGACTACAAGAAGCTAAAATGGAAAGTTCACTTGATAGGAATCAAGCAAAGAAACCTAAACGAGGTGGACTCCTAACTAGCTATTCTATTCCCGGCAGTGGCCAAAAACTTGATACGCTTACACAACGCCGGGGTCAAAGGAACTTCTTTTCGTCGAGCAAGTTTTTCAACCTCTAGGTGAACCTAATCGTTGTAGTGTAGTATTAGGGTAAGCCACCGGAATTGATATCGTTTTCTAGGGGAATAGGAATGCTAGTGAGAAGTTACTACGCTAAGGTTGGGGTTGAGGAAGATTATTTTTATCTTTTTATGTTTTTTAGGAAATGGAAAGGTACGAATCTCGGGGTTTGGATTTGGGGTTTGGTATTTCTACCGATTACTCTACTTATCTAATTATTTAATCTAGTGGTGTATGTAGTCTATGTCTAATTATTGTGTGCTCGTATGATGGTTTAAAGATGTATTTACTTAGGTTTTATTACTCCTTAATTATCTCCTATTGATGGTTGAATTGTCACGTCCTTATTCTTAATCTCGTTGTGTGTCTAAAGTCGTAGGGTATGTGTTTATCCCTAACTCTTTGAAACTACCAAAGGTTATCGCCTACAAAGTCTCTAGGATTTATAAACTTTAACTCTAAGGTACTCTTCGGATGGTTTAGCCTACAACAACTCTAGGTATTATAAACTAAGGTTCACAAAGATTAATCAAGCATTAACTACACAACGGATGACCTATCGCATTACTAGATCATTAACAATTAAGATAAGAGACAACCAATTAATATTCAATAATTAATTTTCATATTCCCTAAGCAAACACACAAGTAAATTAGCCAGACATGTATACAAGCATACACACAAGTAATTGAAGACATAATTAAATTAATGAAGTAAAACACTTATCTTGATGTAAGATAGGGTTTAGAACCCTAAAATACTGTACAAGACAGCCTTGGTTCGGTTTAGGTTTTTACTCCAAAAGACTACACACTGAAAACTAAAAAATTAGGATTCTATATATAAGATTACATATGCGACGGCGTCACCCTTTGATTTGTGACGCCGTCGGCCGTCATTAGGGTTTCCTCTTCCACGTTAGTCCTTCGACGGCCACCTTATGCTTGTGACGCCGTCCCTTCAGATCTGACGCCGTCTGGATCAAATCTAGGCCGTCTGAGTTGCGACGACCTACTCTTTTAAAACCTGAAACCATCACTTGTAAATAAGTTGCTACTGAGCCGTCACAAAAGTGATGTGACGGTTCAGCCCAGCCACTGAGTGTCTCGATTCTGAATTTGGCCATTTTCTTTTCGTATATTCGCCAGTCCGAATAAGTGTCATTCCAGCATTTTGCCTTCAAGATACCTAAAAAGTGAAAGGAACGATATTAAGTAATAACGGATACAAAAGTGATCAAATAAGGGCTTAAATGACCCCTAAAAAAGGTACATTTTAAAACCTTATCACCTACCTTCATAGGGAGTGCTTGCCCCCTTTTTTTGTTCTTCTATACCCGCCATGTACCCTACTGATTCATCATATATATCTTCTACCTCTTCATATCACTTAAATGTTCCTCGTTATTTGTAACCTTGCTAGTGTTCACCACCGATTCCACACCAGCCTCATCAATATTGTTTTCCTCGTGAGCTAGCAAAATGAGTTTTAAGAGATACACTATTGAGGTGGTCATCTTTGAAATACACCCTCACTATTAATGTGGTCATCCTTTGAATTACTTTTTTCACTACCCACTGACTTTAACTTACCATTCCCATTTATGCTATTTTCCTTATCACCTGACGTGGTCTTAGGCGTAGAAGTTGAAACCTCATTGTTAATAGAAGAGGATTTAATACGATAATATTGAAAGTTAGGTTTAGGCTTGTTTAACTGGATACCTTCAATAGGACGAGCAGTTTTGGAAGGTTGTTTGCCTTTTCTATTTTTGCGCGTTACTTCCAAAAAACCGTCTTCAGAACAAGTGTCACAATAGTGTCTTTAGGCTTCTTAGGACATTGTTCATTATTGTGCCCGAAAATCTTACAAGTTTCACAACGAGGAGGTTGCCATTCGTACTCGACCTCAATAGTTTCCATAGAGTATCCCGATCCATTGCGAAATGGAATAGCTACAACCAGCTTGTTCATTAAACACTTCTCTGACGAAACTTCAATAAGCGCTCTTGCAAAGTCACTTCTTTCCCATGATTTAAGGCACATGTTGCTAGTGTAAGCGTCCAACATAATGGGATGACCTAACAATGTAGTAATCATACTAAGACCCGTTTCCGTATAGGCACCATGGGTACTTGTGCATCTTAACCCATACAGGTGCATTAGTAATTTCATCCTTTTTAAGTTTAGAGTTAGGAGTCCATTCATGCAAAATAATAGGCACCATGCGAATGAGCCAGGGACTATTCTCCAATACCTGTTCCTTGCCCTTTCAAGTAGCGAATTGAAAAAAGAAAAACCCATTATTCAACATAACCCGCTCAATCCCATATTTAGCCCATGTATTCTTCACATAATTTTCGACTATAGGAAAAGCGAGCCGCTTACCTATGAAGTACCCACAGAGGGTATTGGCAAATCGTTTACTCACTTCTTCTACTGAATCCAATGGGATGACCAAATCAGCATTCAAAACAGTTTCAGTGGCAGTTAAGGGACGTAAGTTAACCTTCTTGTAGTTTGGTGTTTCATTAAGAGCTAACACATACGAAATTGGCGCTGAATTGTCATTAGTAGTACCCATACCCACTTTATCAGACTGCATATCATCCTTCCCACCATTGGGAGTCACACCCATCGATTGATAAACCTGAGGAGCAGGAACCTCAACGTGAACCTGATGATAAGAATTCGCCTTAGTACCATCACAAACAACCTTGTTAGTATTAGTATCCATACTATCTTCCTTTCCAGTCATATTGCCCTCCATGTTTTTTATTGTTGCATTATAACTATTTAAAATCGAGCGAATATCCCCTTCTCCTACATTACTATTCACATCCGCCAAACATGATTGAGCATTTTCACAAACACCTTCATTACAGCTCTTATCACTTCCTGTTACTACCTCATCTTCACCTTTGTTTTTCAAATCCTTTTGTACTTCAGAATGAGATACCCTACTGTCAATCTTTTTATCATTTAGAGCACACACAGAATCTTTATATCGAACAGGAATTTTAGATCTGCGTTTTGACCGTTTAGAAGGCATGACTCACTGAATAACATTCAAGAAAATGGTTGAAAATTATTAAAATTTATACTAAAATGTGTAAAATGAATTCTAAATCAAACAACCAGTTTAGATTTATAAAACTTCATTAAAAATGGAGCGGAAATTAGGTTATTGAAGGTTATTTTATGGTGAACAAAGGCATGTTTTGGTTTTCCAAAGAGAGAGGCCAAGGGTGTAATTTACTCTTTGTATATATATGATCTTGATTTTTTTTTCTTTCTTATACTTTCACCACCTTTTTTATATACATATATACATACTTTACACATTCAAAAACCACTTTCCCTCCCCCTTTTCTTCTACCTAACCAGCCACCCAAAGAGGAAAGCCAAACATCCATCTTTCATCTTGTAAACTCTACCTACAAGTCATAATACTTATTGTACAATAAACAAAACACAAATAAAACTAAAAAAACTACTACTCATTTAATACAATTAATACACTATTAAAAATACCTTTTCATCAAAAAATACAACTATTCAACCACAATTTACAATCCAATGAAGCTATCTTCTATACTACATATAATAGAGGATGACTCTCTCTTCAAAATTTAAGACTTACAAGAAAAGAAGCATAGTGTACAACACTTTAATGCACATAATTTTCAGATGTACAAGACAAGAAGCATAGCGTACACCACTTTAATACACATATTAAAAAAACAAAACACCAAAATAATGCTATCTAATCATTTAATGTAGTCAATTAATAAGTTATTAAAATACCTCTTACATAAGAAATACAAATTATTAAGCATATTATACAACCAAATTAAACACAATTCTGCATTAAATGTCACTGATACAAATATTAAAACACATATACAAATATTCAAGCCCGAACGGGCAACGGGCCAAATGGGTTGCTTGAGCCCGAACGGCGAAGCCAACGGGCACGAAGCAACAAAATTCTTGAAATCTGAATTCATTATCAAAAGAACATAATAAACTAAAATACATGATTCACCGAAAATTTTAATTAAAGGTACCACCGTCGCAACGCGCGAGAACCCCTGATTAAATGTCACTAATACAAACAATAAAGCACATTATACAAATATTCAAGCGGAATGGTCAACGGGCAAAATGGGCTTAAGCTCAACTAGCTACAACGCCACGGGCCAACGCGCCGAAATTCAACGGACATCTAAGCTATCGCTTAAGGGGCAAAAAAACTTTTTCTTCTTCTTCAAGGTAATCCTTATTTTTTCTGATTAATTTTTTTATATTGATTGTTTTTGTTTATATATTTTCAAAGTCTATTAGGTTAGGTTTGAAAAAGACTTAGGTCTGTGATTGTGGATCAATTTAATTAGATCCAAATAATTTTACGTATAATATTGTA